>PYAF01004137.1:795073-816468 GCA_007407185.1 Glycine tomentella | reverse complement strand
TAAAAAAATTAATTCATTAAATAATTAAAACATAAATTTATTTACAATTTTTAAATAAAATATGAAAAAAATTGTAAAATAATTTGCGTTTTCAATAAAAAAATAAAAAATAAAAAAAACTCTTATGACTAAAGTTGTAAGAGTAAAAAAAAAAGAATCTTACGAGATTAAAGTCGTATTTAAAAAATAATAAAAAATTAAAGTTATAAATTTTTTACCACTTTAATGAAAATAAAAAAGAAATCATAAAATCGTTTGTGATTTTTAATTTAGAAATAATAGGTTATCTTATGATTGATCCCTCTTAGGGTATTAATTTAAATTTTACCCAAATAATAAATTTGAAAAAAATTGCCTCCAAATAGTCGTTTGCCCTTGGAGAGTCCTAATGGTCATCCACAGTGCCATAATAGCAAAAAAAAAAATGAAATGATCTGGTGTGTGGTTAAACCTATTGTACAAAAGTTTTATATATTGACTAATAGTCTTATTAGTTAATCATTTACTGTACACTTTTACTTTAGAGAGGATATGTATTCATTAAGATCTCTCATGGTATAGAAAAAAAGACAAATATTAACATGTGCTTTTTAAGGTATTGATTAAAAAATAAAGCAAAAATATTTTTAGGTTTATATATGATTTTAATTTTTTCAAGTTTAATTATATTTTTTAGTCCTTCAAATTAAAAGTTTTTTTAGTCTTTGAAATTCATAAAATACATTTTTAATCATTTTGCACAATACAAGTCAAATATGAAATAAAAATTTAATAATTTATGATAACTTTTGATCATTAAAATTTGATTTTATATTTTATATTTTAAAGTATATTTCTGATAATTAAAAACTATTATAATCAAGTTAGTACAAAAATTAAAAACTCATTAATTACTTCAAAAACTCTTCTAATTTTTTTATTGACTTGATTTTAATAATTGCAAACTACCAGAAAATCATATTTTAAAATATAAATTAGAAAATCAAATTATGACAATAAAAAAAATGTTAAGAATTATGAATTTTCTATTTTCTATTTTACTCACTTTACATAAAGATAAAAGAGACCATTTTACAAATTCGAAAACTAAAACAAGTAATTTGAAATTTGAAAAACTGTCATGATTTTTTTTGTTTTTTTTTGGAAAGCAGGAAAAAAAAAGAATTTGAAAAGTGCATAGAAAGCGGCCAAGTATATTTGGTCAGAGAGAAGAGTGTGAGTTTTCAATTACTCAAGGATTTTCTCATCATTCATAGTCCCAAATTTCTATGGATTATTTCATTCCCTTCTTTTTAAATTTGTTTGGGTGAAAAGTTTGTGCTATTATCAGTTGCTTTAGCAAGATTTATATGAAATTTTATTTATCCTCATAAATTTCACATTGAGGGTTTGAATGAGAAAAAAAGTTTTTTAGGGTTGCTGGTTTCTGACATTGTACTATTTACGTATGTGTGTTAGATATGCAATACAAGAGCATTTAACGTGCCTTAACGTAACGGGCTTTTGGTATTGTTGGTTTAGGATATTACACTAGACATGACCATTGTTGTTGATTTGTACATATGGTTTTTCTTCACCTTGTTTTCATGTGTTCATCTTATTGTGAAACTGAAATGTAATCTTCATACAGACTAGTCAGATTGTTGCGTTGAAAGTACTCTTTAAGTGCCAATTGCAACAATCTCAAGTTGTGCATCAACTTCGACGTGAAGTTGAAATATAGTCATCTCCAACATCCCCATATCTTGCGCCTTTATGGATACGTTTATGATCAGGTATATTTCTTGTTTATGCTGAGATTGCTAAAGAGGGTTAAATTCACTGCTATTTACATTTTCTGTGAAATAACTTTGCTGCAGAAACGAGTTTATTTGATTTTAGAGTATGCACCCAAAGGTGAACTTTTCTGCCACAAATTTTATAAAAATTTGTCTAAAGGCCACGAAAATCAAACTATTTTTCAAAATGTCAAGCACTTAGTTCGTTGGTTAACATTGTAAACTACGTATGCTGAGTTGACGTTTCTCTGACCAACGAGCCAGTACCCCATCAGAAGCGGACAGGACACGTGACAGTTGGATAGAAGTTCGTTAACAGGAGTAGCAAACTATGTGCCTAGTTTGTTAGAGGGAATGACAAACTTGATTGAACATGACATGTGACTCCTAGTTTGCTGGAGGCAATAGCAAACTAAGTGGATGGTTCCCACGTGGTTTAACTATAGTTTTAATAAATTTTAGATTTAGTTAATTAGGTGTAGTGATATTCAATTTAGAGTAGTATGTTGAATTTGTAATTTTATATATTTAGATTTATTTATATTTGATTATCTTAATTATGTAAAATAAAAAAAATTATTGGTTTAAAAATATAATTTTGAATTTATATTTAGATTTACTTTATTAGATTTAGTGATATTCAATTTAGAGTAGTATTTTGAATTTTATGTATATTATTTTTTATATTTGATCATTTTAATAATGTAAAATAAAAAAATTTATTGGTTTAAAAATATAATTTTGAATTTATATTTAGATTTACTTAATTAGATTTAGTGATATTCAATTTAGAGTAATATTTTGAATTTGTAATTTTATGTATATTATTTTTTATATTTGATCATTTTAATAATGTAAAATAAAAAAATTTATTGGTTTAAAAATATAATTTTGAATTTATATTTAGGTTTACTTAATTAGATTTAGTGATATTCAATTTAGAGTAATATTTTGAATTTGTAATTTTATATATATAATTTTTTATATTTGATCATCTTAATTATGTAAAATAAGAAAATTTATTAAAATTATAGTTAAATCAAGTTTGCTATTGCCTCCAGCAAACTAGGAGCCACCTGTTATGCTTAACCAAGTTTGCTATTCCCCTAGCAAACTAGGCACGTAGTTTGCTGCTCCTGTTAGCGAACTTATATCCAACTGTCACGTGTCCTGCCCGCTTCTGATGGGGCAATGGCTCGTTGGTCAGATAAGCACCAACTCAGCATGCATAGTTTACAATGTTGACTAACAAATTAGGTGCGTGGCATTTTGAAAAATAGTTTGACCTTTGTGACCTTTAGACAAATTTTTATAAAATTTGTGGCAGAAAAAAAAAGAGTCTCACTTTACAAGGAGTTGCAGAAATGCAAATATTTCAGTGAAAGGCGTGCAGCTACTGTAAGTATATAGCATATATACAACAGCTCTGGTTCTTTCTTCTACCTAAATACCATTGTTTGTGAATTATAAAAATCCATTGCTGGCTGATGTAATTTTTTTCTACACAATTGTACTGAGATATTAAAGCAGCAAGTAAATACTGAAAGTCTGAAACAACATCTGACTTTAGTAAAATATAATGTGCAATTGATTAGTCATGTGTCATGTGTGTAGGCCTGGGGGAGTTGTCCTGTGTTTGCCAGGCTACATGCTTAAAGAGTGTGTTTGAATGTGTTGTATCCACCGTGAACGGGAAAATCACACTTTCCAAAGCAAAATTGCCAAAGCAATTATGTGGTAGCTTTGATCTGAACGTTCATTCGTGTTGGATTCAACTGCTTCCCAAATACACACTAAATGTTCCACTTGAACATTCTTCTGAGATCAGCATGCTGATGTTTATTTATTTTGTGATTGAGGCAGTATGTTGCAAAATTTACCCGAACCCTTATTTATTGCCATGGAAAGCATGTAATACATAGGGATATTAAACCAGAGAACCTTCTTATTGGTGCACAGGTGATCTACTATACCTAGGCTGCTGTTTATAGTCCTTTTGTTGTCCTCATTGTACACATCATCATGTCAACATCTTTTCACTGTTAGGCTGAACTGAAAATAGTAGACTTTGGGTGGTCGGTGCACATATTCAATCACAGGCGAACCATGTGTGGCACACTGGATTATGTTCCACCTGAGATGGGTATGCTTATGTGACATGAACCACTCTTTCAAAATACTTTTTATGTTACTCTCCATAGATGAGGCACCAATATTTCTTCTAAACACTTTTGAGGTTTCAACAGTGGTTAGTGAAGAACATGATGCGAGTGTGGATATATGGAGCCTTGGTGTGCTGTGCTATGAGTTTCTTTATGGAGTCCCTCCTTTTGAGGCTAAAGAGCATTCTGATACTTACAGGAGGTAAGCACTAAGCAGTTGAATATAAATTAGCATTAGTAACATGGACAAACTCTGTTTTTTATTGGTCGGTTTGTTTAAAATTAAAAAAAAAAAAAAAGGTGCTCCTAAAAAAAGTGTTTTTAAAAAATCTGATTTTTAAGAAGCAGATAGACTGAAGGGTGCCAGTGCTACTGAATCTACTGTACTCCATGTCGCTTTCCGCGTTTGGTGTCTTTTTCTAAACTACAAACTATTTGTAAACATTCAATATAAATTTGCATGATTGTGCAAGTGGGTCTCAAGTACCCTCCTAAACCAATTGTGTCTTCCACTGCAAAGGATCTCATTAGTCAGGTTTTGAGTCTTGTAGCACTATGGTTTAGTTTTGGTCAAGTTCTCTCTCTCAAGGATAGCCCTTGATGAGATATTTGTTCAAACATTTGACTGAGAAACTCTTTCCTCTTTAATTTTATTTTTTAACAGATGCTGGTTAAGAATTCCTCTCAACGTCTACCATTGCACAAACTCCTTGAACACCCTTGGATTGTTCAGAATGCGGAGCCCTCTGGTGTATACAGGGGGGGCTAGTGTACCTCATAATTTTTTTTATTATTTTGTATTTGTTGGAAAAATTACTTAAATGTTTTTAATTAACCAAATTTGTAAAAAACAAAATAAATGCCAAACAATAAGACACAATTCATAACAGAGTTTGACTAATTATGTCTACATCTCAATATTGCTACAGATCTTTTACGGAAAAGAAAAATATACGAAGTGTTACTTTTAGAACCCACAGCATTACACCCAAAAATGAGATTTTTTTTTCTCACTAAAGCTTCTCTCTCTAATAGTATTTTGTTTGATTTAGAGAAGAAAGCGAAAGGAAAAAATATATATATAAAAAGAAAAGATATGATAAGAAAATAAGATGATTTTTCGAATTGTTTAATAAGAAAGTAAATAAAAGGGAAAATATTTAAATGTGTTAAAAAATTCAGACAACAAAAATATTGTACCCAAAATGACATAAACACCCCGAAAACAAAATGAACCACAATATGTATAAAATGTCATTTTAGTCTTTTTATTACAAAAACTTATTTTCTACTTTTTTTTCTCTCTCTCCAATTTGAGAAGATACAGATGAGGAAAACAAACAATTTTCTCTCCACTTTTGCTACTTAAAATTTTCTTTCTTCCTTGTTACTAGATGAACCAAATGAGCTGAGAGAAACAAACAGAATTAATAAGTTTTCTTTCCTTTACTTTCTGGGTCAAATTAGTCCATAGATTCTCGTACTGTTACAATTTTTAATTAGATTTCTATAGTTTTTTTTTTAATTGAGTTCCTATATTATTTTTAAATTTGTAATCAGGTTTCTATATTAATTTGTTGTGAGAAATCTATTAGACTTAATGATATATTTTATCATATACACACATGTATATATTAAGTGTTATACTATTACACATGAAATTATTTAATTTTTAATAATTTTATTTAACATTACTTAACACTTTCTATTTTTCATTCTCAACCAGTCCATTATCTCCTAAACATAACCCAACCCTTAATTGTATATCTCTATCTCTGACCTCCTTAAACATCTCTCTGGTAATTAGTGGTTTAGAATTTACACCTTTATAATCAATTTAAGTGTAATGATTTATGATTTACATCTACTTATTTGTATATTTATTTGTATATGATAGAATATTTTATCAAGTTTAACTGATTCTTTACAATAAATTAATATAGAAATCTGATTGCAAATTTAAAATTAATAAAAAGGTCCAATAAAAAAAATATAAGAACCTAATTAAATTTTTTGAAATAGGACGAGACCTACAGACTAATTTAATCTACTTTCTATCCACTCTTCTCACATCAGCCAAAGGATACCTAAGCCTCTCACTCGTAGAAATATTTTATGCCCGTGTACACAACGTCAATGAGTATTATTTTAAAAACAAATAAATGAGAATTACTATTTTAAAACATAAATTATTAAGTGAGACGAATATGGATCTAAACTCAATTGAGAACAATATATTGGGAAAATGATCACACACGCTGGATATGTAGACTATTTGAGAACCACCTCTTGAAGAAATGAGATTAAAGGGAAAAGAAAAAGGTACTAGAAAATTGTTTATTTATTCCTCGTTGACTCGTTCCAGCAAAACTGCTAACAAAAACTCAAGTCACTACCAAAAAACATAGAACAACAATAACCAGATATATAGTACCTTCAAGCACGTCAAATAATTCCGTTCCAATCTTAATGACCTAGGTTAACATTCAACAATCTTCTGAGTACAACAACAATCACGCAAGACGGTAGGTCTTTATAAAGAAAGACGTACCAACTTGCAAAACATGGAAAAGGACAAAAAGAACAGCTCCCAACACTCCAGGCTTTGAAGGTTGTAGGGCTTGAGTCAAAATGATAAAACATGTCACCAAATACAATTGTAGTCTTGTAGATGAACAAGTCTAAATCTAATTTTCTGTCTTGATACCATAGTCTGTGTGGTTTCCTGATTCTTGTTCATCTTTAGGAGGTTGTTCTTCTTTTCCGGCATCACCAACATCATCGCAATTGTTTCCTTCCAACAATTGAGTTGGAGGTTGTTCTGCTTTCTTGGCTTCTTCTAAATCTTTGGGGCTCAAAAAGCTAGGCTGGTTGGTTGAAGAAAGGAGTCTTGCCCACATTCTATCAGTAATCACAACCTTGTTCTGCCTCTCATTGATTCTCTGGGTATCAAAATTTGAACATAAATTCTCAATAGTGAAGAACAATTTTGATCTTGGGAAAATACAAACCATCAATATAAAATTGGAGAAGCAATAAAAAATAAATAGGCATGTTCGTGGGTGTGGTGAAACAAAAAACAAATTTGATATATATGGTAAATATCATTCTTCCGTCAAAATGATAGTAGCTAAGTAGCAAATATCTCTGCATTTTTTTTCCCTAGACTGCAGGTATCATCCATACGAGACAATCTTGTTCGAGATCAGAACATTCACAGTTTGGACTAGCTCTTCCAATATTTTTTTTCCATACAGATCAAATTCAAGATCTTACTTGAGGGGAATTAAGCATGTACTACTTAAACCAACTATCAGTGGATATTAAACAATAATAGAAAATTATTGCACCCAAATAAAAAAAGAGAAAATTTTATTAAACAGTTCAGAATTTGGATAATGATACGTAGAAACTTACATTGAATGGAATATAGGTATGTCTGCCATTGACGAGTCCAACTGTAAATCCAGTATACCCTGCCATTGCACCATGGACTGCACTCTGAGCAAGAAGTGTACAGTAGACATTATCTGATGCATTGCTTGGAATTGCCCGGATCATGTAAGTTGGATCTGGCAGATACAACAACAACAAAGCCTTATCCAACAAGGTAGATAACTCGGTTAAAATTAGATAATTGTCAAACTTTAAAAACCTTTGAAAGCCGAAATAAAAATGAAAGACTAAGAAATAAATAGGTCAAAAAGGAAGAGAATGCTGTAAGAGAAACTGACCTATATATTTAAGATTGATGGGCATCTTGTCCTTCCTTGCAAAGTGATCCTATTACAGCATGACAAATGTTTATTAAAAGGGAGAGAGGAAGAGAATTGCACAAATTGATTTTTCAAAAATTAGAAAGACCCTAACACATGAACTCGTAAATATATAATTAAAAAAAAAACTGGATAAACAATATACAAGTATACAACTATATACAAGTATGCCATCTAGCAATAGGCTAAGATGGGGAGGAGTATGATAAATGGTGAGTTTTTTGCTGATAGGCAAGGATGTGTGCAGAGGAAACAAAATCTGGAGAAACTCACCCCAAAATGTTTCATCAAATGACACTTTTAAAAAAATTCTTAGCTATTTTCATATTTTCTAACAGTTCAATAATTAAAAAATGTTTTTAGCGCTCAGCCACAGGCGAAGTTCAGAATGTTATGGGAGTCTATCTTAAGGGAGTGAATACAGGCCCCATTAAGTTTGGAATTAATGAAAAGAATATTGTTAGGTAACCCACATTAGTAGTTAATTACAATATACCAGTTAGTTAGTTAGCTTGAACAAGTTGCCTATAAATAAGAAGAGGGAACTAAAAGGGAGGGATATCTAGTCATTTGAGATTTGAGAAAGGATTGTACTCATAGAGAATGGGGAAAGAACAGGTTGAATACCTTGAGTATTCCATACAAATTCATTTTTTTTTTTTGTATAATTCAGATCCAGTTTCTATCAGACATTGTTTAAGCAATTAATATATAATTGGCAAGAGCTCCCCAAGTGCTTAATTCCTCATAAAGATGTATAACTAGGCAAGTAGAATTATACTACAAAATTTCTGAGGGAAAGAAAAATTGTTTTACGAACCATCTCATGTACAACAATACCTTGATCTTATGAGATATCCATAAACCAACATCTTGAAGTAGTTTGTTTCCAGAAGCATCCTTCTGATCCATGGCTTGCATGCTTTCTGTAAGAAGATCTTGTCCTGCTCCCTCAGCTATGACTATGACCATATGTCCATTTTCTTTCAGCCTTTTCTCAATAAATTCAAAAAGTCCACCCTTTCCTTCAAGGTAGAAGGGTGACTCTGGAATCAAGCAACAGTCCACGTCTCTGCTAGCAAGAGTGGCATACATTGCAATAAAACCTGCAGTCATAGTATTCATAATAACACAGAAAGAAAAGAAAAAGATCCAGATCCCAAAAGCAACTGGTTCATTTAGAGGATAAAATGCACTTACAATTGTTAATTAAAAAAACCAATAGTTGAGTATTATGATAAAATCAAATAAATGTATAAAAATCTATGTAGTTACAATCTTAGTCATTGATTTTCTAATCAAAGGTTATTAGTGCACTTAATCCTCCAAATTGTACTTCCCTCCCTTTAGAGAAGCCAACTCCAAAACACAGAAGCCTGATTGAAGAGAGCTAAAAGTGAAACAAAATAGGGTTTAAATCATCTGACTTAGATGCCTAAAAGATATCAAACAAATGCAGAGTATACATACCACTGTAACGTCCCATTAGCTTTACAACACCGATGCCATTCTCAATACTTTCAGCTTCAACATGAGCTGCATTAATGGCACGTTGAGCCTCCTCAACCGCAGTATCAAAACCAAAAGATTTGTCAATAACCTAAAGAAAAAGAAGACAATCCGAACATGAAGTTTCTTCATAGATAACCAACACTTCAGATATATCTTAATGATAAGATTAGAGTTCCAGGGAGAAACAAAAAATATGACATTGTGAACAAGCATACCGGAATGTCATTGTCTATTGTTTTAGGAATTCCAGCAATTGCTACTTTCAGACCCCGCCGTCTAACTTCCTGTATGATAACCAAAATCTATTCAGAATGCTTACTTCATATTTCAAAAGATGCCAAGAATGATAACAGGTTGATCAGGCAGTTATAAATTTATGCTACCAAGTTTCTTTAGTAAAATCATGTGGTCCTATCCATCCCTTGAAACTACCATCAAGCTTGACCTAACTGTAAAAGGTAGTACTGCACCATACAAACTAAATTTCGAAATCAACATAGTTTTAGGTATTAAGATTCTATTGAATTTGCACTTGAAGACATGAGTCAACTTTGCCACTGAAACCACATTTACACATGACATATAAACCATCATCTTTTGCGCTGTTTTTGGAAAGAAGAAAAAAAAAGGCCCACATGTAAGAGCAGAAATATGCATACATAATTAAAAAAAAAAATACAGTTCCCAAACGATACCGATTAACAACTTTGCTCAAACTTGGAAAAATAGAAGGCACTAATGTGAGACTTCTCGGTAATTATTAATAATCTATATATCATTTGAAATGATTTTATCTGCACTATCTCTTTGCGTGGGTTAGCAATTAGAGTGAATATGTGAAAGTTTATGAATTGTTAACTGAGATGAAGAAGGCAATCTAAATTTGGAGCACCTGATTAGTTGGTTTCATTAAAACATAATCAAGAAATTCGACCCAAAACAAAAATAAACTACACAAATATGTGGATTTGTAATCTTAAAAAGTATATATTTCTTCTTGAATGAAATGATATTCTTATTTTTCTTATTGTAGACCAAAGTGAGAAACATTACATTATTAAAAACTTTGAATTGCTATACCTCGTAAATCACAGTCGCTCCTCTCTGTGTTCCATCTCCTCCAATAATATAAACCTGTAACCATAACCCAAACAATGAAAACCCATGCGAAAACAATAACCTACTTAGGTTTTAAGTACATGGATATAACAAAACTCTAAATTTATGATTCCAGCATTCATCATCATTAGAAACTTCATTATAATACAGTTGACACATGGTAAACCTGATTAATTCCTCGATCCTGGATGCTGTCAACTATCTTGCCAGTATCATGCCCCCCTCGGGATGTGCCAAGAATTGTACCCCCACGCTTATGGATGTCATTGACCACCTTAGGTGTTAAAGTAATGGTGTTTTTGGAATAAAAGCCTCTATAACCACCCTGTGTAATATTGGATACAATATAGTGGTGAAGACAATGGATAAATACCTGCAACTCAGGTTGAAAGGCCAACAGGAAAAAACAAATAAAATGAAAAGTAAATTGTCTTCATGAAACCCAAAAGTTTGTTCAGTTGAACAGGTATTGATAGGAAGTTCTCTTTAAACACCTGCATTTTCTTGCTAGAATTCGCAAAACAATATAATGCACATGTTTCATGTAAACACAACATCATTAAGTGTATTCTGCAATGCCTTAGAAAAGTCTTAACAAAAGATCCGATAGCTATAAGCTAATCCAAATTGGGCAACTTACACAACATGTAAGTGTATTCTGCAATGCCTCTCAAAAAAAGGAAATATGGAATAAATCCAAATCAAGTATAATTCCAGTATCCAGTGATTATCCAAGAGTGCATAAAAAATTGGAGTCCTTTTGACTGATTGTCCGGTGGACTACCATATAATATGATTTACGAGAATAAAATAAGACATACACACACAAAGAAGTCAGGGATAGAGAAGCACATCAGAGCAATGTCAGCTTTCTTTCCTAAATCCTAATAGGCTAATACAAATCACAGGTTTTATAATCCAGATAAACAGATAATGCAACGAACATACAACAAAGAGAATTTACCCACTCACATCTATGCCAAGGACTTTGTTAACACCGTACATGTAGGAAAGACCACAGACAATTTCCCTTATGACTGTGTTGAGGCCAGGGCAGAGTCCACCACACGTGACAATGCATGCATGCACTTCATC
Source organism: Glycine tomentella (assembly GCA_007407185.1). Taxonomy (NCBI): domain Eukaryota; kingdom Viridiplantae; phylum Streptophyta; class Magnoliopsida; order Fabales; family Fabaceae; genus Glycine; species Glycine tomentella. Next base: position 805,026 of record PYAF01004137.1, on the reverse strand, counting down.
CGATTTAAAGTATACCTGAACAGCATATGATTAGGTGTTGGTGAGTGGAAACAAAATTATTTTACAATTTTTTAATGTTCTTAGTTCTTAATAATATATAATATATATGCACATACAAACAAGGGAAATGACCTTTTGCCGAGGCCCTGCACGTCGAAAATGTATACCTCTTGGACTATCCTTATGAACAACAACCTATTGAAAGGCCAAACAAAAGTGTAAACACCAATACACCTTGTTAATGCTGAAATGCTGATGTATAAGAAATCAATGCACGGTTTTCATTTGTATTGTCTTTCCTTCTACATTGGAAAAAGAGAAAGAGAGAAAGATTCAGGTCGTGTATGATTATCTTCTCACTTTTTTGTTTTCAAAAACTGTTTTGTGAGACAAATTTACACCGCTCGACAATCAACTTTTATTTTTAATCCAAAATCTATTAAGTTTTGTAAATTGTTTCCAAACAAGTGTCTTAAAAACTAAAAAAACAGGAACAGCCGGTAGATGTTTTCTCATACTCTTCTGTTTTCTTCAAGTGCTCTATTCAAGTGTTCAGGGAACAAACATTTAGAAATCGGAAATGTGTCCAGACACACAAATACTTCAAATGTATTTAAGGGACAAATTTTAGGAAACAGAGAACTATTTTATAGGACAGTAAATAATATCTCAGTTTATTGTTTCCACCACTGAGAATCAATTAAGTATCATAAATCATAGAAAAGTGTTTCCTGTTCCCCCGCAAATCGAACAAAGCGGCATAATACAGTAATTCAATAGCAAAGTCGTTGTTGACACTTAAGAGATCGGGTAACGCAAAAGAATACAAAGAAAAAGCGTTTAAGATTGATGAAATGGAGAATTAAATACACAAACAGGTCGCTAGCGTAAGTAGAAACAGATAGAACCTTCTGAGGAACAGTGTCGTCCATGTGCACGAAATACTGTCTGATGGTGCAAAAACAAAAAACAAAAATATCAACGTTTCGAACAGAACACATTCCATTTCAAATCACAATCACAACACAAAATAAACCGATTCACTTACTTAACAACCGAGTAAGCAGGATTGGAACGAAGCGGATTCGGATACGTCTGCAAAAAAGAAAAAAAAGTATTACACAAACAATCCGCAAGTGAATGCGTCAATGTGATGCAGTTCGCATAAGTAATCGAAGAATTCCTAAAGAGAGAGAAAAAAAAATACAGGAAGATTTGGAATGTAGTCGGTGAAGTGAGGAACGTCTTCGAGTATGTAACCAGCGTCGCCATGTACGATCTTCATCTGCGAATCAGAATCGTTGGACGCCATTGCTCTTCTTATCAACAGAATCTTCGTAACTTGGCTGTTTATTATTTTTCTTTTTTAGACTTTGTTTTTGGATTTTGAAGTGAACAACGAAGCAGAAAGAAAATGAGTGGAATGAGTATGAAAATGGAAATAACGCTTATCGCTAGTTGTGCGCCGATTAGTTTAGTTTCAACGAAAATCTTAGTGCTGACATGTCACGATGGATCTGGACCGTCCGTGTGTATAAGTTCTCGTGATCGTGGAGATGGACGGTCGACATTGAATCTATAGAATTTGAGTGGTGTGTTCGCGAAAAGTGCTTCTGGAATCCAAAGGACTCGGTTTTACCAGAATGCAGTGGTCACAGAAAACCAATGGGCGCGGTTTTACCGGATACCATTCGATCTAAAGTTTTGACACCACCGCTGTTTTGGACTTACACTTTTTACTTGTATGAGCTGTATTTATTTCCTTGCTTTACACGAGTATGCAAAAAAAAAAAAAATCACGAATTATTTAAAAGTATTGTGTTTCTTTTGAACAATTTATATTTATAAATATAATTTTGATGTATTATTTTTATAAGTTAAATTAATTTTGTACATCTTTATGTTTTTATTAAAATTATAATTAGTTCTTATATTTTAATTAAATTTTAAGTAATTATCAAATATTTGCCAGATATGTTATTTTTATGTGATATTTTTTTTATTTAATTTAAATATAGTCATAATGTACGGGAAAGGAAACTTTGTTGCTTATAGTTTAGTTAAGTAAGTAAGGGGCTGTTGGAAATTCATGTCTAATGGTTTGGCAACTTGTCTGCATGATTTGCGTCACATTTTGATGGCTGACTCTGTGGGCATTGTAAATCTTAGGGCGAGCACTAAGTGTTCTTTTAAGTTTTTTGTATTATAAATTCACTATTTCATCTTTGTAAATTTTAACATAAGCGTCAATCTCTTATACAAATATAAATTAGACTAGAAAGAAATAAAAATGTTACAACTCGATAAAAGTTATGAGAAAAAACATGAAACAAAAGAACCCCACAAGACATTAACCATGACATAACCTGTTATATTGTGGATTTACTAAATATAGACTCAAAAGATTTTAAAACACCATTCTTAAAATTAATATATACAAATAGAAACGTGAAGCTTAATAATATATTAATAATTTTTTTCACCATCATAATATTAGTATAAAGTATTTATCAATTTTATTAAAATTTAATCTTCACTAAAAAAATATGAATAATTTTTTTTAGTAAAATCTTTCTTTCAATCCTATTTTTTTAATTTATAAGACTCAAACATAAGATATTATATAAAAAAGCGTCTAATATCAATAAAATTAACTATTTATTAGTTAATACGTTAACAATGTATGGTTAAAATTAATGTAACTCTTCATAAAAAAATGACTTTTCATGATGGGACATTAATAAATCATTGTAGCCCTTCATAAAAACAATGGGTCTACATTATACTTTTCCATAAATATATGCCTTGACATATATGCCAATGATTTTTGTTGTCTTTATTACATTTTTTCCATTAAATTTGAAAATAAAGAAAATGAAAATCTCATCCTACAAATAAAAGTTCTTCAAAAAGAAAGTTTGCAAATAAAATAAATCAAAAAGCACTCAAGAACCTTCTAACAAAATTAGATCAACTCGAAGACAATTACATCGAAGGGTTTCTACCAAGATCTCTTCTCATTATATTTTAGTGTTGTAATTTATATAACTATAATTAAATTTCATTATTATTGCTGAACAATTATGGCTCATGATAAAATAAATGTTGATAACATCTAAAATTATTACCTTAGAAAAACATGCAAAACTATCATCCTTAATCTGATTTCAAAAGTAGTGTCTCAAATTAATTATTGTGATACCTTTTTTATCCCGTTTATACTTATTTTTTTAATTGTTAGATGATTATGCAAAAGCAAGCTTTATTTCATATGTAATTTATATATTGAATAAAAAATATGTGATTTATATAAGTCTGATTTTAATTGCATTTGGAGTTTCACTTTCATGATTTCATGGCTCCACAACTACAATCCTCATGTTATTCTTATGTCATTTAAAATGAGGACCATCAAAATGAAAAGTTTTCATGTGACCTTATTTAATTTCTTGATGGCATGGTCCATATCTGAAATTAATTTTTTTGAAGCAGAGCTTATCTTTATCTAATGTAAATTATAATTATAACATGATAAATGATATTTGTTCATTTAGGCTATTCATTAAAAAAATATTTATTCCTTTAGGCTAGTCGATGATCATGATGTTGGCATTGTCTACTCAAGCTAAACGGAGAAATAAAATGCCTTTATCCATTTTACTCGTTTCATAATAAATTATTCTAGACATGGTCCACACCTGGTTAGATTAATTTGGGTACAACTAAGTTCCTAACTTTTAGGCTTGTCAACCATCGCTTCAATGTTGACATCACAACCCTAATCATGATTATAGTTGACAATTAGTCTCATAGTCAAATCACTTGAAATATTTTACTAAATGATATAATCCTAAATTAAATTACATTTATGATAAATTTTTTGATTATTGTAATAATTTTGTTAAAATCCATTTTAAGAGTGAATTTTATTTGAGTAACAATCTAACTTTTTTACACCAATAATACATAATAATTAAACTTCAGAAATACTGAAATTGCCAAAGCAAGTTAGAAGATGAAAAGAGAAAATACATAATGTCAACAACATTTTACAAGATCCATTATGACTTATGACATTAAAACATGTATAGTGCTTGAATTTCATTAAAATGAAAAAATACCAAAATTACTTAGTTAATTAATTAATATTTTGTTATATTTCCTTTTTAAATGAAAAGTGATTCTCACATTACTTAATTACTTAATAGAATAAATAATGCACATATTGATATGATAAACATCTTTTACATTATTATTCAATTAAAAACAATCACATATCTATGTTGAAAGTAACATTAAAGAATTTTTCTAATTGATTGATGATATATTTTTTTACACCTCAAACTAGAGGTCACTATTTACATCTTCTATTTTTTAATTTTTTTTCTAGTGTGTAAATAAATCACAAATAAGGTCAAGGCAATAAAAGCCCAATTTTTTTTTTTAAAGAGGCCCACCAGTTGCATAAAAATATCCAAAATATCATTTAGAGAAAAAAAAAGTTACCACATACCAGACACTTATTATTTTCAGTGACAATTTTATTGTATTTTCAAACTAAAGATAACACACCATTCTTTATTTAACTTTTAAATTGTTTATTCACAATATAAATCACATTTTTTCATTTTAATATATATAATAATATTTTATATGACTTAATTATATATAATTTTTTATAATATATAAAACTTTTAAAAATTTATGTTAATTAAAATTTTTAACATATGTTTTTTGAATATAAATATGCGACAAAAGAACGGGCTATGGAAAGCAACACAATGTATAAGAGATCCGAAACTGATTTTAGTCCAAAAAAAGACAAAATTATAGTCTTTCTTCTCTCTCTCTCCCCGTCTTTTCTTTTTCCAATAAAAATAAAAATCACCGTGGGACGTACCGAGTGGACACAGCAAGCAACGTTTAACAAGTCCGTTCCGCGTAATAAAAATCAGTTCTTAAAAGTTACCCCCAAACGCTCCCTTAACCCACCCAAACCCCAAAATCCGAAAACCATCCTATTCCTCGTTCGAATTAGGGGCATCTCTGAACTGGAACAACCAGATGCCAGCGATTTGAGCGATGCACACTGAAGAAGAAGAAGAAGAAGAAGAAGAACAACAACAACAACAACAAGAAGAAGAAGCTGCTTAGTGCGTTTGCGTTTCGTTCTTCCAAATGGCGGTTTCCGACAGTACCAGCGGCGGTTCCACGCCACCTCAACAGGAACAACAACCCAACAAGTACGCTTTCACCAAGCCCCTCTCTCTCGCGGGTCCCACCGGCGCGGATCTCCAGCGTAACAACGAATTGGACAAGGTTAGGTTATTGGTTTATTTATTTCCGATTCGTATCATCTCATCTCATCTACGAGTTGTTTAACTAACCCCGCGCCTTCGCGTGAAACGAAAACCTAAATTCGTTTTGTTTTGTATTGCTTCAGTTCTTGCTCGATTCGGGGCTCTACGAGAGCAATGAAGAATCCGCAGCGAGGAAAGAGGTTCTTCACCGCCTTGATCAGGTCTTCTACTTCTTCGATCTCGCTTTTGTTGCTATTGTTATTTAGGCTTTAATTACTGAGGTGCTGTTTCGTGCTTCATATTATTTTCTTCATGTTAAGGATTTGGGATTGGAACCTTGCTAGATTGATGCCTGTATACTGTTCAGGGTTCATTATGGCGCCCTTTATTGTTGTGATTGTTGTGTTTCACTGTCCTTTGGGTTTATGTTTTGTAATGACAAAGTTAGTTTGCAATGTAGATTGTGAAAAGCTGGGTGAAGCAGTTGACGCGCCAACGTGGCTACACAGATCAGATGGTTGAGGATGCAAACGCTGTCATTTTTACTTTTGGCTCTTACAGACTAGGGGTGAGTATGCCGTTGTTACCTTTTCCTGACTCATGACATGGCCAATTGCTAATTTCTCTTGATTGTTTGGAGTATGGGGGATTTTAATTTTAAATTCAAGGCTTGCATTGCCAGAGTTGTAGTATGCTAATTTCTCCTGAGTTTGCTCGTCTTGTTTTGATTCACTGTAGAGATTAATAATGGCATGAGTTGAAAGTAGCGAAAGGAACTTGAATCCATATGTTGGAAATTGGAAAGATTTGAAGGAGAAATATTTATGAGACATTATAAAAGTGTATTTGTTATTGGTAATAGCTGAGCCTGAGAATACTTAGTCTGGTCGATTGTTTATGCTTAACACTGTCAATATAATTTATAGCTGCCTCAAGAAAGAGACCTCTGATGCTTTTTTAAGTGTTCGCTGATGGATCTCATTAATGATTGAGTTTAATTCTACTGGACTAGGGAGTGTTGAAGCTTAATTATATCAGTCTTTTGTTTGTAACAATAGTCATGTTTCAATCACTGTTGACAAATGACTGATAGGTGATGACTTCGACTGAATATCATTTCCAAGCTTTACATAAATGTCTTAAATCTTGTTCTTGTAGCAAAAAGAGATGTTCTGTTAAGAAATTAGTTGCAGACAGCAAATGCGTCACGATGTTGTTGTTTATATATATTACTATGTTGTCTGTATTGTAAGTGTCTGTTACATAAATGTTTGGATATCTAGCTATAAACAATTTAATCATTTGCAGGTTCATGGACCTGGAGTTGACATAGATACTTTGTGCATTGGTCCTTCTTATGTGAACCGAGAGGTGACACTCTGCTGCTAGTTACTCTTCCTCAATTTAGTAAAGTCCTTGACATTGGTTATATTTTAGCCAATATCTCTCTTTTGCAGGAAGATTTTTTCATCATTTTGCATAACATCCTGGCCGAAATGGAAGAGGTTTCTGAACTTCAACCAGTTCCTGATGCACATGTTCCCGTAATGAAATTCAAATTCCAGGGAATATCTATAGATTTGCTGTATGCAAGTATATCACTTTTGGTTGTGCCAGAAGTAAGTTTGGTTATTCATTCAGCAGGGACTTTATATGTTCTGAGAGCACATTTTTGTGGGGGACAATTTTATTAAAATTGCATTTGTCTTAGATTGAGAGTTTGAAGGCTTCCCTAGCATAAGCACACTTTCCTTCACAAACCGAGTTCCTTATTGCTTTTAGAATTTAATCCAATCACATCTCCTTCATCATGTGTCCTATATAAGTAGTGCTATCATTTTGTTTTTATCTTTCTTTTCTCTTTTTATCATGTTCGATTTGAATTGTAGGATCTTTATCTTTTCACCCCCTTAACAGTATAGCAATTGAGTAGATGCTTTTTGTTGTTCAATTTGAAGTGTAGGATATTAAATTAGTACGCTGATACTGACCTTTATGTAGCACAATTAAGTTTTGCTAAATGCACATTTTTATTGTTGATCTAAATTTATTTATGCAGTTTGTTGATTTTGATACATTATATTTGTTCAAAAAGGTTGTTAATCAGTATTATATTTGGTATCATGTATCCAGTTCCTGTTGCCTTTTGCATTCTAGTGTTCCTTCATTTTTCTTCCCCTTGTACTTTCTCACACTTCTACCTTAGAATCCAGTTTTATTTAAACTTGCCTTTAATTTGATATAATTTTCTAACATACTTATCGACAGGACCTAGATATCTCGCATGGTTCAGTGCTGTATGATGTTGATGGACCAACTGTTCGAAGTCTTAATGGCTGCCGTGTGGCAGATCAAATTCTTAAACTTGTTCCAAATGTTGAGGTTAATATATATGTTCTTTGGTTTGATCAAATGTTATATTAGATTTAATGGTTGTTCATCTTATTAATTTGATAGTATGTTAACCCTTGATAATCATAGCACTTCCGAACTACACTGAGATGTTTAAAGTTTTGGGCTAAAAGGCGTGGTGTTTATTCAAATGTAAGAGCAGCACCTACATTTTTTTTAACACCAATGGCATTAGCTTTTATAATAATCTTAATTACTGTTTTTGGTGTGCATAGGTTACTGGATTCCTTGGTGGTGTAAATTGGGCTATTTTAGTTGCTCGAATTTGCCAGCTCTACCCTAATGCAATCCCTAGTATGTTGGTTTCTCGATTCTTCAGGGTTTATACACAGTGGCGGTGGCCAAACCCTGTAATGCTATGCTCTATAGAAGAGAATGAACTGGGATTCCCTATATGGGATCCTCGTAGAAACCCCCGAGACAGATTTCACACTATGCCAATAATTACTCCCGCATACCCTTGCATGAATTCAAGCTACAATGTTTCGGCGAGCACTCTTCGTGTTATGATGGAACAGTTCCGCTATGGCAATAAGATTTGTGATGTAAGAAAAGTCAATTTTTCCTTAGTTTTTATTATTTTTGTGACTATCTTTATTTGATTGATACTTCCACTGTTAGGAAATTGAGCTTAATAAGGCCCAGTGGAGCGGACTTTTTCAGCCTTATATTTTTTTTGAGGCATACAAAAACTATTTACAAGTGGACATAATTGCATCAGATGCGGATGATTTACTAGCATGGAGGGGCTGGGTAGAATCTCGGTTGAGACTGCTTACCCTGAAGGTACTGTCTTGTCATAGTTCGGTATAAGACTTCCCTTTATTGGGTTTAACCCAATTCTGTTTTCCATTCATTGAAAATATTTAATTTCTGAACATTTTGGTAAAGTCATTTTCCCCTGAAGGTACAATCTTGTCATAGTTAGGCATAAGACTTCGTTGTACTGAGTTTAATCCAATTCAGTTTTTATTCACTAAAAATATCCAATTTGAACATTTTGGTCAATTCTTTTTTTCCTCTATGTATTAAGTATTGACACATGCTTTTCAATTATCTTTGAGTAGATAGAGCGAGATACAAATGGGATGCTGCAGTGCCATCCTTACCCAAATGAGTATGTAGACACATCCAAGCCGTGTGCACATTCTGCATTTTTCATGGGCTTGCAAAGAAAAGAGGGAGTAAGAGGTCAAGAGGGGCAGCAATTTGATATACGTGAAACGGTTGATGAATTCAGACAAGAAATAAATATGTACATGTACTGGAAGCCAGGGATGGATATTTTTGTTTCTCATGTTCGTCGAAAGCAACTCCCTACATTTGTTTTTCCTGATGGTTACAAACGCACTCGAATGCCAAGGCATATAAGCCATCAAGATGAAAAAACAGGTCATGATGCCACAAAGTGCTACTCTGGGTCTGGGTCGTCTGAAAGATGCATCAAGAGGAAAAGTTACCCTGAAATGGTGGATAAGAAGCCAGACAAACTAGATAAGCGGGCATCTATTAGCCCACAAAGGTTAGAATGTGTTTTTCCTGAAAGTTGTACTAGTAAATCAGGTGGTACAGCTCAAATGAGTATTGGGTGTATTGAAGTGGTTAGGTTAGCTGGTTCAACAACCAAGGATGCTAACGGCAATTGTGAAGTTAAGTCATCTGATGCACTCCCAGGAAGTGGACTAAGCACTGAGGTAGCTGACATGCAGATTAGTGAACCGGGCTTTGTTGACACCACACATGATATGTTGAAATCAAGGAGTGTTGAAGTTCCAAATGAGGTAAGCTGCTGAACCAGTGGAGGAACCTTTGGAAGTTGTTTGGTTCATGTGAAGTTCTTTAATTAGAAGTTGGCGATGCGTTTCAGAATGGAGTTCTCAATGGGGACAAAGCTCAGGATCTGGCTTTAGATTGCTTGGAAAGTACAGAAACTGAATCTACAAACAGCTTGTCAAACTATAAAGAGGGAGACAATGATACGGATCAGCGACTAGACAAAGAATGTAATTTCATCCCAAGGGCTGAATGTTCAGATTATGTACCAAATGCCAGCTCCCAGAACCTCAATTGCGAGGTGAGTTATTTCATTTGAGGACTTTTTTGGATTAGGAACTGTTGTGGATGGCAGTGAAAAAACTGGAAGTCTGGGAGATAGTGAGTCAGGGATCTTTGCAGGGTGATGTTTGTGTGGCTGATCCAGATCAGTTCTGAAGAGTGGGTGTTTTCTTGGAAATAGAGTAT
>PYAF01004137.1:775381-794973 GCA_007407185.1 Glycine tomentella | reverse complement strand
CTCCCAGAACCTCAATTGCGAGGTGAGTTATTTCATTTGAGGACTTTTTTGGATTAGGAACTGTTGTGGATGGCAGTGAAAAAACTGGAAGTCTGGGAGATAGTGAGTCAGGGATCTTTGCAGGGTGATGTTTGTGTGGCTGATCCAGATCAGTTCTGAAGAGTGGGTGTTTTCTTGGAAATAGAGTATTTCAAAATATTGGGGCTCAAGAATATAAGGTTTTGAAGTTTCTAATCTCTTTGTTTTCTCGGTAATAAAGACTATCTGATCTTATAATAATACTTTTCACCTCATCCTTCTTTGCATTGTGCCTTTATGGAAGCTACCATATTTCATGGGTTTTCAGTATAGAGTATAATCTTGTTCCTTTGGACTTCTTTGATTTGATTTTTCTTCTTACTTTTGTTATAGCTTTGCTAGCATATTATAGACATTTCAGATTGCAGTCTGTCCCTTTTCTCTTCCCATCTTGTTGGGTCTTCTTACTATAAACAACTGTTTTTATCTTGTATATTCCTGTTTCTTTCAATATAATTTGACTATCAATTTCCATGGTAATTGAATTTCTTAGTGAGTTTTCTGACTGGTGAATATGTGGTCGCAGGTCTTGCACCACTATACGTGCTATGTTTCCAGTAACTGTGCTTAAGAACCTAACTTGTTTTGTGTATAGAGGGGCTCAGAGACCAGACCTTCCTTTTTTTTCATTTTATAAGTTTTTTGTTTAATACTTTTTCCCCTAATTGTTATTATTCTTTCTATTTTCTATATTGTGTATAGCCAGATGTCAGACTCGGAAGTGCTGTATAAATTGAAGATGGGGATAGGTCAGAATCTTTGCAGAACTTGTGAAAAGCATGCTTTTCAACTCTTGGCGTGAATCATGTTTTCATACTGTGCTCTTTGGTTTTGGTTTTGTAGGAGGATGAGTTTGGAGTGAATCGCCTGATATTTGGGAGGTGAATGGCTGAAATTGCTGCTCATGCTGCTACCCTGTGCTATGTTGTGGCTGTTGCGGTGCCGAGATCATCTGATGTGAAGAGGACTAAGGTTATAATTGAACAGTGAGGAGCTGATACAAATGATGGGCAGTGAAAGAGGTTTGAGTTTGGGGTATGGCATTGCGATGGATGGTCGTATGTGTACATAGATGAACAGCATGATGGAGACGCTTAAAAATGTGGTCACATCCTGTTATGTGTGAAACATGGGCTCATCTCATCTTCAGAGCTATGCATTGTCTCATAAACCTTAAAAGATATTTACTTATCTGGATTTTAAAAGAGTGGGAACTTTGTTGTTTGCTTGTGATGTGGATGTGATCGATACGTTATGTAAATGTAACAAAGCTATTTCGGCTAGGTTATTTAGAAGAGAAAACGGTAAAACAAAAATACTTTAGCGGCAGAATAGGGTAGTCTTCCATATCTATCCTTGCTTTGAAAGTTACGGTGGGGAGGGTTATTCTGTTAATGGGGGATTCGTTGGTCTTTTAATTTAGTGAACAGTTGTCTTGTGAAACTGGTTTCTTTCATTAGTGTTCTCACGGTTTTCTGTTATGTTTGCGTAATTAATCTGTTTGGTGTTTATTTTGCTTCAGAGTATGGGTAATAAACATAACGAAGCAGGGAATTGTTCTGGGTTATGCTGATCACTTGGACAATCGTATGGATTAAATAAATCCCCAATATGTATAAGTTATTAAATTGAGTTAATCATATCCAAAACTTGCATGCCTTCTCCAATGAAAGGGTTGAACGATGGTATACACAATAAATTTATACAGCATACTTTCATTTGTAATTCAAATTTTTTTAGTACGCACACTGAATTATATATCATGCATGATTTACACCCAGTACAAGCTTCTTTCTTCATTTTTACATACAACATTACTCTCCTTGTAACTAGAAATGTACCTTGTGTCACCAATATGTGTTATTGCTTGCAGCGTTACTCCTTGTAACTATAGATGTACCTTGTATCACTTGTATCACCAAGAAGAGGAGCGATATCAAACTTGTTTCCCACTCTTCTACATGTAGAATCTGAATGACAACATCGACGAAGAATTTGCAAAATCTCCTTTGTGGAAGGCCTAGTTGAGGGTAAAGAACTTGTGCAAAGGAGAGCTAATTTGAAGACACTCGTCATTTGTATCGTATAACTTTCATCTTTGATATCCTCATCGAATGCATCAGTAAGACTCTTCCCTTCACTAAAATGATCCCACGCCCATTCAACTAGGCTGCATGAATGCTCACCTCCTTTATTAGGCTTTCTTCCTGTCACTAGCTCTAAGAGCACAACCCCAAAGCTATATACATCGACCTTCTCGTTAATCTTTGTCGAGTAGGCATATTCTGCAATACACGTGAAGCATATAAAAATCAGCTTAGTTCATTATCAATATATAAATTATTTTAAGTGGTCATTTGGCATTGCTTACCTGGTGGAATATAGCCAAAAGAGCCTGCTAGAGCAGACATGGTGTGTGGTTCACTAAGGTTTGCCAACAATTTGGCAAGACCAAAATCTGCTATTTTAGCTTTGAACTCTGAGTCCAACAATATATTGCTAGACTTGACATCTCGGTGGATGATTGGGGGTGAGCATTCATGGTGCATGTAGTACAAACCTTGTGCAACCCCAATGGCAATATTCAACCTCATTGGCCAACTTAACCCAGAAGGAGATGTTTTCTTCTTTCCATGAAGCCATTTGTCCAGGCTCTGATTTTCCATGTATTCATAAACAAGAAGTTTGGAGTCCTCACTAGCATAACAACACAAAAGCTTCACTATATTTGAGTGTCGAATATTACCCAGGATCTTAACCTCAGCCAAAAACTCTTTCTCCAACTTGTCATCCACATCCTTGCGATTCCATATCTTCTTCACCGCAACATACTCACCCAGACGATTTGAAGCAATCCGGTAAACTTTCCCAAACCCTCCACTTCCTATGAGGTTATTGTCTGTCAAACTTGAGAGGAAGTTTAGTTCCGTGAGATTGAACCTCTGGAATGATGTGATCTTCCACGTTGCAACATTATTATGCCTATAATGTCTTTTGCCCCATTGTGTTTTTAATGTATAGAAGACCAAGGAGGCTATGGCCAACAACACAACAATGATGGCGGCTAGAATCAGGGCAAGTGATTTTGGAGATGAATGGCTAAAGTGTGGCATGGTTTTGGTCAAGCAGTTAGGAAGGTTGACGTTTGGATTGTAAGCACACAGATGAGGATTGTTCAAGAAGCTGTTTTCAAATGCGTGGTTATTAAACTCATCAGGGATTTTCCCAGATAGTTGGTTTGAGGACAAGTTGAGAAAAACAAACCTCGTTCTATCAAATTGAGGTGGGATTTCACCTGATATGTCATTTTGAGACAAGTCCAAGTAAGCCAAGCTAGGAAGAGCAATCATAGCAATAGGGATCTTGCCAGAAAGTTTGTTTCCTGAGAGTGTCATAGTACTTAGTGATTTCCATGAAATAATCTCAGATGGAAGTGCACCAGAAAGTTGGTTACCATCAAGCATGAGAGTACTAAGCTGAGAAAGACATGTCAATTCCCTTGGAATTTCACCTGAAAGCATGTTGTTTCTTGCATCAAAATACACCAAATTTGCTGCCGAAGTAATCCCAACAGATAATCGACCCGAGAACTTGTTGTTCGCGATCTCAATCCTCGTTGTGTTCCAAAACACTTTACTTGGAAGAGGCCCGAAAAATGAGTTGTTGCTCAAAACCAATGAAGAAAGGTTCCTTGAAGTCCACAAACCCAAAGGAACCTCCCCGGAAAAATTATTATTAAAAACCTGAACTGTGGTGAGGGAAGGACAATTCCCAATCCACTGAGGCAAAAGGCCGCTAAAATTGTTGGAAAAAGCCACCACACCAATGAGAGCACCACCTGCACACAAATGCTGTGGCAACTCACCACTGAGATGATTCTCTGAAACCTCAATCACAACTAGCCTCGAATGCAAGCCTAGCTCTGGAGGGAGTGTTCCACTCAAGCTATTGTTGAAAACCCTGAAATACTCGAGACTAGGAAGTAGGCTTAAACTTGTGGGAATCTCACCATACAAGTGATTTGAATACAAGTGCAAGGTAACCAAACTCTTCAAGTTTCCAAGCTCTCGGGGTATGGAACCCGTCAAAATGTTGTTAGCGAAATCAAGTTCGGTTAAATTCGAACCCTGCATCGTAGAACTAGGTATTGCACCCGACAACCTGTTATAGTAGAGGTACAAGAACTTCAACTTCCTCAGCGAAAACAAACTCCCAGGAATGCTCCCTGTTAGGTTGTTCCACGACAAATCCAACCGTTCCAGATTCGTGAGAATATTTCCGAAATATTCTGGAATCTCTCCCATCAAGTTACACTGCGTCATCCATATGATCCTTAATTTTCTTAACCTGGCAAACTCCAAAGGGATTTTCGCGCGTTTGAGCTTAGGGTTATAAGCCAAACCCAAGATTTCGAGATTGGACAAGTTTCCAATTTCCCTGGGGATGATTCCGTTGAAGTTGTTTTTGTAAAGGAGAAGTGTTTGCAGCTCCGGTAGGTTTCCGATGTCCTGCGGGATCTCGCCGGAGAAGTAGTTGCTGCCGAGGTTGAGATAAGCGAGCGTTTCGAGGCGGTCGACGTCAGCGGGGATTGGTCCGGCGAGGTAGTTGTCCGACAGGTCGAGGTGCCGGAGGTTGGAGCAGTTGTACAACGTTGTCGGGAACTCGCCGGAGATGAAGTTGCTGGATAGGTCGAGCTTGAAGAGGTGTTTGAGGTTGCAGATTGTGGAAGAGAGGTTCTTGGTGGTGGTAGTGATGTTTTTGCCGGAGAGGAGGAGCCTCGTGACGGAGCCGGCGACGCAGCGAATCTCCGCCCAGTCGCACGGCGCCGACGGTGACGGTATCCATGACCGGAGCGACGGTGGATCCCCCAGTTCATGTTTGAGGGTGAGTAGGATTGTTTGTTCCGTATTTTCTGATTGTGAAATTACTTGAAAGGGTACCATGACACTGAGCAACAAGAACAAATGAAAAGGAAACTTCAGCATGAAGAGGGGTATTTTCGACATTTCGGACTTTCAGTTAGGGATTTTGCGGGAAAACGTGACCCTCAAAATTCCAACATGGGTGTTTGTGTGTTTTCTATATGAGATGTTTCATGTTTGTGAGATGTGAATTGAGTTTTTATATTGAGGAAAATCACGGGAAAAATATTATACGCACTAACAATGAACTTTAATTACACGGGGTGATGCTGAAAATGATGGAAGCAAGACAAAAAATCTGTTGCTTGATTAAACTTAAAGAGTTTCATTCAAACACGACTGATGAGGATATTGTGATGGCCTTTGCTGGATTTTTCCAGTGGACATCTTTGGTTAGTTAAAACTACACGATTGAAAGGACTTGCCATCATTGTTTCTTTTCTTTTCTTTTGTTTTTTGTTTCCATTCATTACCATCAATATTGATTCTCTAAAAAAATAATCTTGTTTGAATGATTTCATTGGGTTGGATAGAATGAAAAAGAAGATAGAATTGAAAATAATTTTTTTAATTAAAATAAAGTAAAAAAATAAAATTCATACCAAATTTTAAAACTTTCTTCTCTTTTCTCTCTTCCTTTCCATACAATCGAACTCTCCATCAAAGTGGAATGGGCCACAAAGGATGAAGGAAAGTTGAAAGTTAGTCAACAGTACACGAGAGAATATCTTTTTGTTACTAGACTGAAGCACGTTACCTTGACACTTTGTAGTTTCTACTTTCTAGCACAAACAAATGTTTTTTTTTTTTGAAAGAATATAGATTCATGATGGGACAAAACTTTTATACGTAATATCATATATTTTTGACGTATTAATAATAGAGTTTTATCTTTCTAGCTCATATAATAAAAATGTCATTGTTAAAAATTTATATTATTTATTGAAATCAACTTCAAATTTGATTAAAAATATATGGAGACACTAAAAAAAATTTAATTTAAGAAAATGGAGTTATAAAAATTCGGGTAATTACATTTACCAAAAAAGAAAGCACAATATACATTCAACTTGAAAAATTAGTGTGTTTAATTGAATTTGTTTCTGAGAAATAATCGTTTATTTTTTAGAAACATCATCAAAGAACTTTTGAGAAATAAGCATTGTTTTTCCAAAATTAATCTCAATCAAAAAAGCATTTAGCACTAATTATTAACTATAGTTTGTTTGTATTGATGATGAATAGAGTTTGACAAAATTAAAAAAAAAAACAAAGAATTTTAGAAAATGTGTATTTGGAGGTTAAATTCATGTTATTTCATAATCGCTTATTTTTATTAGCCTCTTTAGATAATTTTATAAAATAATAAACAGTTATCTTTTTAGATTTAGTTTCAACTATCCATGTATATATATATATATATATATATATATATATATATATATATATAATGCACCAAAAAGAAACTAAGCATGCACTTAGTCTTACATTTATGACTAGAGAAATACCTTCTTTAATTAAAAAAAAAATCTACATGCGTTGGCATGTGGTTTTCCTTGTCGTTGTGAAAATCAGGAGCTGTGATCAAAACAAATTGCTGCGGTGAATTCCCGTGGGCTTACATTGTTTTTAGAGAAATGATTGTTGTACAACAATATATACAACTTAGAGAGAGAAAGAAAGAAAAGAGTGAGAAATTTAAATTTGAAATGAAATACAGAGGAAAAAAGAAGGAAATTAGGACCATAGCATGTCAGCATGTGACTCTGATTCTGATATCCGAAACTTGAGTTTGATTAGCTATTAATGTAACCACTTAAAAAAACTTTTCACCAAATAGGAGATTTCATAATTTGCTCAAACTCAAACTCTGTGACTTCAATTTTGCCCCCAGAATGTTCTCATGACTCTCCCAGGTGGTCAATTCTCACGAGGCAACCATGAAACTAATTTAGATTAGTTGCAATGTAAAGGTCAAGAAGTACTAGTGGTTAGGAAAGTTCCCATTTCATTAGTATATTCTAATTTCTAAGTGTTAGCAGAAGGTAACTACAGTGGTGCTTAGTCAAACTTTCAAAAACTTGCTTCAGTTTAACTACAATGGTCTCCCTTTCGGATTCAATCCTCCTCCAACACTATTCATTTTAAAGTGGTAAAATACTTGTGCTCAGTGCTCTTGCATATTCAGTTTTTTTTTTTCTCTTTTTTTTTTTTCTTTTCTGGAAAGTCCTGAAGAACAAAAATTAATCAAAATAACATAATTCTAAAGTGACTTCAACCTACCTTCTGGTGTAATACTCTGTCTATTACTCCTTTGAGATTGGAGCTTATATTTATATTCCTTGAATTTACATTTGAACACTACAACTTGTGACATTTACTATAGCCAAAAGAAAACAAAATTGAAATTTAATGTACTAAATATAAGTTTATTTTCAGTCTTAGTCTCACAGATAATAGTAATAAGTCAATGAGGGTTTGCATTTTAAATTTACCTATCTTTTGAATAATAACTAGTCAGACTCTATAAACAACTTGGTTTGATCTTACCATACCAACCCCACAAATGGTAGATATTTTGACAAATCGGTTTGATAATACCAACCAACCCCACTTCATTATTTGTGTCTTAGAATAATGTTCGTAGTTCTTAGAAGATGCTAAATTGCTTGATTTGTTTAGTCGCAACTTGTTACAGACTAGAATAAGTGCTCACCAATCGACATTCGACAAGGAAAATGAACCCATGAATTCGTGCAAGTTGTAGATATTTTAAAAACAAGAGCAATGCATAGAAACACACCCAAGTTCTAATGTTTAATGGAGAGTAACACACATTTCCAAAAGCAGCTAAAGCCAAAGAAAGCCCCAGTTAACTTGTATTTCCTTTGTTGAGTCCTCTAGGCACCTCAACTTATTCTATTTTCCATCATGACTGTAATCAACCAACTAAAGTTTGACTTAGTGTTTGTTTGATTTTGTGGTGAAAAACATTTGAATTGATTTTGTTTCCTATCAATGTGATTTTATTAAGAAAATGCAAACGTTTATTTATTGTTAGATAAAACTAATTTTACTTTCAAACCTCGATTTGACTAGTAGTGTGTTTGAATAACCTATGAAAATCTATTTAACCCACAAAAATATGGTGATACTATGAAAAATTAGAAACATAATTTGTTGCTTTACGTTTAATGTGAAAAGTTAATTGATTTTTATCACCATAAAACTGTCCCAAAAACACAATAGAAGTGATAAAAGTTAGTTTTTGTGCTGAGTTGAAAATTTTACATCAAACTTGCTTTCAAAACAAAACATCCAAAAACATAAATTACTTCAATTTAATATCAATTTTGCAAAGACCCAACTAAACACATGCTTAGACATGACACAATACAATGGGAATACACACGACTAAAAACAATTTCAGCAATTAATTTGTGTGGCTGAGTAGTATGCAATGTTAAACATGTGAAAAGAAGATAGACGTCAAAAATCAAAATTAGGAAATATCATTACTTAGACCAGGACAGAGTATTTCAGTATTTGTTCGCTAATTTGTCACCAAAATCATCAGTCTTGAAAACATTTCACTGAAAGTGACCCATACCATACTCTGTGAAACACACTTTGCAATGTTACTATAATCATAGACAAAGGAAGTATTTGAAAAGTATAGTTTGGTGTCCACTACGTGGTTTAAATTTTTGTATATTAGGTTTCAAATGGATGTGATAATAATTCTGATACTTTCTTCATCCAAGACTTGTTTACAATTTACAAGTTGAATTCAGCAGCTACATTTGAAAGGAATCTCATTGCTCATTTTCACCAAAACAATCTAGAATTGTAATGGCGGCTTAGGACTGAATAGAGAACATAATTTATAAGAGGTTTAGTAAATTATGCTTATGCATATAATTTTTATTTAAAAAATTAGGTTAACCACAGGTATCTCTATCCTGTGTTTTTGAAATACCCAACTTTAATCCTTAAAATTAACACTGCAAGGGACGAAACCATGTGATTTTAAGAACTAAAGTTTGGGTATTTTAAAAATATAAAAATGAAAACTTAAGATTTTAAAAAATTCACGGACTAAACCAAATAGGACACCCATATTTTAAGGACCAAAAGCACCATTAATCTTGTACAAATTTAGTTTATAAACATACATCAAGACATTAAGTATACTATTCCATGGACTTGGACTTGTATTTACCAAGAGCATGGCCCAACCTATGAATGGATGATGCAGCCGACGACACAAGCAAGCACAAAAAGCTCAACGTTTGAAGTCCAAACCTCCAACTATCCAAGTGTTCATTTTCTGATCTTCTGTTTGACAATGATTCAATGAACAAATCCACTATAGAAACAGCAGAGTAGACCACCAAAAACAAATACATCGATTTCTAGGAGTTTTTTTTTTTTTTTTATTTAATAATCACCTAGACTTTTCATTGATTGTTTTTTTTATCAGATAGGATATTGTTAGTCATAACTAATAATAAGGGATGGGTTTGTTTTCTTGCTTGATTCTAGATCTATTTAAAGAGCAAATAAATAGAGATATAATGTTATTTTTAACTATTAACAATTTTTTTTAAAAAAAATATTTAAATTCAATTTAGAAATAGAGATAAATGAAAGAGATGGATGATTAAGAAGATTAAGCATATACATAAACATAAAATGAGAGTAATTTGATATAACTGAGACAAAAATGTTTTGACTAGTTGAAATAATGTTGCTCACACTGTAAGTTGGAATAATGTAGCTGACAAATAATTTTACATTCAGATAAATTTCACTGCCTTGTTGTAATTAACTTGTCTCACTTATTTTTCTGCCTAGCTATAACTATATTCACATATCTCAAATGTGAGACACAAGAATGTGCCACCAAATGCCCTATTGTTTATACATGAAAAGTTTGTATTTTTTTATATTCTTGCTAATTCCACGAATGGAACCAACTGCCGCGGAAACTGTAACTAGGAAGCATGCGAAGCTCAATATTTGAAGACAACACCACTTCAATGATAGTCTTTTTACCTGTTTCTGTGCAATGTGCATTTGTACAGGGAAGAAGACAATGAGGGGCCAAAACCCAATTGCTCCAAGCAAGGCAAGAAACTCATTGAAAAATGGCATGGCCATGGCAATGACTGTAGCCACTACCACATACATTGACCTCCAAATTAGCCTAAACAAGTTGATGTTAAATGTTAAGGAGCCCATTTTGATGGGGTAGCCCTTGTTAATGAAATCTGAACGCGGCCATGCCATGTTAGCACCCATCTCAATTACACGAAATAATGGTTGAGCCATCACCTGTCAAATAACATTACATGGATTAAAAACATATTTAAGTCATATACTTACTATTATATACTTACCATGTAAGAAAGTAAGAAAATGAGTAGGAGGATGGTATTGGAAGATTTAGAAATATCTTATCTTCTCTTAAAAGAAATTCTCTTCTAATATATTTATGTAGAGAGGGAAAAGGAAGGAGAGATTGAATTTCATAATAAAAGGATCGAACCTGATATGCTCCAACCATGTGGATTACGATGAAAACATTGCCAAGGGCGACCAACCAGAATGGCTCGTAAAATCCAAAGCCAGTGAGGATGTTCCCCGGTGTGTCATGTCCGAAAGCAGCATAGCCAAGGCCACCGCATAGCAGGAAAAGTATTGTCATTGCTGTGATTCCTAACACATTCGCCTTTTTCATCTGTTTGTTTTCTGGTGGATATGACTTCAATGTGTCCTAAATAATCCACGCACATCCATAATAATCAAATTTAACAGAATGACTTCTTTCTATCTATTTTCTTAGTATAGTAATAGTATAATTACTTTAATAATGTGTTATTACTTACCATTATGTCATAAATAACAGTAGCAAAAGAGCAAGCAAGTGCAATGTTTCCCAAAGCACTGAAAACCTTCCAAACTTTATCCGCTTCAGATAAATCAGGCCCAACTTTGTTTCCAAATATACTGGTTGCCTCTCCTTTACCTGTTCACACCCCAAATGCCTCCCATAGTAAGTAATACATGATTGGAATAAAACTTTCAACGAATCTACTCATAAAACACCCTTCTATACAGGGGAAACCTCCGCAAAAGAAATTGGTGTAGGGACATTCTTTATAAATACTATAGTATTAAAAATTCGGAATTATTGGAAAGATTTTGAAAAAATATAGGTAAAATTCATACCTGAGACCACCACTGCCAGAGAAAGCCCACTTCCAATGAATGCATAACCGAAAGAGGTAGCAGCAGCAATGGTTGAAAGCCACGTTAACTTGTGGAAATTTGGGATTTGAGACAATAAAATTTGGAAAATCCCAAAACCAATCATATAGGGATTATTTGAAAACTTGCAATAAGCAGCATGGCCTTTTTTGTGAAAGCAAATGGCTTTCTTTATAGCCCTGCCACAATCAGAGTCATTATTATTATACAAAAGAAGATGAATTTTCAGAGCCCCTCATCTAATAAGCACATTATTAGTATTATGCACAATCAGCAACACAAATGATTAATTAGTTTATGAATGAAATAAAATAAAATAACGTACACCAAGCTTATAGAACTAGTTATAGTGTAGCCCACTGTAACCCCAGCGAGCTTCCCATATAGGACAGATCCGCAAAACACGTGCATTTTTCCACCTAATTTGTTAAATGGAAATATGGAAGTAATCAAACATTTAAAATAGGCAATGAATTTATATATTTACATGATTTAATTTTGATTGATAGAAAGTTAATTAATCTATCCTTATGCATGCACAAGAATATATAGGTAGGGAAAGTAGATTAAATAAGATTATGATACCAAGGTAGGCATCAACAGCCTGCATGTAAGTGTAGTTCCTCTTGCCACTGACTGGGTCAGGATATCTGTAGCAATCAGCTATAAGATTGTAAGTGTAAATGGAAATGCATGCAAAGAGGATCATAACGGCTATGCCAGCTATCCATCCAAGCTGAGCCATGGCCCATGCCAGAGCCAACACTCCTGCACCCACCACCACCGTTACTATGTGCGTTGTAGCAGTGAACACGTTCCCTGCAATGCAAAGTAACCATCCCAATCCACATAAACTGTTTAGTGTTTAGCTTATTCTGGCGCAAGTTAAACCATAAAAGAATATGATTGATTACTTTAAGAAGAAAAATTAAATAGTAGTAGTAGTTTATATCTATTTGTCCGAAGTGCACACTCCACACCTTAATTCAATCCTTAAAAATTGCTTAATTTATTTTAAAAAACATAAAATACTTAATTTATGATTTAACTCAAATGTTTCGTAGAACAATCCAAACTATTTATGATTTCCTTTTTTACTTTTGAATAGTAAAGAAAGCTCAAACGAGTTGGTAAATAATTTTTATTTTTTATTATGTACAATGACGATTATAAAAATCGAACATAAAATTTTCATATATCTACTTAACTCCTACTACTAGAGCGACTTTAATGAGTTGTTAGACTATAAATTTACGTATCAATACCAATTTTATAAATGAACTCGCATAATGGACCTCAATTTCATCTAATAGAAACCCTTAAGAGCTGTGAGTTAGGCAGACCATTTCGTAGCCCATGTGACTATGACTGACTGAGACGTGTCTAGTTGGGCTTAGCGATTCACTTATGGAAATGGAGTGGCATGTGAAACACAAACGAATACGCGTCTGTTTCGTGGCCACAATATTTTTCTTCCTTTTGCTGAGTGGATCGGCTTCGTTATTTTCACCATTTGCGGTGTCTAAAACTAAAAGATAATAAAAAACATTGCACATGGTTGGTTGGAAACTTAGTTGCCTCCTAACTCCTTGGCCCAGTTTTCCAAAAAGAGTTGATTCCTTGGACCAGTTTTGTAAAAGTAAAATCCCAAATCCCAATCCCATGCATATATGGTAGTAGTATTTTTTATTTGTCTGTTATAGGTGTATTTAATTTCAGATGAATTTGACCACTTGTGTAGTTGTTTTTAGCTGTAAGTCTGGGTATTTGTATTAAATTAAGTTATCAGTAAAATAAAAGAGATTTTGCTGAACGGGGATGTCGGCGTCCAAGTAAGAATACACAATTGCTCCACAGCCCAAACTCTAAAGATTCAAATTGGCTGTCATGTATTGTTTTCTTCAATTGAATAATTTAATGAAATCCTTTTTTATATAATATTTCACCTTAGCTATTAATTGTTTTTGCCATGTTGTCGCTATTTAATTAAATGGACGGACATAAAAAGGAGAGAGACGTACAACAAATTTGATTCCAAAATTTTAGGTTTATATGCTTTCAGTTTTTAATTTAGTGTAATATAATTTTTTTAAAAACATGTAATGTCATACTATCTATTCAGCGCGAGAATCTATATTTGATTTGTTTTTTTAAGTATGAAAAGTTTTCCTGAACTAGTACCAAATACTCACTACAAGCTAAATTAGTATGACTTAGTGGGTTGGAAGATGAATATTCATATTCTTTTACTCAAGAAAAAAAAAAAAACATGAATTGTTGGGACAATATGTTATACCATAAGTGTAGGCAAATCAAGAAACCATAGAAGAGGTGAGCAATAAGTGGAATGCAATGGAGAAAAGTTAGTTACAGAAGTTAATTGGACAGGATTTAAAAAATAAGAAAGTTAGCAGAGAGTTAGGAGAGGCAAGCGCATGATGGTAACTAACCACATGCGTCGTGAAAAAGTGTGTTATTAGATCAGAATTAATACTATAAAAGTAGAATTATCTTGCATATTATCAAAGCTTTTTTTGAATCGGTATGTTCTGAGTGAGTCCAAACTCATGCATCATCTTCAATTTTAAGAATCTTAACCCTTAAATGGACGTGCATTAAGGGAATATCTCAAATAACGTGTTAGTGTTTGTTATCGGTAGATATCATTCACGTGGAATCTTCTGACCCCAAATCACCCTTCAGATATGTCCATGAAAACTTTTTGAAAACGTTTTTCTTTTTCCAATATATTATAACAGAAAAACTTGTAATCATCAATATTAATAATACAGTAGATCTACAACGTAAAACACGCAGTTTTTAGTTAATTTAGGTTTTTCTCGATCTTCTTCAAAAGTATTATTTCTCAAGTGTAGTTTAATTTATTCAAAAAGAAAATCCGATCCCTTTCAAATGGCACATGAACAAATTAATATGCAGATTTTTAGCATCACGTTTTGAGTATCTCAGCCACATAAAATATATGCATAATACTAATAATATGAAATATGAATTAAAAACACGAAAATAGAGGAATTGGACATATATCATGAATGCATTGATGGAGAAAGCATACTAACCGGTTCTTTTGACTCTGCCATCGTCGTCGAGTTCCGTTGGGTCTCTTATAGGAATATCCTTACCTGCTTCAATGTCCATTGATTAATGATTCGACCCTACGAAGGAATTTGTTATCTCAGAAGCGGGAGCACCTCATATACGAGAGCAGAGTCGTGTGAAAATAATGAGAGAGAGAAAAGAAAAATGTCGAAAAAGGAATATGGGGAAAAGTTACGAGCACCCACTAAGTTTATATAAACCGGTTTCAAACGAGAAAGCACTGTTGATTTTCTCTAGCAGAATGCTTTTTCATGTGACATTCGAGAGTATTGCTCGCTTCCCCCTTATCCGAGTGTCCTTATGTATGCAAATGCTCTCATCTCCGGCACCCTTTTAAACTT
The DNA here is from genome assembly GCA_007407185.1 of Glycine tomentella. NCBI lineage: Eukaryota > Viridiplantae > Streptophyta > Magnoliopsida > Fabales > Fabaceae > Glycine > Glycine tomentella. Next base: position 780,239 of record PYAF01004137.1, on the reverse strand, counting down.
AAATCATTTATATATACTACCTATTTTTAAACTCAAATCACATTTTTAAATATAAATTTATAATTGTCAAATATTGTCATTAGGCATGACAACTTGACCCGCACCCGTGGGCATCCGTCCGAACCCGCCCCGATGTCAACGGGGAAAAAATCAAGTTGACCGATTTTGGGTTCGGGTTCGATTTTTCCCCGCCTGCTGAATTCGGGGGCGGGGGCGGTTTTGGTAATACTGATAACCGCCCCGCCCCCGCCCCCGCCATGCTATATTTAATTATTTACAAAAATACTTTTATATATATAGAATACCTTGAGATAAAGACTTAATTTTATTCAAGAATTAGGAGTATAACTAATTTTATTTTCCAGCAATAAACATCTAATGTTGAAATTTTATTGTAATTACATACATTTGAGACTTAGCGCGATCAAATTTTATGTTATAATTGTTGTTTAAAATTAATTTTTTAATAATAATTTTTAAGTGTTCGGGGGTGGGGCGGGGGCGGGGGCAATTTTTTAGCCCCGCCGGTTTTCGGGGGCGGGGGCGGGGGTAGTATAAGTAAAAACCGCCCCCGACCCGTCCTGTTGCCATGCCTAATTGTCATGGTTCTTGGTTAAATTACTGTAAAACCACATATTTTAAAGAGAGATAAAATATAATACAAGATCTCTTCAATATTAGCTAGAAATCAATATTTTGTTTTATTATCTTTTATAACACTCCATCAATTCCAAATTGATTGGTTTTTTATCATTCAAAGAAATCATATCAACTGATGTTTTTAGTTTTCAATGAGATACTAAGACCTATTAAGTTTAAATAGATAATTATCTCTAGAAGCATGGATGCAATCTCCTCCTTTATCTTTGGTGAGTCTTCTCTTGGTCTACTCAATCGATTACGAGTAACAAATCTTTCGTACTATTCTCGAATAAGGAAGAGGAAAAATGTGTAGACATTTTTTATTTGAGAGAGAGGACGACAACTGTTTGTCTAGAGCAAATAAGATTATTATGTAAGAGAATAAGAAATCTAAACCTAGGTCTCTTGAACCCTTGACATACACTTAAACCCAATAGTTTTTGTATAAAAAGCATTCACAATAATCTTTCACTTGCTCTTGAATACAAACTTAAACTTAAAGCCCAAAACCATATAACTTACTTTTCATCATCAACTGGATTTTTTTATAGTTCTTTTCCTCTTCATTTCTCCCTTCCTCCTTTCATTCTTCTTTTATTTTAGCTTATTTTTCTTTTCTTTTATCTTATTTTTTCTTTTTCTTCCCATCTTCCTTTCTCTTTCTTTGTTTTTTTCTGATCTATCATTGGGTGCATCTATCATCGACTCCAATTAACTTATATTAAAGGTGTTGTTGATGTTGAAATCTTAAAAAATATTAAATATGTCATTTTGAACTAGAAGAAGTATTAGACAAGGAAGTTTTGACACATTTTTTCTTGTTAAGGACACTTTAAGTACAATTTTTGGTTATTTTATTATTTATTTATTTAATAAATTATATTGATCAATAAGACTTTTAATAGAAAATACTTTTTCATAAAATAATTTGCAACAACTTATACATCATCTCAAGTAATTCAACAAGATTCTTCTATAGATTTTAAATGCACATTTAATGGAAAATATATAATTTTCAATGATGTCATTAATTAATGAGTAATTGAATTCATGCATTTATTAATTTATTATTATGCATTCATTTATTAAATTTATGAGTTATAATTTTTTAATATATTAGATTAAAAAAAACTAAAGATTTTAATATGTGATTATTGTTTCATTTATCATTTGTAACTATATGTAGAGTACAAGTTTAATAATTTTTTAAAAAATACTACTCTCTTTGTTTCTTTTTATAAAACTCTATTAACTAATTTATTAGGAATAAAGAAATTAGTTAGTTGTATTAAATTTGTGTTAAATAATATTATCTTTGTTTTTTAATTAACTAACATTTAAGATTTAATTTGTTTGTACAAATCAAGGAAATTAATAGTTTTTTTTTAATTTTGATGAAATTTTAAAAAATGAAAAACTAAATTTAAAAAAAGTTAAAAATTTTTGACAGGTCAAACTTTTACCTAAGACTAAAAATCAAATTTTAAAAAATTTTAGGAAATAAAAAATTTAATTAATCCTGTATTTTAAGGAAAGCACGATCAATCTCACAATAAAGTTCTACGTATCGAATAAAACATCATTTCTGAAAGGGAAACCAATATCTTTCTCAATATTCCTTAAATATTATAGAAGAGTATTAAAAAGTAAAAATAAACTTTTTATCAAAGAACTCCGGAGTTTGATGAAGTTAATGAAACACAATAGATGATGGGCAATGAAAAAAGTTGTTGGTCGACCAAGTTATATATATATATATATATATCAGCGGTCGACCAAAGTATTACCTAAAGGAAGAAGGGGATAACCTCACAGTTATTAAAAGTTATAAAATTATACTATTAAAAAATAAAGAGTAATAATTATAAATATTTCCTATCTCTAAAAATATTCACACTTAACATGTAATATAGTGATTTATATGTATATAACGTCAAAAAAATTAAAACATTATTAAAAAAACAAAATTATTTTAATATTTTAAGGATGAATATTTTTATTGTATTTTATAATATTATAGTAAGTTTGTATTGATTTATTTAATAAAATTTATTTAATTAAATATTTCCTTGCGAATACTTTGATTATAATTTTTAAGCTGTTATTTGAAGTATGTAGGAAAAAATTTCTTTATTAAATATAATCACAACCTAATATTATAAATATTAAATTGAAAAATCTGCTCAATATTAAGAAGAATTTATTGAAAAGTGATTCAATTATCAATTTTTATTATTATATAGCTAGATATTTATGCTTATAATTAAAAATATTAAAAGTTACAATATAGTGGAAAGATACAATGATTATATTTATAGGCACGTGGTGGCATTACATAATGGGAATCTGGATTCGCTGTTCTCCCTAGTCCATATATTCATTCACACAGACCACATGAATTGAAGTCGTTAGATTATAATTGGACACATATTTCAATTAAAAGATAAATTTAAAGCACACCTTTAAAATCTAAACCCTTTGATCTTCACCCAATAAGTTCGATTTAGTGACTACATTAATGCACGAAATTTTCAATTACAGAAAATCCGTTTACCACACATGGTGCATGAACAGAGGAACATTATTCAGTAGTAGAAGAAGATGAAGAAGAAGCAAATGCGCGTGCAATTTGAACGGTCATAATGAAATGCTTGTGATTGACATAGATATAATTTTGTATACTGCATTGGTGGGAGGGAGATTCGAATAAAACAACACGAACGAAGCAGGAACTAATTAGAGTGGAGAATGGCTGCAACATTTCAGTGTCCCATTCGACGGCCTTTTCTTATAAATTATTTTTTGGGTACAGTGGAATACCTTGATCTTAGCCAAAAGTAGAGAAAGGCACCGGAAGAGTTATGTGGAAATAGGGTGGCTAAATATATTTCCTCATTTTAATAAAATTAGTAATATTTATTTTAAAATATTATATTTTATATCTTTTAATTTTATATATTTAAATTTCCTTACCAGTTTATATGTGTTTTTATTTTAATAAAATATAAATATTTATTTTAAAATTTTATATTTTATGCTTTTTATCTTCTTATTTGAATCTAATTATTGCATATAATAATAATAATTAATTTTTATTTTTTTAAATAAATTATTCCATTAACTCAGGATCCTAAATCTGCCATGAAAAAAGATATAATACAATGAAATACCTTTGCTTACTTTCATAATTATTATTTGACAAAATAAGTAAATAACGAATTGTTTGTTACTACTAACAAAAACTTACTCATAGTTGCTTATGATGATGTTTCTAGTGGTATTGTTAGTTGCGTGGTGGAAGCATAATTTAGAAATTGGCTAAATTTTCGATTATTCAAGAGGACTAGCGGCGGTTTAAACCATTGGTAAACGACAACCTTAACCGCCATTAAAACAGCTTTTTTTCTTTTGTAGTGGTGTCATATTCATAACTTCAAAAACCTTCAAATATCGAAATTACAATTGGATTTACATTCAATGTGGAGAGAAATCAAATGCTTTTTATACATTTCTAGATTTAAATAATCTTAATTTTCTGAGCTTGAAAAAGATTATAGCCAAATTCAATTCTAGCAAATCATATTATAAAACTTAGACAAATACTAATTAGTATTCTTGGGATATTGGTTAAAGAATTAAAAAGAGATTTTTTTTTTTTTATAGAAATGCACAAAATGACGCTACTTATAATCTTTTTTACACTCTCTTATGATTGTTTATAATAAATATTTTTATCTTTCAATTTCTTAACCAATAACTTAAACGCACTTATTAGTAAAATTCTAAAATTTATTCACACATATAAGGTCTTAATAGAATTTATTAAATTAATATTTTGACTCAAATTTATGCCATTTTAATGATTTTATTGAAAGCCAAACAAGGTTAGTCAGATAAAAAAATACTCACAATTAAGTTTTTAAGTTTTTGTTTTTCAAGGTGAATAAAAACAGAAAATAAACACTTAAATCCAGCGTGACCTTTGGTGTTTCAATATTTTTAAGTTTTTGCTTTTCCACGTGAAAACGTTCAATAACATGAATAAATTTTTATATAGTGAATGTGCTAAATGGAATAAAAGTGATTAGATAACTATTAGGATAAAATAAGTTTGTTATTTTGATATTAGGATAAGATTAGTATGTTATTTTAATATTAGGATAAAATCAGTGTGTTATTTTGATATTAAGATAAGATTAATTTTGTTATTTTGATA
>PYAF01004137.1:711826-775281 GCA_007407185.1 Glycine tomentella | reverse complement strand
AAATATTAAATCCTAATAAGTGTTTATTTAGGGTTAACTTTAGTGTTGTATCACCGGCTTTTGGCTTATGTTAAACACAAATTTCTTGTAAATAAGGTGAAATTAATTTAAATTTACTTATATTTTAGATCAATATACATAATATTTTATATTATAGACTAACATGAATATTTTTTTCTTATATTTGTGACTAAAATAAATAAATTATAGCAACTTTGTGCTAGTTCTTTCATGTGTTTGATGGTAATATTATAATCCAAATAAATACATGCAAGTGTAATTATTTAATTTTTAAAATATATATCGAATATAATAATTTTAATAATATCAAGGTAGCTAATTAATATTGTAAACCAAATCATAAATGTATAATAATAAATACAGAAGAATACAAGCATGCGTACAGCCCATGCGTCTTTTTAATTTATATAAAAACTTATTTTATATACCAAATCTATAAAATTAACATTAAATAAATTATTTTTTCTTTAACATACCCTTAACATCTTCTTCAATTCTAATAAAAGAAAAAAAAATTCCCATTAATTTTCAATATTTATAATATTTTGCTAAAGTGAAGCATGAGGGCATCGACACTACTGTCGCCAAGGTAACCAATCAAAGCGGTGTCGTTTACCACTCTGTCAATTTCAGATTGTATATAAGGTGTTTGTAATTTGGTCGCAGGCGAAAGAGATCAGAAGACTCGCGGATAATATGGTGTCAGAATACAGTTCACTAGAAACACATAAATGTGGACAGTTTTTTTCACCTTGGCCTTGAGAATGAACTTGGCAGAGTAACCAATTCTTTTTTTCATTTAGCTTGATTGCTAAGATTGGCCTATAGTTTACAATACATTATAAATTGTTTTAGGGATCCCAATGTGCTGCAAGACGTGCTGCTAGATTTGTGCGAGGAGATGATGTCCTTCATAAGCTGTTTACAGAACTGGTTTATCAGTACAAGTAAGTAATAAACCTGATATAGTTTAAGTTGTCACTTGTCAGTTTATGCTAGTAAAGTTGTAACACTGACCAGACATTATGTTGTGCAGGGATAGAGCTGCAGGATGTACCAGATTGCTTCGGACCCGCATTCGAGTGGGTGATGCTGCACCAATGGCATATATTGAATGAGTACATTACAACTTATTTTTTTATAGTCTAGTTTTAGACTATTTTTCAGGTTTTGTTATTTGGGTAACCCCACTTGATTTCACTTAAAAAGTTATTGTTTTCTCATTGTTCTTGATGTTGCCTTCTGTCTAATATATTTTGTTGTAGTATAATCCTTCAAATGTTCCAGGTTGCTTAGAATGATTGAAATTGAAACTTTGTATTAAAAAAATTATATGCTTTGAAACAGATTTATCGACAAAGAAAATGAGCTTAGGCAGTCAAAGCCACCAACTCTCAGGCACCATAGAGAGCACCTCTTGATCCCTGGACGCGTTCTCGCCTTAGCAGGCAATTTGCACCTCCTAAAGAGGACTAATCTGGTTCTGATTTGTGATTAATTTAAATGTAATGCCGATCCCCATAGCATGAGTTATATGAATTTTGTTCTTGCTTACTGACATCTGGTTTGAAAAAAATAAAACTATTCTCTCCTTGATGAAAATGTTCATTGCTATGTAAAATTAATTCTACCAAAACTGTAATTGAGAAAGGAAAAGAAAAATTTCAGAACACCTTTGTTGTAATCGCTGAAAGACAATGAAATGTTAAAGCAATCGGCTTGTCCACGACTTGATGACTTCAGAAAAATTTGATCCCCCTCTTTTGGGTATCTTGAGCCGAAATCAATAACTTATTATGCAATCTTGTATTACGAAGAAGACCAAGCTTGAAGAATTGATCAAGAAAAGGAAAGGTTCTTGGGTTCTAGTCCTTGAAGAATTTCGGCTTGTTAAGAAATATATATAGAACTTTCACTTAAGATCAAGTTAGATTTTCAATTGATCTGAAGTGAAAGGTTTATATACATTTCTTTATTTATAAACATTAAAGAGGTGTTTAAATTAATCAAGATGGGTTATTCACACCGAGCTATAGTCAAAATCGGGTTGATGGTAAAACCCTTTAGCCAAGGCAAATTTTGTATTTATTTATTCGTTTGGGTTTTCTTAATTTGATTCAGAAGATTATGGAGGATGCGATTAGGAGAGGGATTAATGGATGAAGCAAGAAAGATAATTGGAACTAGTGGCATTGATTAATAAACCTTGACATTCAAAGGTATTCATGTATTGGACTAATGTTGAGAACATCTAACGTCACATGATGTGAAACACTAGAGTTTGAATACCAACTTTGCATGGTCCTAGTGGTAGAACTAGAAGTTGGCTTGAGGGAGGATGTGGTGAAACCTCAAGTCTGAGTCCAGATGAGATGGGCAACTTTGTTGGTTGCGATGGAGAGAAGTTATTAGAGTTGGATCGGAGGCCATAAGTTAATTTAGATCAAGAACTAGCTCTAGATATCATATATATTACAAACTATAGTCAAGAGAATTTCTGATAGATAGAAACCAAATTTTAAGACTGAAAATGTTTATTTTCATTGATTGATAAGCCAATACAAAGATGTTTATATATGAACAGGAGATGAGTGAGTCATGACCATATTGTTACGATAGCAATGCCTAAGAATAGATGCAAATATGCAATTATTTTAACTAACACTAATAGACTAAAAGAATCTGATAAACACTAATAGTGTGGAGGCTGACTCATACAGACTGGCTTTATATATACACTAATAAAACTAAAGAAAAACATAAAAGCTTAACCCAAGATCACGAGGGATTAGACTGTCTTACATTATGGAATTTATATGATAAATGATACCTGGACATCAAAATAAATTACACGTAACATACATTACATGCACTTATTTGTTTGAGATGTAAAAGGTAAAAGTTGGATTAGAACACATAAAAGAATTCCACGTCTTAGCAAACAAAATACGATAGTAGTTAGACTTGTTCTGCTAATATAATATGTCACACAAAAAATAATGTTAATATAAATATTGTATTTTATGATAATTATGATATGCTATATATATTAACAGATAAATATACACTTATCAATAAATAGTTTTATCCGTATAAAAAAATTAATGTATATTATCAATGCTTTATATTATAATTTTCTATGGTTGCCCAAGTGGTGAAGGGGGTAGAGATAATTTATACGGGTTCTTAAATTCAAACAAAAATCAATACATTATATTATTAGTACAAATTTATACTAATATTTAAATAAAAACAATTTTTATTAGACAAAAATTATATTAATAAGAACAAATCTGATAATTATCATTTTGTCTATTGGGATATGACTTTTTTTTTGTAATGTAGTTTTTTTTTATCTTTTTATTCAAAGAAAATTGTGTAATAATGGTGTAAAATATCATTATTCTGTTACTGTAGCTCTGCTCGAATGGTCCGGTATTCAGGTATGCTAGAACGACCTCAAAAAAGATATCAGCAGCCATGTGTATATTGTTTAATTTGAGCAACTTTCCCTTACTAACTGAATAACATTAAGACAGAGACAAGGAAAATAATTAAAGACTAGTAGATCATGCAAAGATATACATAAATCATTGCTTCGTTCATCAAATAATATTAAAAATAAAACGAAGCATAGTAATATTACAATTTTACAAATTACAGTAGTGGCTTTACAATATGACAACTAAGCATTTTTTTTTTTAAAATATGACAATAAAGCATGACAGAAAGTCAAAGGTGCCAGAAAATGACACTAAATTAACGTGTGATATACCTGAAAGTAAGTCTCGAGCTTCTTCTTCAAAGTCGTATACTCTAGATTTATTTGTTGGTAAGTCCTGAAGCATCTGAAAAGGGTATATCTTACGGTTTATTTAATCATCCATAATAGTAGTATTAGCTAGTTAAATCCAAAAATATGAGGTTTAGAAGAGATTTGTTAGTTGCATGCACGTTCTATTTTTATTACAAAAATAAATAAATAAATGTATTAAAATATTTTTTATTTATTATTGTATTAAAAACTACAACTACTGTAAAAAAAATCATATGCAAATATAATTTTCGAGATCCAAAACAGGCCACTGTTCAATCAATGAGGTAAAAATATGAGTTACCCCTCAAAGTTTTCTGCTGCGCAATATTCATTGAATCTGGTACATTCATTTTTCACCTTCTTTGCTCCGATGCTGTCAAAAATTGAGAATTTCAAGTAAATGACTTGAGGCTTCTTTTTTTTGTGAGATAAATTGAAATTTAGGAGAGATAATAATGTCCAAGGCAGGAATTAAGAAATGTCTCAGGAGTCAGAGAGATGCATGTAACACTTGATTGCCGTACGTTAAGAAAAATTAATAGTAATAATAATAAGTACCCTTGAATTGAAACAATATATCTTAATTAAGAAAACCCAATTCATTAAGGAACAACTAAAATTACTTAATTAATCTGAAGCATTTCACCTTGAGCAACTACCCTTGAACTGATGCATGTAATCATCTAGCTTGGTGAAATTCGGAGGGTTACTCATCCTGCATGTGTAGCACATAATAGAGTACGTCACACTAGCTACGAGCACAAGAGAAAAGTAATACAATATAATATACTGTATTAATTAATTCCAGTTACAGTGCTCGTTCTATGTTGTAGATCAGTCTTACAGAGTCGCTGTAGAAAAGGGTAACAATTTCTTCTGCAAAATTGGGATTAACATCGTCTTGCAATTCCTCTAACTGAATGAATTGCTCATCAAGGAACCCCTACAACAATATGAATTTATGTAGGTAAATGATGCTTCTTGTGCAGGGTATTCATATTATTCCGATAAATAATAAAAGAAAGGGGCAAACTGCTTGACCAGATTCTCTTTGAAAGCAAAAGCCATAAAATTAGTTTTTAAAATTTCTAAAACTATTGATGTTTTATATTCTTTTTTTTTTAATTCTAAAACTATATATTGCTATTTTACAAATTTTAAGTTTCATTAATTTTTTTTTCCAAGTATATTTTTTTTTTGTATAATTGGGAAGTGTAATCTCTCACTCACCAGTCCATTTTGAAGGTAAAATAATATCTTCAGTTGCCATTCCATGATCAAGTTAGTTATTGATTAATTTTTTTTAATAAAAATAAACTCCTCATACATTTTTATTAGATATTCCTTAATTTATATACAGCAATTTTAAACGTCAATAATTTTGAAAAAGAGGCAGTAATGTTAACAAAAGCTGACCAAATTTAATTTTTAAATATAACTTATACAGTGCAAGATTGTCAAACCCGCTATATCCCGTCTTGTATCTTTTTTTTTTTTTTGGTAATGCTTGAAATTTAGTTATCGCGCGTTATGAAAATTTCTAAGGTAAAAGATTAAATAAATCTTTAGAATGAGATGAGAAACTTTGAATGTATCTTATCTCAGTTTCAAGGTTAATTTTATAGTCAACTTAAAAAAAGATGGAGACTTGTGAAGAGTATACTTCGAGGTTAGAAATTCAAAAATCATAATTATGATGGTTAAAAAAAAGTTAATACAAGTAGATTTATTACATTCTTAAATTAGACAATATAGAGTTTAGATGAAAAATATTTAATTGTATTTTTGGTGCTTTTATTATTTATTTTATTGTCTTTTTTTTATGAATTTGATCATTTCATTATTTTAATTGTATAGTTTTGGTCTATTTATTAACTTAACATTTAATATTTAATAGAAATATCAACATAACACTATAATGCACTATCATGTCAGCACATTCATGTAAACATGATATTCTACTGCATTATCATGTCAGCATTTCAATTGAATATCGAATAAATGTTAAGCTAATGAATAAACTAAAATTGTACAATATGCTGAGAGATCAAATTCCATTAAAAAAGGGACAAAAATTTGCAAAAATAAGAATAAAAAATATAACTAAGCCAAATGAGAAAAAAAAAAAGACTTCATTGTATTTTTTCTCTCTCTATTATCATCACTTATTGAATTTGATTTTCTCATTTTCTTGACAAATTTTATCGGTCATTCTTTTAATTGTTCAAGTTTAGTTCGTCTGTTAATTAACTAGACATATACTAATATAATGAAAACGCTAATGTGTCACTCTACTATACATACAAGTGCTTCATCATTTTACTGCCACATCTGTGTTTCTTTTAAATATTGGATGCCAAACTAACAAATATGCTAAAAATATACAATTAAAATAGTGAGAAGATTAAATTAAAAATAGTGCTATCAAATTCACTCTATAGTCTCTCTCTCAATCAATAAAAAAAAGTGACAATAACAGATTCATTCTAACACATGCTTTTTTTATCAGTTCAAATATATTAAAAATTTCAAAATTATAAATATATTTATTTAATTAAGGTATGAGACTCAATTTTGTGTTTTTTATCACTTCAATAATAGAGTGAAACGACAGTATTTCACTGAAAAAAAATAGCTGCGGGATTTGCCAATAAAAAAGTTTTCGCATAATCCAAATTTAATAAAATAAAGAAGAAAAAGATATAAAGATAAACAGAAAGAATAAATGTAAACAACAACAAAAAAGTGCAAATTAAAGACCTTATCAAAGAGTGAACTTCGTATGAACACAGCCTGTTGTCTCAACTTAGTCTTTTCCATGTCTCCTTTTCTTCAGAGTGGTCAAAGTTTTAGACACAATCAAGGTAAAAAAATTAATTTATTGTTTTTTTTAAAAAAAAATTATGAATTTATTGTAGTTTCAAATTTATTTATGCAAATATAACAACCAATCGCGTCCCACGAAGACGTAACTGGACACATTCCCTCCAGGCGCGACTGGGGCTAAGTCGCGCCTCAACCAGACACGACTCACCTGGTTATGACACGTGTCATTTTGAGACGCAATGTATATAAACTTCGAACGGTCATAACTTTTGATAGGAATGTCCGATTGAGGCATAATTTGTGTCAAAACGCTCAAAATTGAGAGAGGAAGGCCTGAGCAAATTCTTGAAGGGGATTTGGTCGACTGTTTTTTTCCAATAAATGTCTCTAAGTGCCTCAAAATTACGATTTAGGATTTAATCAGCCAAAAATTTTCAAATAGTCTACTTTTTTTTAATTATTTAATTAGTTAATTTAATGCTATTTTCTATTTTTATAATTACTTTTCTTAATTTCGAACGTTTTGACATAAAGTACGCCTCCATTGGACATTCCTATCAAAAATTATGACCGTTCAAAGTTTGTATATACAAAAATAGTTAGACCATTTGAAGTACGATATTCAAAAATAGCATTAGTACGGTTTTTTTTTTCTCTCTCTATCGAATCATATAGCTTTTTATACTTATTTTCTTTTATTTCACTAGCTAGGTGTTTTGTTGGTTTGGTTTTGGAATTGAACCTATCATGTCTCAAATATGAGACTATTAATATGCCATTAGTCTAGGTTGAGGATCGCCACTAGCTAGGTGTCTAATAGTATACAAGGTGTCTTATAAATCATTTTTGTAAAAATTATTTAATATAGTCAAATTTCTCTTAACAAAGAGTTAATCATGACCCAATACCATATATGATGTGACAAAAGATACTCACTTTTCCCACCAAAGTTCATTCTCTGCAACCTCATCGAACGACCCCATTGGGGAAAAAAACCGTACTAATGCTATTTTTGAATATCGTACTTCAAATGGTCTAACTATTTTTACATATATAAACTTCGAACGGTCATAATTTTTTATAAGAATATCTGATGGAGGCGTACTTTATGTCAAAACGTTCAAAATTAAGAGAAATAATTATAAAAATAGAAAATAACATTAAATTTACTAGTTAAATAATTAAAAAAGTAGACTATTTGAAAATTTTTGGCTGATTGAATCCTAAATTGTAATTTTGAGACACTTAGAGACATTTTTTAAAAAAAAATAGTTGACCAAATCCCCTTTGAAAATTTTTCTAGGCCTTCCTCTCTCTAATTCGAGCATTATGACACAAACTACATCTCAATCGGACATTTCTACCAAAAGTTATGATCGTTCGAAGTTTATACACATTGCTCCTCAAAATGACACGTGTCACAACCAGGTGAGTCGTGCCTGACTGGAGCGCGACTCTGTCCAGTCGCGTCTGGAGGAGGCGTGTCCGGTTGCATCTTCGTGGGAAGCGATTAATTGTTGCTATATTTACGTAAATAAATTTGAAATTACAATAAATTTATAATTTATTTGTAAAAAAAATCAAAATGAAAGTGGCCAACAAAGAAAAAGAAGGGTCACGTAATAAGGGTATGGGTTGTTCACTTGTTCAGATGGCTAACTACGAGGATGTGGCAAGTAATATTTATAACATGCATTGGGATGGGAGATATAGTATCAGTACACTACATCTAATGTGATGATTGGAAGGAGAAAAAAAATAAGAGAATATTATTTACAAATCATTCATCCTTCTCCCCCTTGTCTTTCCTCTCTTGAAAGCACTCCACATTCATTTTTGTCCTCTTATAAATTGACTGCTCTAAAGTAATAGATGGCGAGATGCAATTAAAAGGAATATTAATCAATGAACATACTAATATATATATATATATATATATATATATATATATATATATATATATATATAATATTCCCCACCCCCACCCCCCCTTAAAATACTACCTATATTTTAAATATACTAGATTCATGCAACTAAAGTCGAAGAAGCTACCAAAATTGTGTTTACGAAGCATCATCCCAATGGGTAGGCTATATATTAATTATGAACACATTTTTTTTGGATGAATCAAAGTATTTTTCGGTTAAAAACAATCAAAAGCTTAATCTCATATTAAGAAAAATATGTGTAATTATATAGCATAAAAATATTCCATATATACAATTGTTTTGGCATTGAACTAATAATTTTTGTTATTATAATCTTTAGGTAGCAAAAGTTAAACTATTAATATAAATATTATATATATATATATATATTTAAATATATATTATGTCACCAACATATATATATATATTATTATTAACACAGTGTAGTAAATTATGTTATAACAGATAGTTTTGCTGGTATATATATAATTTGATATTATTTTGGATCTTTTTTTACCTATCACGTGCAGTGATCCAAAAAATTTCTTTAATAGGACAAGAAATAATTTATAATATTTTTATAAAAAAGATAAATATTATAATCTTTTATAAAATAAGTAATATCATGAAAAAAATCGAAATACTTAAATTATGTGTGAATATTCATTAGTGAAGTTGGAATATTAAAAAAAATAGTAAAATTAATATCAATTTTTATTATGCCCTAATAGGTAAATCCGTCACTCACCACTTGACTCATGCATGGCTCACAGTAACCATCAAATTGCTTCTCTCGCTGGCTGATAAAAAAAAAAGGGTTTTCTCGCCATTCTACCACAGTATACCACTGTATAAGACATTTTTATGTCTACAGGTACATATTTAAGTTTTATTACTCATCTCACAAATTTATATATTGACATAAACATTTGAGTGTTTGTGCAAGTATTTACAAGTCTCATCGCTCGCCAGAGATCGCCTCGCGTGTCCACCATGTTCGGAGGAATCAGATTTCCTCCAAACAAATATATTATGAATACATTAAATGGTATTATGATAAACATAATGTAAATTTACAATAACTACACTAATAAAGTCAATGCTAATGCTTAATACTTTTATCAGTTAACAAATGATATTTTTATTCCATCAAAAAGAAAAAAAACAAATGATATTTTTTAGTCATATTATCATTAGACCAATATTTTGAACACAAATTAATTTCTATTGAAATTAAACCCAATTTTGATATACAATGAAATGACATATTTCAATTATGATGTACTGTAACTATAAAATCATTAATTCAATGTTATGTTAACATATTATTCAATGTCTTTTATTATGTTTAATTAACATGTCGACTAAGTCGATGATTGCTCAAGTTTAATAACAATGATATTTTTATTTTATTTTATTTTTACACAATGAAATATCATATTTCAATTTTGATGCACTGTAAAAAAGAATTTTGACAAGTGATGCACTGTCAATGTAAAACCATTAATTCAATCTTTTGTTGACATATTATTTAATGGTTTTAATTATGTTTGATTAAATAATATACCAACACATATCATTAAATGTAAGAGTATTTTTTTTGTATTAATAGTGTATTAAAATAATATACTTTTAAATTTTTTAATTAATAATATTCTAATAATCTTCTTAGTTATTAGATAAAAAGCATATTAAATATTTTTTATACTCCTAAGGCTTTTATTACCATTATTAGTTATTATAATATTATAGTTATCTTAGTGGAAGAAATATTCGGTTCCAAGTCAATGTATCTTCAAAAATGTTAATTATCAATAGACACCATCAACAACAATAAAAAAATCTATTGAAACTTTGTATTAACAGTTTTTCTTTTTCTGAGGTACGTAGTTAAAATAAAAGTCGGAGGGGATAATGCAATCAACAACTACTTAAAGATTTACATGAAGTTACTTTGGTAGTTTGGTTAATTTCAGCGATCAAATCATTTTCATTCTTGTATCATTTAGGGGCAATCGTTATGTGGTGATCGGGAGGGAGAGTTCCCCATTTTCCATTTTCCTTTATTATTATCCAAATAAGTCTTTGAAAGAGAGAGAGAGAGAAGTCGTTTATATTAATAAATTTGACAGTGCTATCAGAACAAAGCAAAATATATATATAAAAAAAGGTAAAAAAGAAGTTCATGTTTTTTTTTTTTTTTCTAAGACCACGTACATACAGCAAATATTTTTTCATATATAATTTTCAAAGTTTAAGATTTTGTTTAAGAAAAATCAAATATATATTTCCTGAACAAACAATCCGTTTATACTTTGAATTTGGTTCTTGTCAGTAGCTCATTACAAAGATTGTGATTATCGAGCTATTATTCATTATATAAGTATTATAATCACCTATTTTTAGTGACATATTAGCATGAAAATAATGTATCACAACAATTCCATATGATTGTAAAACAGTAAAGTAGAATAATATGAAAGTGAGAATTAAGAGCAAAAAGGGGGATATAGGTACAGAATATAAAATGAGATATTTTAATTCATCCTTTCATTTGATAAAAAATAAAATTTAAGCAAGAATATATAAAAGAAAGGATGAAGAAGGCGCCCACTACATTTTATCTGTCTATTAATTATAGAATATTGATGACAATAACACTTTCGTTTTTAAACTAAGGTAGATGCCGCTGAAACTATATTCTCGTGTTGTTGCTATAGTGAGGGTGGTGATGCTTATATGTGGAGGTAATTAGTTTCAGGGGTGGTTCGAAGGCATAAGATTGATTTAATGGTTAATGAATGATGAAGGGAAAAGGAAGAGATCCCAAATTTAAATCCACCTAACTGACATTTTTAATAAAATTAATAAATTAATATTTATTGATAAAGAAAAACATGCCTGGTTCAATTTGGTTTTGTAACCTGTATATGTAGGAAGCCTAAGTTGGAAAACTCATTGGTAGGTTAGATTTTACCACCGACAACGTGAGTTAACAATCATGTAATGCTGTGGATGGTGCCTAGCACTCCTTGTGGCAGTTCTATTTCACTTGATTAATATATAAGAAAAATATTTCTTAGACAACCTTTAATTGTTTATAACTTGAGAAAGTAAGGAAGAGAAAAAAGATGAGTAATTGATTATGTAATGTGATAAGAAAAAAAAGATAGAGAGAAAAGAGAGTTGTGAATTGAGTGTTGAAAATTTTTTGTTGTCAAAATATAATCACTCAATATATAATTCATTTTGCTATGAAAAAGAAAGTACACTTTCGTTTCTTTATTGTAATCTCATATATCGAACGTACGACAACATTTTCATTTTCATTTTGCTGCTTTTTCCCTAAAGGTGCTTGCTCTGTTCTATTCCCAGAATAGATCTAGTGAGATAGGGAAACAAGATGAGTAGTTCAGATACAATAAATATCTGTCATTGTAAATCCAAAAGATGGTCTATTAATTTCAGTTTTGAAAATAAGCTATGAATTAGTATGAGTCTAATTGCACACCAAAATGTATTTCATGTGTATGTGCATTGCATAACATTTATCTATTTCAAACATGAATCGCATACTTGCTGATCTTTATAGGCAAGATATACCCATCCCCACATAAGAACTGAAATAGCATAAACATTACATCAATTTTTTTTTTATTTGCATAGGAGAATTTTACTTTAAATAAACCAATGGTGGACCCTGGTGCGTCTTTTTCCGGTTCATCCCTACCTACACAAAGTCAGCACTGTTTTTTATAGAGACACGTCATTTATTCTTTTGGTGCCCATAAAGAAAAGAGAACGATTGGAAGCATAAATTTTGCAATGCCATTTCTCTCTAATGGTTGCCGCAGATGCCCTATGCCCTATGCCCCTATAACATTCACATCTATTCATCGAACTAATTCTGTGGTGCGTCAAAAGACTCCTTGCTGTATATCAAACAAACAAACCAAAATCTCCTGGATAAGAAATGTACGTGCTATGTATAATTGATTGAAGGAATTAATTCTGTCTTACAGTAAGTATTCGATGTTGATAAGAATGCTACCATGGCGTCATTAAACCTTCTATCAAATGTTACACCTTCAAAATGGCATATGGTTAACAAAAGTTACAAAATAATGGTGCTGTTAGCTTTCTCATATAATTGTTTTTATTAAGAATATTACTTTACTTACTGGCATTTGCTTTAGGGGGAAACAAGCACACATTAAGTTATTCCAGATTATTAGCGAGATGAAGAATTATTAATGAAGTTCCAATTGATGAGATAAAACAATGGGTTGTGTCATCATCAAGAGAACATGGTGGGGACAGAATTAAGATGACTAGGTCACGTGTGTCCATCGAATACAATGGCGGACAATTTATCAATATGCTGAATTCATTATAAAATACAAGTAAAAAATGAAAGAGATTGAAAAAATTAAATAAAAAATGAAGGCAACAACCATACTCGGAGAAATATGGAGGAGATATAAATCCCATTGCATCAAGAACTAATGGGACCTTTTAGGCTTTGCATCAAATAATCTTTCCATTTCCAGTAGTCAAGTATAAATGTCCATAAGATTACTCCAAATTTTGAGGTCGATCATGAATCATCCAAAAGTTAGCTTTTAAGTTACGGTCTCGCCAATCTCAATTTATTTGGCATCAATTATCAGTCTCTTCAAAAATCCCATTGCTTGGTAAACATTATTAAGTGTAGAATCTGCTATATCTGCTGCATTTCTAGCACCTTGTGCCAAAACTCCATCTAAATAACCTGAATCGGACATGATTTCCTCATAGCGAACCTGCCAAAGTTGGGAAAAAAACAGAGTGATAATGAAGGCCCCATGCTCACTAAGAAAAAAATATCAAGGACCAACCTTTATAAGGGAAATAAACAAAATTATCTATTCAGAAGCCTAGGATATAAGATGGATTCCAGCAGTAAACAAGGAGGAAAATGTAAATCTATACAGACTAGATAGTCATTATTGCTGAGTCATAAAATCTTACAGAAGGTAACATTTAGTGGGTGAAACCTGAATGGGATGCAAATGATCAATCAAGGCATCTGTTAAAAGAGGTTTGAAAGCGCCCCAGTTCATGTTTTGGCATTCCTGCACAACTTCCTGCACATAAAAATGGGTATCAAGTAGAATTATAAGTGCAACACACACACACACACACATATTATAGCATTTCTGACCTCTTTTGTCTTTCCTGAAATAAGCTGGTATATGGAAAGAAGATTGTTACATTCAGGCCTCTCAGAGTTGTCAAATTCCAAGCTGTAAGATTTGTCATAAAGTGCACAAGTAATTTGAGAACTTACCAAACACCAAAAAGAAAGATTTATAGAAAACAAGAAAATTATGAAAAATGGAAGCATTTATATACTAAACCTCTGAGGACTAAGATCATCAATCATACAGTAATATCACAAGTACTAACCCTGGAAATGAATCAGTTTTGCAACGTTTGATCTTGTTTGCTATAAGCTACAAAACAAAATAAGCAAACTCAGCAAGAGCAAGCAAAGGAAAATTATCACAAAAGCATTGCAAATTAACCACACATAGTAGGGTGGACTAGTGGATCACATTTTCAATCCTCTAGTATATATGGTTATCTTTTCCCAATTTATTTATTTTTCAAACAAAAATGAGAGGAAATTGTAAATTAGAGTAATAATTGTCAAAGAATTAGGGACTACAGTAGTATTCACATCCAGTGGATGTGGGGAGGATACATAGACTTTCCCCCACAAGTTACAGGATTTGAATGCATGTCCTCTAGGTCACAACGCAACAACTTCATCATCACACCAAGGTTCATCCTCACAAATTAAATGCGTAATCATATAAAATGGAATTTATTTCTGTAAGTGTAACTTCAAGTGAGGGCAAGCCCTGACACAGTGGTAAAGTTGTGTCTTGGTGATTTGTTGATCATGGGTTCTAATCTGGACACAGCCTCTTTGCATATATCTCTCCCCCTTACTTGCACATAACGTGGAGCCTCTAGGCAATGGGGCATGTAGTTTTAGTTGAAGTGTAACTTCAAGCATACTGAACCTATCAATTCTTCCCAACTCCCAACATATGCTAGTCTGCTAAAAATATATGTCACTACTTCCATTTCTTTTTATCTGTCTTATAAGTGATCCCGTTCATATTAAAATTAATTTTTCCTACTTAATCTTTTCTATTGCTATCTCTATAATTAATTAATTTCTCTAACACTACCTCCATTTATTCTCTCATATATGATAAATACATAAAATATGTAAAAGTTAGGTGAAAACAAAGGCACACTTGATAGGATAGTAATTAATGTTATTTTGGAGTTTTAAATGAACAGATAAATAAGAACAAAAAAATTCTATTAAAAGGAAAAAAAAAAAAAACACAAAGGGAGCAACATCATCTTGTTATGCAGACTAGCAGTTCAAATTTCTTCAAATGATGCACATACAATTTATGTTGTTAGGCGTTGTAATTTCTTCAAATGATGCACATATAATTGCTGCCTATAACATCATCCACATGAAATTCCCATAGAATCATAGATTGCATGTAAACAGTTCAAAAAACAACCATAGACTATGCACTATGCAGTAAGGCCTACAAAAAAGGAATTCTTTTTACTTACATCTTTAGGATCAAGAATATTGATTCTGGATTGATCAGAAGGTGAAGACTTTGACATCTACAAAATTGAATCCATAATAAATGTAAAAATAAATTTATAAGTTCAAACAAATAAATACTGTTCTGCAGTCCAGTTACTAAAAAATGTCACTGATAGCAGATAACCTCCTTTAATTTCTATCATCTAACACTCTGCATTCTTTGATGGTAAAATACTAACATGTTGAATTTTCAAGAGTTAATGATTTATAGAGTAAAATAACAGGCAGATAGTATTTACTAAAGAATCAGATAAGAAGTGTTGTGTTTGTGTGTAATGTATGTACATATAAACAGGAAAAATTAGAAAACCTTGGACAGGCCATCAGTTAAGGACATTATCCGGGCTCCGGCTGGAGGTATAAGGGGTTCTGGAACCTACATCCCAGAAAGTGCTATAAGAAAAAAATACATTTCCAATGCATTATGATTAATTATCTCTTTTTAATGGGATAAAATATAACTTGCCTTAAATATGGTACCACCTCGGCTGTCATAAATGTACAAAAGAAAAGAAAAAAGGTCAAGCCCAATAAAAATCTATAAAAGAAGCTGAACATTCCAACCACATCTTATGGATGGTTATGTCTAGTTTACAAACAATTACTCACCCGCCTAATTTCTTCCATTTTCTTCCTCCATATAAATTATTAACTCATTCAGCCAAGTCACGGGTCAACTCCAAATGCTGCTTTTGATCTTCACCAACAGGGACAAAATCAGACTGCAGAAGCATGCTGCAATTTAGAAGAATCATTTTTATTCAAGGTAAATTTACTATAACATCAGAATGCATTTTAAATAAATTTTTCCAAAAAATTTGATGTTGCAAAACTAATCAAGTAAAGCCCCAATCATATTAAGTAACATCAGCTTATCCATTAGGGTTTTTTTTTTTTTTTTACTTTCACTACTACATACAAGGACTTATAAATTTTCACAAGGTAGTGTGTCAAAAATCACCTGATATAGAAGTATATCAGAAGCCATCAGAACAGGATAAGTCAAAAGGGCAACCCCAACTTCTTCATCTCCCTACATATCCAATTCCAAAAGAATTTATTATGTGGATAAATGAAAACATAAAAGCCACCATGAGTAGCACTGAAGAAAATCACAGGCCTGATTTAGCAAGCCTACAATGGCCAAAGACAAGCTACATAGTACAATCCAACAAGAAGGAACAGACATAAATAGCATATACAGTATTGTTAAAACTGCATGTTAGACCATTGAATCAAATGATTTTACAATTTTCCTAAGGACTTGCAATCCAAAATGCAAGCAGAATCATACTCTGGTGGAATTGTGATGAAATCATCAAGTTTGAGTGTGGAATTGTGAGCTCAGAGCAACTTACACAATTTTGGGTTTCTCAACACAAAAAGGAACAAAAAATCAGTTTTCTAAACCTAATATAATCACGTACAAACCCCATCCCAAAACAAACACAGGTTTCTGCTATCTCTTTTGACTCTCTTTTCTTCCCCAATTGAAACCCATTGTTCTGTAACTTTTATTCTCTCCAGTTTCACCCTAGCACTTTGGTCTGAGGCTCAACAGATATAAGCTCTTCTCTCACATCAAGTGTCCCTCACCATCTCTATTTCTGCCTTTGTGTTTTTATATGGAAAAAATTAGCAATTTGGTGCTAGTCTAAATATCAAAGAATTCAGTGAGAGATAAAGAGATCCTTTTTATTTTCCAATTGTTCCTATAATTAAAGAATTCAACCAACTTAGACTTCAGTGATCACTGTTTGAGTTCAAAATACAAAATAATAAATAAGTAAATCTTCTGTTTGAATCCTATTCCCAATGTTTGTTAATTAAAGAATCAAATTTTAAACTATCATACTTCGAGAAGACCACTGTCAAGAAGGAAATGTACAGATAGGAATTATGAAATTAAGAAATAATAAAGTAAAACTTAAGAAATCAAATTAGATCCATAAAACCAGAAAAATAATAAATAATTTTATAAAATAGAAATTAGGAATTCATACAGCAATGAACGCACCGTCTTGCGAGATTTCTCTTTAAACTGTATCATTTTGTTCACCCAACCAATTGGTGTAGTGGAACTTAACAGCCACATCAATTCTACATGTGCCCGAACATGAGACTGTACAAATACTGAAGCCTGTATGCACAAAACAAATGTCATTTATCCACAATGATCTTGACATTTCCACCACAAATACTATTTCCCGAAAGATTCGGAGCAAAATTTGCAAAGAACCTTTGAAGGATCCACTCCACATGCTAGGTAAATAGCAGCAGTTGACCTTGTAGCCTTAGATAACTGTTGGGTGTAATATGGTAATGTGATCTGTATGATAAAATCTGACGGGATGAAAAATGGAACAGTATCATTCAACATCAAGAAAACAGAAAAGTGGCTTTGACCATTAATCAAGTACAATGAAAAGCATAAAATTAGTTCGCAAATTACTCTGAGAAAACCAATTTACTTAGCCAGATCATGTTATAAGGTGTAACTTTGAGACATGGACACTTTAAAAAAAGGGAGTGGTATCTGACACAAGTCAAATATGAAGTGGTGTTACATATCCTAACAAGGCACTTCAAATTTTGCTAGGACAGAGTTATATTGTCTGTGTCCATGTGATTTCCAATGTCCATGATTCTTAGCCTATACACCTTTGACCTAGAAAGTCTAGCCAGTCCTTATACTATCAAAAAGGATAATTTGTGAGGTTTCCAGTTGAATTCTCAACTCTAAATAAAAATGAACACCTAAACCATCCGAAAGGTCAAGTTAAAATATCCTAAAAATTTGGATCTTTATCCTTGGTTTTAAGTAAACGTGTGCATTTTCTTGGACAGAGCTGTTCAACCTCATTGATAAGAAGCCTCAAATGAATTGAACTATTTGTGAATTGGTCGCCGAAATAGTAAATGGTACAACAAACTAAAGTCCACGCTTGAGCGTAATAGTAAACTCACTACAGATCAAAAGCAGCACAAATAAAAGGAAAATCATGAATTTCAAAATCCTTTCTTTTTCACATGATAACATATACAAAAAAAAAATAGTCAGATGAGCTCAGACCTGTAGCTCAAAAGAAAAAGAAAAAAGTATAATTGGGCACATCATAGTCTAGGTAGTAGAAGGAACAAAGACATACCGCGTGCAGGTCCACAATGAAGAAAAGTGTATCATACACATTCTGAAAAACGAAAATATCATGTCTTAAAAAATCAAGCAAATTCGTGAACCAAGACAATCAAGTATTTTGTATGCTGAATCCAATTAACTCGTGTATGTAAGCAAACTACACTCATCTTTCCAATTCACATTATGCCGTATCAAATGCCAATTAAATTAGTTGTGCAATCCAAAAAATCACACTGGTTCAAAACCCCAATTTAAATGAAAAAATAAAATGTACGGAAGAAAAAGAAAGAAGCACAAGTGAATAATAAACCTGAAGGGCAACCCAATTCTTGATGGCGCCAAAATAGTTTCCGAGGTGAATTGAGCCCGTGGGCTGAACTCCCGACACTACTCGTTTCCTGTGGAGAAGAAGAAGTTGAATTAAACGACATCAAATGCTAATACTTAATTTACGCGAAAATTAAGAAATGCGATGATTAGTATTACTTCACGGAGGTTGGAGTGGGAGTCTCTGAAGAAGTAGCAGTGAGAGTAGTACAACACCGGATGCGAGAACGGAGGGCTGAAGCACACGACCTGCTGGATTCAACTTGTTATAATTAAAATCACGAGACAAGAAAACCTAAATGTGAAGAACAAAAACAAGGAGAGAGAAAGTGGAGTACAAAGAAGGGGCGGAGCGTGGACGACAACACGACGATAGAACAGCGAAATGTGAAACGCTCATCTTCCTCCGCTGAACAACGCCGTTCCTTACCTTTTAGCTTTTTCTGTCAAGAATCAAAATGCTAAATCCAAATTCCTATTCTATTTTGTAAAAAAACAAAAAAAAAAAAATCTCTTAAGAAGACAAGGCGTCTCATTCAACGCAATTAGAGATGAAAATAGGACATATCAAACTTGGTTAGATCTGATGTTAAATTAATTTAAAAATATAAAGTTTATTCTGACTTATTTATATGTTATATAGATTTTTTTTTTATGTTTGACCTAATCTATTTAAAAGTCTAATTTGTCATAAGAACTTATTAAAAAACCTATAGAAAATTTAATTTTACAAAACACTTTAAATCAATTTAGAATACTTAAAGAAATAATTTTTAAATAAAAAATCTCTCAACATCTTATTTATATTTCCAAATAAATAATAATCATTTTATGAGATTTTCAAGGTGATTTTTTGAAATGATTAATCATCCACCTTCACAATAAGGAAAAATATGTTTAGGAAAAAAGTATATTATTTTAAAGTTTTAATATATATATATATATATTAAATAGGTCAGCTTAATAAGTCTAACAGATTTTTTCTAAAGCTTGAGCCTGACCTATTTATTTAAACAAGTTTTTCAAAAAATCTTAACTTAACATTTATAATAAACAAGTTATGTCAGGTCAGACTTTAAACATACCAGGTCAAAGGCCCCCTGATAGGCAATCTGACCCACTTTCCATCCCTAAATGCAGTGTTATAAAATTCGATCTGGTCATTGACCCAATCAAGGTAATAAGTTAGTGGATAAGTGGTACAACTAGGGGATTAGTAATTAACCCGATTTATATTAAAAAATTTAAAATTATATTATATATAAATATATAATTAATATTATTTAATTTAAAAAAAGTATAATAAAAAATTCAAAATAACAATTAAATATTAAAGTTGATAACAATGTATTAATAAAAAAACTATTTAAATTAAAATACTAAGTCCATATTTTAGAAGTACATATTACATTAATTTTTATATATATCAATTAGGTTTCAAATGATTTTGGATTAATATGAAATTTGAGACATGTGATTTACATGATATAAGCTTTCAATGTAATAGTGGATTTTATAAAATACTTATCCAATAAAAAGTTATTAAATGGTGTAAAACTATCAATTCTTACAACGGTATGGATCTTATCTCTCTCATATATATATATATATATATATATATGCATGAAGATATTTAATCAACCTTTTGTTTCATTATGTTGAGGTTTTTCACTTGGCTTGTATTTACTTAACCAGATGCCCTTTTGATTTATATTATCATAAATATAAATTTATAGTTATAATGGATATGCTTTTGATTTATCCGTGCAAAATTATCTTATTGTTTTTATAGTTTTTGGTCTAGACAGTGTGTATAGCTGAGACTCTAGAATTCCATTCTACCCATGTACTCCTCAATCAGTAAATAAAGCACACTTGTATAGATTTAGCAAACATTTTCAGCCATTGAGCTTAAAAGAGTGTCTTTGCTGATATGGAGAGGGAGTGAAAAAGTCTCCATTAGCTTTCTTTTTTGTATTCTCCTTGTGCTCTATGGAAAGTTCTATTATAAACTATTCAGAAATAGTTGTCTTGGCAACTTTTTTGCCGACCCTTGTCTCAATGGCTTTCCACCCTTAAAGTGATCTTTTAGTTCCTGAGTCAAGTATTGTTTAACGTGTATGTTATACCGCAGCAATAAAAATGGAAGGATGAGCTAGTGCCCTATAATGTGGACCTACAGTGCAACTCATGTTTTTCGTGATTGTGAATGCTACATAATGTCTGACTTGTATTTGGTTGTTTAATGAGAACAGAGATCTGAGAAGCTTATGTGCCAATGTGCTACTTTTGGTAGGTATGCATGGACAATTGCAACTTGTGCAAGATGTAAAACGCAAATGGGATGGCTTTTTACAGACGGGAACAAACAACTGAAACCCAGCTCTTTCTGGGGGATTCGGAGCTGTCAACTTGCAGAAGAAATACGCCAAAACCTTTAGTTTCATATGCATGCAGTCATCTATCCAAAGCTTAGTGAAGCCACGTTCAAGTAACACTGCATGGCTATGTATATAATGCAAATTTCTTGTAGCACTTCGCATCTTGATATACGTATATTTAGTAAAAATATATGTTGCAACAGCTTGGAAGAAATAAAGTCACACCTGAAGATAATTTTAGACGCGAATTTTTGCGAACAGTTAGATGAAGAAGCTGCCTATTTCGTTAAAAAAAGCTAGATGCTTGTTTTGTTTAAGAGTTTTTTGGTCTGGTCTGCCTACACCGCAAGCTAAAATTGGTTTGGGGGAATAATGTAAATGTATGAATTAACTAAACTATTATATTTTTTATATTTTTTTAGTCTGCCTAAACTACTGCTATTACAAATATTTTTACACGATTAATTAAAAATTACCTTTACATTATTTTAACTGATTATGATCCATGTTTGGTAAAAAGCCAAGTTTTACAATGGATGTTTCAAACGATTATTACAAAAGCCAATAATTATATTATACATGATCATTTATTATTTAATGATTGTGTAAAACTTTTATATTATCATTATGTTTTAATTGATATGTGTTGTAATGGACGATTAACGTGATTCACATGTGGAACTTTCAAATCTTTTACTCTCTCTAACAAAGAGAATTGGATGAAACGGGTCTGATTAGTCACACAAATATAGTTTGGTAGGTATTTATTTAAGATTTTGGTACCTGAAACCTCAAAATTCAAATTCTTTATTTAGATAAATCAGATGACATATTTTTAAGAATATATTAAATTTACTTGATATATATATATATATATATATATATATCTTCCTGTTTCACTTATGAGATATTCGATGAAACAGCTCCCAATGACAAACTCATGCTACTACAAAAATCATATTTCAGAATAAATTGGAGTTGGAATATTAATAATAATATTCCTCCTTAATACAAATAAAAACCTTGAAAGAATAGCAACTTTTCAAAGTTCATATGGCAATGCCTTATACCACAAAGCTAACATGCAATAAAATAAATCTGTTCCTAAGAAGAAGCTCTTTGTGTATCACTGTAGGATGTAGACCTCATAATGTTCAAAAAACTCAACGGTAGCTTCGGTAGCCTGGGCTGTACATGCAACTTTCTGCATATTTGACAAGATCCTTAGGTCGAGGCAGATGAGAAGCCAGACCTGTCCACCAAACATAGAAGTCAGGATTAAGTATGTAAAAAAATAAATTGACTAAACCAGTGTTGCTTGAAATGAACACAGTTTCAAAAAACTCACCTAGATCATATGCCTTAGTCGCGACTTTAGCAGCAATGTGGGCTGATATCTTTCTGATGTTTGAGAATGGCGGGTAAATCAGTCCCTTATCATAGTTCTCCTGTGATACTTCTGCAGCCAAAGCTTCAGCTGTTGCAAAAGATGAAAGGGTCAGTCAATCTATCCATATATGCTACCCTTAGAAACTAGTATGTGTTGTCTTGTTGGGGTTTTATCAAATGGACATGCAATTTTTTCATCATTTTTTTCTTATACATTTTTTTCACGCACGTAATTTATTCCTAAGTTTGTGCTTCATTCACTACTAACAAGCATTAATATCAATTCAAGCAATTCTTTCGTGCAGTATCTATTATCATGCTCGAATGATCTAATCTCTCTGGTTTGCATGTACTCACAGGCTGCCAAGAGCATCTCATCACGCACGCGGATTGCACCAGAAATGATCAAACCCAAGCCAAAACCAGGAAATATGTAAGCATTGTTGGCCTGAATTGCATAGTAGGAAAACAATATAAAAAAAGTCAGCCTATACTTTGGGAATGTGACTCTGCTGAATAAGAAAATGCTTAGCAAGTATAAATTTAACCTGTCCAGGAACAAAAACTTTTCCTTCATATTCAACAGGATCAAATGGGCTTCCACTAGCAAAGATTGCTTTACCCTGCAAATACAGGAGTTTTGATTGTTTGTCTGCTTTAACATTTAACTCCGCGATATGATGTTTCTGGTGCTAAGCAATATGATATAATGAAAATTTACCTTGCTCCATGTATAAGCCTCTTCAGCTGTGCACTCAGATTGTGAAGTTGGGTTGGAGAGAGCAAGAATGAGTGGTTTCTACATGCCAAGAAATATCACAAATATTAGAGACAGAATCTTCTCAAATCTCATGAGGTAGCAAAATTATTATTAGAGAAAACAAGAAAGAACCTCATTCAGGGATGCCATGGTTTCAACCACCTCCTTGGTAAATGTCTTCCCTGCTCCAGATGATCCAATCAAAACGGTTGGCTTGATTGCCTGATGGAGTGAATTATAAGATATTGTGTACAAGAATCAAGGATAATAAATATTTAATATTTTACGAAACTAAGACAAAATCTGAGACACTTTCTTTACCTTGACAGCATCTAGAAGAGTCTTAACAGGTTCATGTTCATGGGCCCAAGGCTTTTTGAAGTGCTGAAGTGATTCGAAACGAGAGCTAACAATAAGTCCCTGGAACAGAACAAGTTTGTTATAAGAGGTTAGGCAAGACGAAACAATAGAAGGTAAAGAAGATTATTCTCTTTCCTATTTTCCAGGAACCTTCGGCATTTTTACCTTTGAGTCCACGAGCCAGATCTTCTTGCGGGTCTTTTCCACTGGAACTTTAGTCTGGTCAACGAAATAGTAATTAGATACTTCATAAAATGAATGTTATCAAATAAAGAAGCATACAAATAACAAGTTATACCTGCTTTGAAATCTCAAGAGCTATCAGCTCAGCTATACCAGTTCCAGCCTTCAACAACCAAAATATACAATTAAGAAAATTCCTCCCAAAGAAAAAACAGATATAATTTCATTTCATATGTATATTCATGAATTCTCATAAATCATGTATTACTAAAAGGAAAAATGAATATAGGCCTACAGAGAAGGTACTAAAGCATAATAAAGATTAAGGTAATTGCACATCTAGATTTAATGGCCAATGCAAACCAGTCTCCCTCAGACTCGTACCTCTCCAGCACCCAGGAATAAGAAGGTATGGTCAGCTAAGGTCCCCCCAATTAATTTCAGGGATGCAAGCAATCCTGCTAATACCACAGATGCTGTACCCTGCATTAAACCAAAGAAGGGTAGAATCAGTAACCTGAAATAAAAATCAGGAACTGTGCACAAGTCAAAAAACTTTAAAGCATGCTACCTGTATATCATCGTTGAAAACAAGATGAGATGAGCTGTATTTTTCCAGCAGATCAAATGCATTATGATTGGCGAAATCCTCAAACTGAAAAGAAATAACAAAAATTAGGAAAACAATAATTTCAAGCAAACCAAAGCCACTGCAGGTGTTGAATCTGATGTATAACCTGTATGAGAACTTTCTCCCCATAGTTCTGCTTAACTGCGCGCATGAACTCCTCTAGAAGCTCTGCATATTCCTGAACCACAACAAACAATTATTGTGTTAACGGAATAGAAACATCACACACAAATTATTATTTTTTTTTTAAAATGTGCATTAATTTGTATGTCTGCGAGGGCCAAGGATGATCAGACCTGCCCAGTTGCCCGCTTTTGTTTAAGTCCAATGTAAAACTCATCATTCAGCAACTTCTCATTGTTTGTGCCAACATCAATGGTTATTGGCAAGCACTGAAATCAGAGAAGATCCAGATAGCAATTTATTATTTGATAAACTATGAGAGAGGGAAGGGAAAAGGAATATTAGAGAAAGCAGCATTTAGTAGTTCTTACAGATGAAGGGCGGACACCTCCTAAAGCCGTATAGAGAGAAAGTTTCCCAACAGGAATTCCCATTCCCTAACAAAATTTTTGAAAAATTATGTTACTATAATTGTCTTTGTGTGTAATGCAGATTTAAGAGACTAACAGTATGTTTTACCTGGCAACCAAGATCTCCAAGTCCTAATATACGCTCACCATCAGTCACAACAATAACTTGAATACTCTTTTCTGGCCAGTTTTTCAGTACTTCAAGGATCTTGCCTCTGAAGAATTCAAATACTTAGTATTTTCTCAAAGCCAAGTGAAAAAACAAAAAGAGCAGTGCCATGAAAAAGCTTACTTCTCCTTCAAACTGATATATAGACCCTGAGGACGCCTAAAAATGCTTCCGTATTTCTGGCATGCTTCTCCAACCGTTGGAGTGTAAACAACAGGAAGCAGTTCCTCTACATTATCGATCAGAAGCTTGTAAAACAGCCTTTCATTCCTCTCCTGACAATAGAGAAATGTCACAGACAGTGAGAAACTCCATAGCAGTAGTTCTTGGTTATATTATCTTTACACCAGCATATTGTACACATATATGTAGTAGCAAAATTCATTTTCTCAAGAGTTTGCTACATGATATATGCACTTTACAAGGGAAAATTTTAAGTGAGTGAGAAAGTACCTGAAGATCCATCATGGCCATGTACCTATGCAGAGGAACCTCATACTGGCGAAGATTGTGCATCAACCTCTTTTCCTGAAAACCAAAATAACAAGGGAGTTTAGCCAAAAATCCCCAGACTGCACTGCATCTACATATTATTTATATAAAGGATAAAAGTTAAATGCAATTTCAAGTGTTTTGGTGTTGCTCTCTAATCAAAATAGGAGTTTCACCTTGATAATAAATATCTTATTACATACATTATCAAGATGAAAATCTCATTCTAATTAGAGAACAAGACTAAAACACTTAAGAATGAGTCTAAGTTTTGTCCTTATGTTAAACAAGTAATTGAATGTGACAGTAAGTAACCTGAAGTTCTTGATTGAAGACAGCTGGAGGCAAAAGGCCACGCAAGTAATGAGCATCTCTCTCTCCCTCAGTAAAGGCCAGCCCTTTGTTGTAGCGTGGATCTCTCAGTAAACTGCATCCACTGTAACACAAAAATGCTTGATTACCACACAAACTCTAACCAAGTAATTCAAACATATCATTACAACACACAAACCACTCCTTATGCAGATCGCATTCATAACAAGTCAATAGAATAGCCTCTGAAACATATCAGCTTCAAATAACTCCACTATCTGGTAATCTACCAAACCCGGTACTCCAAACCACATAAAACCCAAAAATGCCATGAAATAAAAGATTTTTTTTCTCTCCAAAAAAAAGTTACAAAAGATCAGAAAACAAGTCTAGCATAGCCAAAACTTAAAAGTCCCACATGAACAAGATCATAAAGACAAATGAAACACAGATCCAAACATGGAAATGAATACAAAAAGACAAGTTTCTTATTGTCTTTTTTGACATGTAGTGATACCTGGCCACCGAGAAAGTCCATGGGGTGATAAGCTGGTCCTCTGTGGCACAATCCTCTCCATACAAGTCGCTCACACCACCACCATGACCATTGCTATAATCCTCACCACCGTTCCTCATCTCCTTCAACGAAGTGCCCGACATGATCACTGCCAACAACTTTTGTACTAGTCCCTGCTAATGAAACTCATTAATTAACAATGAGAATTAAAGACATGTTCATGGAATCATGCATGTGGCTACATTAATACATGCAATGAATGCAACAACAACAGCAAGCAATGATTTTCACCTCTTTTACTTTGTAGCTACGCAGACACAAACAAGCAGCGGAAAACAGAATGCGAGTTTGGTATGTGTCCGAAACAACTTTGCTATCTACCTCTATATATAAGCTCTTAAGAGGCAAGACAATGCTTTTTTATTTTTATTTTTTTGCTTTGGTTTGGTTACATATGTGATCAAAATGGAGTCAGATTTCAACTTGGCTAGGGAACAAGGTGGACTAGTAGCACGCGTAATAATCAAATACAGGAAATATATTTGTAGTCCTTCGCTGTCTCGTTGTACTAACCAGCATTTGAATGCACATTTGAATATTTCATTTCACACCGTGCCATATTAAAAAATACTATAAGAAATTAAGAATAATCTTACCGAAAAGAAAAACGAATAATAATAATGGGAATTAATTTTGTAGGTGGTAGCAGAGTATTAATGTTGTGCCTGTGCCTATTGAGCCACATCATATTGACTTGGCGGAAGATGTAAGTGAAGGTTTTGAAAAAGAAGCTTTGCAGATTCTCCGCGTTTTGTTGAAGAGTCAATATTGCCCTGCTATTCTAACTGCTGCCAGGACAGAACCAAAACCAAAATAGTTTAAGGAAGAGAGACAAAGGTTCATTCATCATTCATGTATATTCTATATTCTAGTCCACACATCCCATCTAGCTTTCTACCAAAATAAGAATAATGATTTTTATTTTCTTTTACAAAATTGATTTTATTTGATAATGATATTTGAACTATGCAGGTCATGAAAATAAGACATATTAATGAAAAAATATTTATTATAGGTTTTGTTAGTAAATGTTTTGAGATATTAAGTAAGGGTCATTTAATATTTGTACAAAAAATGAGTATTTAATATATAAGTAAATAATTTAATATACCAGTTAGTATGTAAATCAATCAATCAATTGAAAGAATACGTTTTTCTTTAATAGGAAGTCTTAAGTACTAATTTCTTTATAACTTTATGTATTTGGAGGAATAATTCTGTTGCTTTAATGACTTCACCTAACTTAATTCAAGTTAGTTGGATGTCAAATGTGATGTTAAGATACCAATAGTTTTAAATAAAAATAGTATACGTCGATATATTAATTAATACTTGTAATTTTTTTAAGGTAAATAGTGAAATGATAAATTTAAAAACATGAGAAGGGAAATTAAATTGTATTTTGTAAATTTAAAATACTTTTAAAAAAATCAATAACTTTTACAAGAAAAAGTACATTAATGTCGATATTATTCAATTAATAGTTGAAAACCTCTCTGTCCCCATGTTACCATGTATACATGATGTATGTATTCGATTATACTCCTACTATCTTATGTGTTATTCAAACTGGTCGGAATTGGAGGGTTTTTCAAACAGTTTTTTGTTTTCAACATTGTCGTCCTTATTCAAGAATCAGACATTTTTGACGTTGAAACGCATTCTGGCTTTACAATTCTTTGGTTTTCTTATGTTCTCCTCCGTAGCCGCACCGGCACCGCACGCCATTCAATTTCATATCACATACTTAATTAGCAGAAATATAATAATGGATATATATTTTAACAGAGAAATGTAATTTCATTCGATATATATTATACTATTATAAAAAAGCATAAAATGTAACAAATGATACAATAAAAAAATAAACACAGCAAATATTATTGTACACAACATTATACGAGTTGTTATATGAATAACACCACTCAATTTAACATGCCTTCATGATCGTGAGCATTATACTGTGCACTGCTAGATTGTGTTGGGAATTATAAAGTGTATTGCTTGGAATCATAAAATTTTAAAAAAAGACAATTTAATTTTTCTAAAACCTTCGATTATAAAAGTTATAAAATAACTAGTGTTTCCATTTTAAACTCTTACAATCTAAACTACGAACATTTAAAAATTCAATCGAATAAAACTATTATAAGTGGATTAGAGGTAACAGATACAGGTATTTTTTTAACAAGTTCATCAGAGATTCTAAAAAAAAAAAAGTTCACTATAGAGTTAACCTCCACATTAATTTGACGTACAGTAAAGATTTATTTTCATATTTTACTTTATTTTCTTTAATTAGTTACAATGGGGGAAAACTCAATATTGTAAGGGAAAACTATCAATTTTAACAATTTAAATAAAACCAAATAAATTAAATTTGAGTAAAATTTACGTGTACACAACTAAGATAAATAAATAATAATTTAAAAAATTATAAATTTCTAAATAGTTGTTTTCACATATAAAATTTTAAAGGTACCAAATATAGCTTCAACCGTACTATTCTATTTTACTACTATATATTGACCTTGTGCTATAGTTGACCTTCTATTTATCCAACTTTATTTTGCCAATAATATATAATAATAAAAAAAAAAAAACTATATGTTGACGAGAGGGATCTGTTGATACGTATGTCATTATAACACCATCAGCCATACGTTCAAAAGGATAATTTAGGGAAGAATATGTTGGGAATTTTTGGATTACTATTATTAATTTCTTTAATTAATATTAAATTATTGAAATATTAATTCTGTAAATAAATATTTGAGATTAGTTATTTCGATTTTTATGCGAATAAGTTTATAATAGATCAAGCTTTCAATTAATTAATATTTAAACGAAGAGTCTCTGCTTTCATATATGGAAATTATAAAGTTATTATTCTATTAAACGGTTTTGTACGAACTATATTGTAGGAAGCTTTAATTGGCATATAGATTGTTCCTCCATTATTTCATTTTTTGCGATTAATCGAGGTAAAAAAATGGATTCAAGCTCTTTTTTATTTAGAAATACAATTTCTAAATTTCTTCTGTTTGTGAGATACTGGGATTGTCTCATAATCATAAACATGCAACATATTGCACATCATTATCATGTAAAATTATTTTATAATTGTAGGCGACTTTAATTTCTAGTTGTAGGAGATTTCTTACTTTGACTTTTGTTTTTTTGAATTGGTACATAAACAAGGGTAGATAATGTGAAAACTTTAAATTAACCTTTAGACAAGGAAAACTGGTAACACGGCATTGAAATCAAAAGTTCCAAAGAAATTTCCAAATGAGACCTTTTCTTTTCTAGAAACTATAAACAAAAAAAGTAACTTTACTATGCTATTTTATTAATTTCTACATCCTACACCTTCACACTTCACATCCCCAGTAGCAGTACGTGATAGGTAAATTATTGATTAATAGCGTACGTGTAGAAACCAGGCTCTTATAGACTACACACTACATTAATCGAATGTTAGGTGGGGAAAAAAAACTCCTTATATTTGATTTCCATATCTGTTTTTTAATGGAGACCACAAATATTTTTCTTTTTTAGGGAAGACTATTTTATTTGAACCTAGTAAGATATTAGATTTCCATCTTGATCAATGTGAAAACCTTTCTTTTTCACTACATACATACTCCACACCTCCCCCGAATGTGTTGGTCACTACATCCACCTCCCTGTGATGTTTATCAAGGAGTTCTTTTAATTAATATTACCAAATATTAGTGGTGGAGATAGAAATTTTATTGAAAGGAAACGAATATAAAAAAAATTATATTATAAATAAAAATATTTTGAAGACAATACAAATCTAATCTAAAAAAAATATTACAGAAATTAAAATCACTTCACTTATCTCTTACTTTATATGTTTTCATATTGTTAAAATCATCTATAATTGAATCCGTGCTAAAACTCAAAATAATTTCTTTTTTAATGTATGTAATCAAAGAATCATTAACAAATTGGTCTTCCATTCTATTTCGAAGTCTGGTCTTGATTATCTTCATAGTTGAGAAAGATCTTTCAGTAGTTGTTGTAGAAACTGGAAGAGTGAGTACAAGTCTAATCACTCTATCAATAAGAGGGTAAATGATGGATTATCTAGTTCTTGTTAGTCCTTGATATAATTCAGATGTAGTTGATAAATTAATGACATCTGGATGTTTATGAATGCCAAGCTCAAAATGTTGTAACTTCATCTTTTATGTAAAATCTCTAGAACAAAATTTATTAACAAGTTTGCAAATATCATCACTGTTAAATGACTTGTACTTGTTTTTGGATCTAAAGTCATGCTTAGAGCAAGTGATTCAACAGTATTATCATTGAACTTGCTATTTACTTCTTGTAATTGATAATCAATTGTAGTACAAAAGATATTTACCTTATAAAAAATTTTAGTAGAAAAATCACCTTGTTCATTTCAAGTACTACCTCTCCTTCCAACATATTGGGAATGTCAATATCATGTTTTATGCAAAATTCTTGAACATGAACCAAGAAAACATCTTAACATGTCTCTCTTAATTTTTGAAGCAACTCTTTTGTAGTTGAAACCAAATGTAAAGCATTTGAAATATTTTGAGACTTTCGTTGCAAAGCTTGATAAAGGACTTCAGTAATACCCATAATTTTCTTCATAAGGTGCAATATGATGACAAAATCAAAAGATGTCAATGATGAGTATGCATTATCTGCATCTCCACGATGTGATGTTGTCTTTCCTTCATTAGAAATATTTTCAAGAACTTCACATACGACTTTAAACATTTTAAACAAATTGCATATTGAATTGTAATGAGAATCGAAACAAAAGTTTATGTTTTTTTTTATTTTGTTTCAAATTTAACAAAAAACAAGTTCAGTTCAACATGATAGGGGTGCGGTGCATCTGTAAAAATAAGAGACGCAAATAGCAGTTTATTTTTATTTTTAAAGAATAACAACTGAACTAAGAAAGAGAAAAAGAGGAAAAAATAAATGAACGAGGTGATATCTGAAATTCTTCTTCTGTTTCACTAATTTATCAAATGAAACAATTTTTTTTACTCATTCTATTTGCTTGGAATTTGTGTTTCCTTTTTCTCCTTTGTATATAAACATCTCCCTTTTATAGTGTTCTTTCTCCCTCTTCCTCTTTATTATTTTTTTTTTCTATTTTATCATCTTCTTTTTCTCTTTTTTTTTTTTCTGTTATCTCTTTCCTATTTTATTTGTATTATATTTTCTTTCCTTTTTTATATATATTTTTTTCTCTTTTATGTTTTCTTTCCTTTTCATTATTTTAATATTTTTTCTTTTTCTTTTTTTTTTTACAACATTTTCTTTATATTTTTTCTTTTCCCTTTTACCTTTTTAAATATTTTTTCTTTTCTCTTTTTTTTTCTTTCATTTTCATTTTTTCTATTAATTTTTTTAGGGAAGGCGGTCACCCACACTAGTCCCCTAGTTGTGTGTCTCTCATCATGACAGATTTATTTCTAACAAAAGTAAAAAATAAACAAATGTGATTTAATTTGATGTTGATGATAATAAGATCTACCTTAGCTGGTTAAATAAAAATATATAAATTGTTATAAATTTCATTGCACTATCTTTAATTGCTAACAAAATAATATTAATTCCCATGAATTCCAGCATTCCCGGGAGTCATACATGATAAACCCATGAAATTTGCGTACTACTTGTTTATTTTAATTTCACTTTTTGTTTAAAATTGTTATTTTTAAATGTTGTGACTGTGAGGTTACGTTTTTAATTGGAGGAATAAACAAAAAGACGCATGGGTTGCAAATAACCTAAATAATTAAGTTATCGTACTTGAATAATTCCGTACTGTATTTTCTATAAATAATATTTTACACGTTATTTTAGTGTTTATTGATGATCTGTTAACTTATAATTTTTTAAGACCACTTATGTTTAAACATGTACCACATTAATTGTTTAACTAATTTGGATCCCAATTTCAACATGTTATAACGTGTTCAGATTCAGGTTAAAGTTACAATCACGTTAGCATCACATGTTTTATCCCACATTAAGAAATTAATTAAGTCTAAAATTGATATTAAATTGAATTAACTTTAAATATATTAAATTTTATTATTAACTTTAAAATATACTTCTTTAACATAAATTACATTATTTCAAAAGTTATTTAATAAAAGAACAATTTTATATAATAAATTGGATATGTAATTAATTTTATTCTTAAAAGTGGAAGACGTTATTTTAGTCTCTAAAAATAAAATAAAAATGACCAAGGGTCATTGAAAATGTAATTTGTTACTCTGTCAAAATTCAAAAAAATGCATAACTTAATTGACAATATTAATATATTTTCAAATACTAAAATATAATATATAAATAATTAAATTTAACTTAAATGATAATATTAATATATTTTTAGATACTAAAATATTGTATAATAAACAATTAAATTTAGAGATTAAAGTGATAGCATAGGATTTTTTAGTGATCTTTTTGCCATATTATTATTTTCAGAAACTAAACTAAAAACACTTCACTTCTCAAAAACAAATTTGATCTTTTTTTATCCATAACAAATTGACAAATTCTATTCCAAATCAATTTTATCAACATATTTCCACATAAACTATGAGATACACGTTAATCTATCAAACTCAGGTTTCAAAGCTCACTTCCTTTGATGCTGAGAAGCAAAAAATATTGCTTTTAAACGGGGAAAAACAAACAAACATGTACTTTGTGTCTTTATTTAATGAACTGTAAATTTGTAACAATACTTCTCATTAAA
Source organism: Glycine tomentella (assembly GCA_007407185.1). Taxonomy (NCBI): domain Eukaryota; kingdom Viridiplantae; phylum Streptophyta; class Magnoliopsida; order Fabales; family Fabaceae; genus Glycine; species Glycine tomentella. The sequence goes on along the minus strand of PYAF01004137.1, from coordinate 741,952 downwards.
TAATTATTTTGAAAGAGGATATATCATATTATATTTATATATTTATATATTGTTAAAATTGTTATGTCAAATTTTATCAAAATTGAATCACAATAAAAAAAAGTAATTAAATGTTTCATATTTTAGGATACTTTAAAATATTTATATCATGTCAATTTTAATCTATATAAATAAGATAATAAATGATTTTAAATTAATATAAAATTTTAAATTAATACAAACCTGGAATAGGCTATACAGGTAAAAAAAATAGACCATCTCATGAGACTATTTTGGTGTCTCATTATTATTAATTATTATTTTGAATTTTGAAATTTGGATAAATTTTTTTTAATTAAATAATATTAACTATCTACTTATATATAATAGATATATATAATTTTAAATTTTATATATATATTAAATTAAATCAAATCAATTACTAATTTATTGATTAAACCATTTATTTACTAATTTATTATCTTTATTTATTTACTAATTTATTATCTCGACTGGATTCATGACATGATGAAGTTTTATAAGTGATTTTAGATTCTTCCAAAAGCTTTAAATAAAAAAATGTTAAGCACCTGTTTGTTTTTCACTGTTGTTTTTTTTCTTAATTAAAAACCTCCTGCGTTGAATTTTTACCGTCAATTTTGATGAGGATGGCATGTGATAATTTATTAATTTTTAATTATATTATTTTATGTAAAAATTTTATTGATTTTTGTTAACGAATCTGAGAGAACTTGTTTCATCACTTTTAATTGAGTTTTTTCTTTTTACCATATTTTTTTAATATACAAACATTGAAATTGAGATTTTATTTAAAAATTAAATTAAATTTCATTCAAACTAATAAATTATTAATTAACATGTAATAAATTAACATATAAACTCTCTCCTTACTTCTTTTTTTCTTATCTCTTTTCTATTTATTTTTTCAATCAAGTATATATACTTATCATTTTATTTTTCACTTATTTGGATTTTTGATTTTTATCTATTTTATTCTCTCATATGAACCAAACATAACCTAAAAACTCATGGCAGACTACCGGTGAATTAAAATTACTCAATTTTTAAAACATGAAAAATTATGTGTAATAAAAAAAAATTAGGAACCAAAATTGCAAGTTATAAAACGACACGACCAAAAGTGAATTTAAGCGGAAAAGAAAAGAAAAAGAAAAAAGTTGCTAGGGTTTTCCCTGCACTTGAGGTTCGTAGAGGAGAAATTCAAATTCAGTGTAAAGACATTAGATTTTTGAACGAAAGCGACGAACTTTAAGTTCATGGACCGCTTGCGTCCTAGGAATCGAGCGGTCTTTTCTGGATTTACAAATGCCGAGGTATTTTAATTACAATTGCTGTGCCACCGGTCTGGGTTTTCAATTTTGATTCTTCAACTTTTTCTATGCCGTTCCTCTAGCATCATCGTTATCAGCTATACAATTGGGATATGTTCTTTGTGTTTGGAATTAGAAGCTTTGGCTAAAAATTATAAGTTTCTAAGTTTAATAACTTTTCACTGGTTCAACAGTGTTTCACGTCATGTCTTTAGTATTTGATGTTACTTCGATGATTCCGACTTTGATTGTTCATTGTTGGTCATGGTGTTTGTATGAAGGTAGTGAGTAGTGACTGATAATTTTGTGAAGGTTATGGATGAGGTTTTAAATAGCGGGTATGGTCGCTGATTCATCGCATTCCTTGACATTGCTGGAAATTGTAGACCAATGCGACTGAGGTGGCCATAATTTCAGTTATGTTACAATAGACATCCCCAAAACGGATAAATCACTTTTTTGGTCGCTGAAAGTGTTAAGAGCTATCATTTGCATTCCTAAAACTAAGGAAATGCCAAATAAATCCCTGAAATTGTCTTTAGCTAAGTCCCTAAACTTAACCACTTATTGTCATTTTAGTCCCTATGTTACATTATCACTTAAGTCACATCTTTCATGTAGCGGTTGAACTAATGCGATTGACAGATTGTAGTTCTATTTCCTTAGTTTCAGGGACTAAGGTGATAGCACCTAACACTTTTAGGGATGAAATAGGTGATTTACGCGGTTGTGGACTGTTTTTTAAAACCTTGGTTATAGAATATAGAGGGTACTTTAGCATGTCCTGTTAATGATTTGAACTTGCTGTGCTCGGGAAAACAGATTGAGAAAATGGAGAAATTGTTGAGGGAACCTACGGGGGGATTATTGGGCAGGGAATTTTACCAAAAACTGGCTCGAAGTTTCAAGTGAGTTTTGCTTTTCAATGGTTGTTGGTTTATTTTCTAGTAATAAATGCAGTATTTTCATTGAGGAGTGTTGGAATGTTATGTTTCTGCAGCTATTCCTCTGGTCGTGCTGGCAAGCCTATCATAAAATGGACAGAGGTTGATGTTCTTCTTACTAACTCATGTATTTTATTTTCTTAATTTTCTGTACACTATCCTTCAAACACTGTTGCTTTCTTTGTGCCTTAATTTTAAGTAGTTTTTAATTTATTCTTTTATTTTGGGGGAAATTTTAGATTGAGAGTTGGTTTCAGACTAGGCTCCAAGACTCACCACAAGTCCCTAGCAGTGAGTTGATGGTTCCTAAATGTAAGGAAGGTGAGACTTCTTGTGTACCTTAAGGTTCTTAGCATAGTCACTACTTATGCTGTCTTCAAGCATTCAAATGGTCAACATTAGATTATTTAATATAATTGCAACATCTATCATTGCTGTGTTATGGTAGGTTGCCTATTTTATGCTTGATGTGTCTGGGGTCTATGCTGTCCTCAAGCATTCAAATGTTTAACAATGGATTATTTTTTATACTTGCAGCGTCTATCATTGCTGCATAAGTAATGGTAGATTGCCTATTTTAAGTTATGGCTTTTATGTTAAGCTGCTTCATGTTATTAGGAGCATGTTTGGTAGAAGAAAATATGATGCTGAAGGTGAGGAAGTAACTTGTTTGCAATGAAGGGAATATGGAAGTGCTATAACATAGCCCTCCATAGGCTCTTTCTCACTTTCTATTTTCCTTTTATTTTTTGTTTAGTTAGCTGCTACACTTGTGTTTATAGATATATTTGAGTAAACTCCTAATCAACTGAGTTTATCTTGTGAGATTGTGCCTGAACTGATTGCTTTGCAGGAGAAACTATGCAACACCCATCAGAGTTGGAATTTGAAGCAAGATCATCAAAAGATGGAGCATGGTAAGCACATACAGAGTATTGCAGTTAGTGTAAATTCTCTTAGTAATCAACTAATCATCAGTATTCAATGCTTATGAAGTGTTTTAAATTTTACTGTCACTAAAAAGTTTTCACAAATACCTTCCCAAAGTATGAAAGGAAAACATTCTCATGTACACTTTTCCAATATTATAAAACGATTTTGTTTATCCTTATTGACATGGTTACCTTGGAGGTACTTCAATTGTTGATAGCTTCATCATATGTGTCCCCTTGACATGCATTCCATGTTGGTAGCAAGGTTGCTTGAAGTCTTAAATCATGGATTACACCTCTAGCTCCGGTTAATGTAAGATCAGACTCACATCCCATTCATATTGGAATGGGAAAAGTAATTCAAATATGGATGTACAAATGTCATTTCTTGCTATCTTATTATTAATTAGTTATTGCCATTATTATTAACATGGAAAGGCACATTTTGTATGGCATGGATTGTGTTCATAAGTCACTAAACTTGTTCACAATTCACATCTATAGTACTGTATAATTGTGCTTTGTGCATTTGTTCCATTCTGTGGTATTCTGAAGATGGAGCTTGCATAGGAGTTCCTGTAATAGATATTCCAAAAACTCAGGAGGCTCTTGTATCTATATAATCCCATTATTTTTCTTTTTTCTTTTCTCATTGTTAAGCAATTTGCCTTCTCCTAATATGATTGATTTTCCTCTTTTTAATAAAGAGACAATATTTTCTTTTTCCTTGTGGATCGATGCAGATGGATTATTTAAATGGTGCTCTTTCACACACAAAAATGGTGCTGTTGGTTCTGGTACCTGGACAGTCCTGTGTTTAATCAATTTAATTTCTATCTTGAAAAAACTAAGCTCACTGCTTTTTTATTGCATTTAGGAAAAAAATATATTTAAAAAAGTTTAGGCCATCTATATTATGTAATACTATAATATTCTTTCTTCCCTGCTGAAAAATTATGTGTAGTTTATTTTTGCCTTTTGGTTTGAACTGCATATTTCCTGCTCTTGCACTTTCTATTTTTGAAAGAATAATGACTGATTTTCATAAATTTTACAGATCTGCCATCCTTAAATTTTGTACAACTTGCAGTATGTTCTAATTGCATACATAGACATATTATATTCAACATTACTGCCCTGATATAATTATGTAATCTTCAAATATTATGTAATTGCAGGTATGATGTTGAGGCATTTCTAGCTCATAGATTTCTTAGCACAGGGGAAGCTGTAAGTTTTCACAATCCTGATATTCATAGCTTAGTGATGCAAGACTTGTAGATAGATTGATTTTCCCCGATAAAGAAGGTACAAGATTTTGCCATCTGAGACATTCTTTTGCCTTTTGTTAAAGGAAGTCCATGTCAGATTTGTTGGATTTGGAGCTGATGAAGATGAGTGGATCAATATCAAAACTTCAGTACGCCAACGCTCCATTCCTTTGGAAAGCACAGAGTGTTCCAACCTGAAAATGGGAGACCCAGTTCTGTGCTTCCAGGTGAATTAAGGCTGAATTTCCTCGCTGAAGTGTTGTTACTGGACATTACGGTATTTAACCTAACAATTTCAATCGGTTTTTAGGAGAGGAGAGATCAAGCAATTTACTATGATGCTCACATTGTAGAGATCCAAAGGAGAATGCATGATATTAGAGGTTGCAGATGTCTCATCTTAATTCGTTATGATCATGACAACAGTGAGGTGCATATCGACTTTGCATTTGGTTGCATTAACCATTTCATGCGTAATTTACAAGTTTCTAATGTTGTGTTTACTCCTTCAAGGAAAGAGTTCGCTTGAGGAGACTTTGCCGCAGATCAAGATCTTAAGCGCATTTGGGATCAATTCTTTTTGACATTCAAGGTGAGCTTTTAAACAGTCAGCTAAGGACCTGGGTGCAGTAGGAAGCAACTAGCACTTGACATCGAGTATCGTGCTCGTTTATGCAAATTTCATAGCTGAAACATGTAAAGCCTTTTTCCTGTCCACTTAATTTTTGGTTGGGAGTGCTGTAGAAGAATTATGAAACTCGTGGCCCTTTTTGTCATCATTGGTAGATAAGGGAAGTAGATGTTAAAAGATGATTCAGCTTCAACTATGGAATTGTTAATACACTCGGGGGAAAAGACCTCATTTTTTAAAATGTTTTTCATCAACGGCAATGGTACCTAATATGGATACCTCCCTCATCATTCGTATGTTTCCGGAACTGAATCAAAGGAAAATATAAAGTTTTTATGGTTCTATGGCGGGTAAATAAGTTGAAGTATGATCTTAGTAAAGTTTATTTTTTCCTTTCCTGATTATAGATTAATCTCGTTCGTGATATTTGACTGTTTTAAGGAAATTTTGCACATAGAGAAATTAAACATCGATTTTCTAGTTTAATAGATTGTTTTCTCATGAATGTAATGAGATTTTATATTATTATGTTAAGTCTTTGTTTTAATAAAGTTGATTTAATATATGTAAGAATTATTAAACTTAAATTATCATATTTAACATCAGTGTCTCAATTTTATGGATTTTAATAAAGTTGATTTAATATATGCAAGAATTATTAAACTTAAATTATCATATTTGTATATTCCTCTAATTTATAGTCTCAGTTTAAATGAATAAATGTTGTGTTGTGTCTCTATAACAAACAAGTGAATTCGTCAATTGATTTTCAATTTTTATCATGATTTTTAAAAAGGTAAATAATTATTTTCGCCTCTAAATGTGTAGAGCGTCGATAAATCCGTCTTTAAAAAATGAAAATTCAAATTCATCACTGAAAGTGAAAAAAGTGTGACAAATTTATTTTTTCTTTAACTTCTGTCCGTTATCGTTAATATTCAGGATGAATTTGTCAGTGTCTCTATCCAAAATATAATTTAATCTTCATATTCTCTCTTTTCTAATTATTGCAAGCATAAAATTATAATAAATACTTAAAAATTAGGAAAAATATGCATAAATTAAAACAAACTTAATAAGTATAATATTGATTAATAAACATAATTTGTATGTTGCTCTAAAATTTCTATTGTAACAACATTAGATAATGACAAAATTAAGTTGGGTCTCATTTTTTGTAGGGATTAATTTAATGACTGTGCATTTTAATTTGTTTGAGCCTATATTTTGGATAAAGTATTATCTCATATTTTTGCTTAAATTTTTTTAATGTGACAATACCTTATCCAAAATATGAAATCCAAACAAAAATGCATAGCGTTAAGTTAATTCTTACAAAAAAATGAGACCTAATTTGATTTTGTCATTACCTAATGTTGTTATAATATAAATTTTAGAGCAACAAACAAATTATGCTTATTATTATGTTTATTTTAACTTATGCTTGCTTTCTTAATTTTTAAGTGTTTATTGTAATGTTATGCTTGCAATGATTAAAAAAGGGAGAATATGAAGATTAAATTATATTTTGGGTAGAAAGTTAACAAATTTGTGTTTGAATGTGTAGAGCACTGACAAATTCGTCCCTGAAAAAATTTGACGAAAGTTAACGGAGGGATAGATTTGTCACACTTTTTTCACTTTCAAGGACAAAAATTTGAATTCTCATCTTTTAAGGACAGATTTGTTAGTACTTTACACGTTCGGGAACGAAAATAACTATTTACCCTTTTTAAAATAAGTGTTACGAAGAGCAACTTACACATTAGGATATGATTGCATCATAACATAATCTGAAAAAAGGAATAGAATTTAACAAAGGTAAGAAATGTACAAAAGTGAGGTGATTATTTTAATAGTTTGATTTTGGAAGGTTCGGTCAGTACAGCCGAAAGATTTAAATATTCCTTATCCACTAGCTATCTAATTCTGTTTTGAAAACGAAACCTGAAATGTAATAGGATGGATACAACTTCGATTAGGACAAGAGCTGTCTATTTAACATAAGTTCATAAGAGACTTATTATTTTTTTATGATAATTGTTTTTGACACCTATAGAATTGGAACTTTTTTTTATTTCAAAAATATCTTTCCTAAGAAATCATGATTCCATTATACAAAATATACAACGAAATTATGATTTTATTACAAATCAGTTTTTGTCTCCTTTGCACAAAACAAAATCGTGATTTTGTTGTATTTTTTTAATTCCAAATATAACAACAAAATTACAATTCTATTATTATATTTTGTGGCACCTTTCCTAACAAAATGGAATCACGATTTCATCCTGAGTAATTTTATCACAATCGAATCATGATTCCTTTGTAAATAATTTTTTATCATACCAGAATCGTGCATGATTTTGTTGTGGTTAATGCCAATTCGGCTTAGTATCCTTTAAGCTTTACTCAAAAAATGCTTAATGACTTTGCTAGTTTTAGACATAATTTGACTCTTTCCAATTTTAAGTTCATAAAACAATTATTGAAATTAATTAAAAAAATCAATTTATGTAAGGTATTAAATATGAATGTTATTATGGTACTACGTTATCAAAGCAGACAATATATCATGTAATAATTTATTAAATGTTAATTTATGTTTTAAAATTATTAAATATATACCGTGAAATAGTTTTTTTTGTCTTAATTCTTAGATTCATTAAAAAAAAGAACTCTAATTTAAAGTTTAGTCATAAAATAAGTAAGATCTAATCAAGAATTATTTCCAAAAAAATCAAACTCGAATATTATCTGAACAATTCCAATGAAATAATTAATTACACTTGAGAAAAGAAAAAAAATACAAATATAAGATATAATATACTTTTCACAAGTGACTCGAAAAAAATAGTTTATAAATCTACTTAGTTTTAGTTTCATATAATATCACAATCAAAAGAAAATTATTATATATAAATAATTAACTAGTAGGATTGTTTCATATGCTGTTTCTTTTCTAAGATATTTTAAAAATTAGAAGAGTAAATTTTGAGCAACTATTCAACACTTGTATAAGAAAATAAAATAAATCAAATTTCTTTTCCAGGTTAAAATTAATTTATACACCTCAATTTATGGAAACAAATTGAAAATGGAGAAACTTTTAAAAAAGAGAAAAAAAATACATAAAATACTTTTAACTTTAGATTCATTTATATTCACCAAAAAAACTTTAGATTGATTTATTATATTTTTCTCCATGTCAATATTTATTGAAAATTTAACCAAAAACTACCTGTTACCTCGGACACAATTTGGAAATTTATTTTTAACATTTTCAAACATCGTAGGTGTTATTTATCCCAAAAGAACCTACAGGTATTAGCACATTAAACAAAATTAAATGGTCATTTTACCTTTTCTTTTTAATCATGTGGAAGATGCTTCTTAATTCTTGACATGAGCAAGTCAATACTCAAAAAGAATATTGTATAGCTATTTGCTGGCTCGTTCTTAAAGGTGATGAATTACCTACTTTATTTTGGCTGAAACCATGACATCGTCCATTACATACAAGATTCAACTTTGCTCAAATTGAAACTATACTATACAATAAACAAAACACACTATTACTGAATTATATCTAACTTTAATTTATTGTACACGATTTATAACATTATCATAATCTTAACTATTGCTTTTTTAACGGTTGTACACACTTTATCCACCAAATTACAATGCTTCACTTTGAAAGCAATAAAATATTAGATAACAGGCGATAGAACCCCCCAACTTCACACCCTCCATGCCTCACTCAATATAATTCACCCGCTTTTCCAATATCTGAATCAAACTATTGAACAGTAGCACAAACTTCGACATATCAATCTGGATTTTTGCCTTACAGATTGTTGAATAGCCGCGGGGCACCTAACCAAATAGATAACTCCAAAACATAAAATGACTAGACCAAATAAAAAGCATAAAAGGGACCTATGCCTAATCCAAATACTTGTTGAAACAAACATCGTGTACAGACATATTAAGAGTAATGATATATTGTCAATAAACTAAGGATTTCTTTTCCCACAGGACATCCATCAATATATTCCGTTAGCACCAACGTAACCCAAGGCAAGGATGCTGACTCCGTTTACTGGGTATCATTGCATCACCCCGAATAACTTCCCTTATAAACTATCTGTTAGAAGCTTCTCTCAAATCAAGGACTATCTCTTAAGCATGTTATTTATGTTGCCGACCGACAACAATGATTCGAAATCTAGATTTCCAAACATACAAAAAAATGTAATAAAACTTTAAAATGTTACATTATGCTTTATAGTCACTTATTAGGCTTTAAAATATTGCATTTGGAAAGAGAAAAAAAGAGTAGATCTCCAATAATAGTAGTAATTTGACATTCAAAATACGGGGCAATTTTGACAAATTATTAGAACATAAATGAAGCCATCCCCCTACATTTCCCAAGAAAATTCCAAATATGTGAAAAAAGGAAAATCACTTGGGCAAATAGTTCCAAAAATACCAGTTTCTTGAACAGCTTCTGATTTCCTTGACATATGGGTTGCTCCAGCAACATAATTGCCAGGACCAACCGAACTCTGCAAGTTGCCACAGACACAAAAGTTAAATGTACCCTCCCAACAACCTGAATTTCTATTGAGAGCAAGAAAAATGTAAAGTAACAGCCAATGCAATCATGCCAAACGAACATGAAATGTTTCATAAATATATAGTATATCTAGATTAAGTTATATGAATATTTAGGCGGGCTGCACAAGATAAGTTGACTAATAATAGCTGCAGAATCAATACCTGCTTTCTATGTCCAAGTAACTAAGGAAATACACAAATCACTAATGAACCCAAGAAGAGCTTCCAAGACGGCAAAATTCTTAAAAGAATCAAACGTGCACCTTGCAATGTTTGGTGTTAGAAAAGGAATAAATACAATGAGCACCCAGCCATGTAGAACGACAGACCAGGAGAACCCCATCATGTAGAATTTGAAAACAGGAAGTAAGAAGTCGTTAGAATAACAGAGGTGGACATTTCAAACTACAAAGTCATCATTACCTACACAAATAAATGACAAATATTTGCAACTTCTAGTAACTGAGCTGATGCTTACATAGCTGGTATACAAAATCAAAAATGTAGAAACCACAACCTTATGAATTGAAACTGTCGTGGCAAAGTATTCAAAAACATCATGCTGAAAGTGCAAAAACAATCTTCAAAAGAAAAACAAAAAAAGGGTGAGAATAATTTTTGAAAAAGAAAAACTAAAGCATCCTCATCCTTCATTTCAATTAGAATAATCCTATTTAAATTTCATGACATGTGCCCACCAATCTAGCAGAGTTGGGAGTAAATCATCAGAAAAGGAAAGCAAAAGCAATAATGATAAGATATAATAATGATTAAACAATTACAAACAGCTGTCAGAATATATACAACTTTCTGTTTGTCAAATTCAGACAAAAATAAGCCCAGAAATAGCTTTAAGTCAAAAGTGATAAGGATAAAGAGGGCCAAGTACAAGGGTGCACAGCTTAAGTTGTCCAGTTCCTACTTGAAAATATTAGTTTCATAGTTGCAAAATTCCATCAACAAACAAAAGCATAACCTGTGCACATGCCTTCAACATAGTAATTACTGTTCAGATATGTACAAATCAAAAGACTCTTCCCAATTGACACAATCTAATTTTACTCATAACTCAAGTATTTTTGACAAAGTTGAAAAACAGTGCACAGGTTTTGTATCATGATACGTGATGGTGACCATAAAGAAAGTTTAGCATATATTAATGCAGAACTGCATTGTTCAGAAAATTGTCAGAGAGGATCTTCAGTTCCCAACTATGTAAGAGCAAGCAGGGTTTTGCCAGCGGTCGAAATGATGTCAGCCAGAAATATCAATTTGAGCAGTTTATGACACTGTTCTCCCGTAACAAATAGATGCAATATAGAGGTTCTTTGCCCATTTTTCCTGCAGGAGAGAAAAAAATCAATGTTAACATGTCCGATCATGGAATGACAATGAATAAAGGAAAATCAGATGCAATGTTTACCTTTACATGAGTACCAGGAAAAGCAGATGTGCGGAGTGTCTCCTGAGTTTCATCAGCTGGTTTTCTTCTTGGGACACTAAGAACAAAAGCAGCTTGGTCCCATGTTGCAGCAGTTGAGGTGATGCGATAACCACTATCCCACCTTCGATGAATACCTTCACTGGGATACAAGAAATCAAGTTCCACAACCTGGCATTAAGTTTGGAAAGAATACATAAATCAGAAGGATTTTTCAGTGCCATAAGGATAATTAATCACAATTAATATTTTGAAATACAAGACCTGGTTCGAAAAACCAGCCCCACGGGACATAACAATTGCCCATCTAGAGCCGGCAGTGGCCATAGCAGTGACATAAAATCCTTCTCTCCACTTTTTGTTGATCCACTTAAACGGAAACGAATCACTGACTTTATAGGATTGCTGTAAGTATTGGGTACCTAAAAGGATCAATCCAAATACAAGTTAGAAGACAATTTAAAAATAGCCAGTCAAAACATGCAAAAGCAAAACAGGTGATCATCTAAAGTCAAGCCAATCATTGCCATCCCAAATACACAATACATGAAGAATAAAAACTTCAGGGGTATTAACCTTTAGACATTACAACCAATGAGGATCCATTATTAGCCCCGGCTATGGCACTAATGTAATAATTCTTCTCCCACTGTTCCGTAATCCATTCCTATTAAACAGAAACATGAGTTTGTTAGCCTAAATTAAGTTAAAAACAATCAGTAGAATACAGTACAGATAAAACCATAATAGTGACAAAGATGATAATATGATATCACCAACACCACATGCACAATGACACTGCTAAAACATAAACTAGCCAACCTTGTGAAGGAAGTAGGGAGAGAGTTCATAAACTTGTGTGGTGAAACCAGTGCCAGCATCCATAATGAGTGCCCAAAGATTAGAACAAGAAGCCACGCTGCTGATAAATAAACCATCTTCATTCCCTTTATCAATGTGTTGGGCCAGCCGCACATCAGCAACATTATAATGATACCTACACCAAAAGATAATACCTTTAGGCTCTGACATTTTAAAATCTCTTGCAAAAATTTATTTAATATCAAAAGAAAACCTTTGCTTCATTGGTCGACGAGCATTGTAAACACTAATCCATTGTGTAGCAGGCATTCCCATTCGAACCTTCTTATTTGGTTGTTCATCATCATCTTCTTCTATGGTCAATCGCCCCCTCTTGTGTCCAACCTGACATATAAGCTACAGAATAATAACCCAAAAAAAGGGCAGTAACAGTCAGACTTTAAATATGTAAGCAATAAAAGCAAATTTTAAAATAATAATAGAATTAATTACCTTCTGAGCACCTTCAGTGTTTATTGGCCTGATGTCTGGATTTGGGCCCACGATTCCATCGAAAAGGGATATATATTTTGCATAATTTGGTTCTTCATCAAACTTCAAATTCACTACATATTCAACAAATTGCAGAAATGGTTGAGGACAAAAGCAATACAAAGTTTCTGGAGAAGTGGCCATCTTTTTCTTGCAGACAAGAAATCCTTTTTTTTCACCCTGTAACAAAAGAAAAATCACAAGAATCATATTTTCATTTACCATTAGTACTAAAAAGACTATATGAAAGAATAATAACCTGGTATCCTTGCCAAGGTAGCCGACCACGAAGTAGAAAGACAAGAGTGTAAGCAAGAGATTCCAAGTCATCTCTCCTGCTAGCTGTTCTACCAAGATGAGCATGCACGCTAGCATAACGAACTGTGCCCCTGTGGCAAGAATATAGTTTATAAAATCACTCAAAACCTGGACATTGACTACAGATTATAGATATTTAGCAAATAATTTACCTAAAAACATCTGGACGTTGATCGTAGTCAACATGAAGGCCAGTAGAACTATCACGCCACTGAGTTGCTGGATAGATAAATTGGGAGTGCGATGAATAGCCAGATTACGAGAAGTTAGGCTTATGTTCATTGACAATGGAAATATCAAAGATTCAAGGGTAATGTAATGTACCTACCTAATCCAAGATCAACCAGAAACAACTTCTTTTCATCTAGAGTTCCAAGGGGTCCAAGCAAAAAGTTCTCAGGTTTTACATCACCGTGCACATATCTGTAATAATGACAGCAGAATGATGAAATGTTCTTGCAACAAAATGTGATCAATATACCAAAAAATAAAAATCCATCCTAACTTGAAATATATATATATATATATATATATATATATATATATATATATTCTAATGACACCATTCTAACATGGCATGGTATGATAAAGCAATAACTGCTATGTACTACAAATGAGGAATGTGAGAAAATTAGAGTTTTTCACAAAATGATACATGAAAAGATAATATTTACCAAAACAGACATGTACAAGTTTTATTTAACAAATAGTACATATTTATTATTCAGTGTAAATTCGGATTGGGAAAATCCGAATTACACTGTATTTTTAAAAAAAAAAATTCAAAACCCAGTTAAGAATTCGGGTCCTCCCAACCCAAATTCTTTACTGGTTTTTTTTTTTAAGATAATAAAATAATAATTTATTTGAAAATAGTAAAATTAAAAATCAATTTAATTTTTTTTAATTATTTCCCCTTTTTTATTTTATTTTTCTTTGTATAATATAGATCAGATGTACTAATTAATTTTTCTCAATTTTTCACAATCAATAATCAATATTATTTATCATACCTTAAACACATAAATATTAATTTATATTAAATTATCATTTTTGTATTTTATATATTTTCATATAAATCTTAAAAAATGGCATAAAAGAAAAATAAAACATTAATTTGTCTTTATTTACATTCTTTAATTTTATTATTTTCAAATGAAATTATTAATTTTTACTATTTTCGAATAAATTATTATTTTATTATCTTAAAAAAAAAAAAAACAGTTAAGAACTCGGGTTGGGGTGATCTGAATTCTTAAATACGTTTTGAATTAAAAAAAAAAAAAATACAGTGTAAATTCGGATTGGAGGGATTCAAATTTATACTGTGAATAAAACATGTACCATTTGGTAAATAAAATTGGTATATGTATGTTTTGATAAATATTATTTTTTTTATGTATCATTTGATGAAAAACTCGAGAAAATTAAGTACAAACTCTGAAATTAGTTACAGTCTCCACCGTTAATTTTCTAATCAACAGTTATTAGTTAGGAAGCGTTCTGAACTGTAACCAATCTGTCAAAGAAAATAAAATCCAGAAATAAACCATAAACATAATCAGGAAAATGGACATCACCCTCTAGAATGCATCTTCTCTAATATGGAGATAGCCTCGATTGCAATACATGCAACCATTTCCGTAGACATCCTGAAACCAAAAAGGAAAAAGAAATAAAAGTTAGCCATTCAATATTCTCTATAAAATTAAGAAAAATAAGATGCATTACATTTCAATAACATTTCAGAGAGATACTCACATGTGAGGATTGTTGTTATTCCAAACGTCCCAAAGACTAGGGCCAAGTATATCCATGACCTGTATGCAACATTTCATTAAGAAAACATTCAGAGACAAGACAACCACAAGCCTCCGTCCATCTATTAAAAAAAATCATGAGCACATACCATAATATAGTAGTCACCTTGCCGTCCCTTATAATGAACTCGCGGAACACCATGACTACCACCTAATGCACTACAAGATATAATCATCGCAAAGTTAGCACTTAATATCCACAATAAAGTAAAACCCCTGCAGAGCAACTCCGTCCTGCGGGAAGGCAAAATAGTGAACTCACTTGTAAACCTGCCACTCATATGGGGGTCCATAATTGAACCCTTTGCTGCTTCTATGCTCAAATTTTAAGGCTATCTACAATCAATAGAGCAATACGTCAACAATGACAAATCCAATATGCATCAGTCAAACACACTCTTTAACCAAATATCAACACACTAACACCATACCTCAACAGCACCGGCACCAGTTCGTTCACTAGAATTCGCAGCTCCGAGCAGCCGACCAACATAAACTTGCCCAAATCCTCCCTTCCCAAGTTTTCTCTCAACTCTGTACAATGGGGAACCACCAACCTGAACCTGTCCGTAAAGAAAACAAACAATAGATTAATATTCACAAAAATCATTTCACATAATCAAACAGACGGAGAAAATGCAAGAATGAGAAAGTGGCGAAATGTGAAACAGAATGCACCCTCTCTGGAATAGGAGGTGTGGTGCCTTCGTCTTCAGCTCCGGGAGCCTTATCGGCACTGCGGCTACCACTATCGTACTCATCCATGCCTTCCACTTCCAAAAATCTGCCTGAAACCTTCTTATTTTTAATATTCTCCTTCACTCCTTGATCGTCTTTCAGTTTCCAGGTTCCACGAACGGCACCATCTTCGTCTTCGGCGTTCAGGATTTGATCGGCAGCGACGGCAATCTCATTGTTCAGCCTGCGGTTCCTCCCGGTCGGAGCGGCGGCGGCGTCGGCTAGCTTCCTCCGACAGTCTCCGGCGGCCGGCGGCGAGGATGGCTGAGTGGTCGGATTGGCGTTTACGCTGTCTACAAGGCTGCTTTTGCGTGGCCGGGAACGCAACTCAGGCATCGTAAGGGTGGCGCAGGCCCATGAAGAAGCGGGAGACTCGTGCAGGTTCCAGGATCATCGATGAGTGAAGATTATGGAGTTTGAATAAACAACAGAAAATGGGGGGAAAAATGGGTTCGAAGATGGATAAATAACGAAGCCATAGGATCAACCCGGACTTAGGGTTTGATGAGAGGGAATTTCAGAGATCTGTGGAGGGAAACGAAAAAAGAGACACAGACACAGAGAAAGATAGACGGAGATTCGAATGCGAGAGACAGAGAAAGAGCTTTGTTTTTTCATTTTTCCTATTTTTTTAAAAATAAGATTTTATAGGCATTGCATTAGTTGTTTTTTCTTTCTCTTTAGATTCAGGAAAGCATTAGATAGGTTACAATTTATAATAATAATAATAATAATAACAACAGACAAAATAGTAAATATAATATTAGCATTAAAAATAATAACATTATTTTTTTTACTGCATTGATATTATTTTTATCTTTTATCTATTATTATTATATATAATTTTTTTATCGATAAATATGAGATATTAATTTATATGAGTGAAGAGAATTAAATCCACAACTCCTCCATCATATGTTAAATTTTGTCCAACAAGCTATGAATAAAAGGAAATAAATTTATTTGGTATAAAAAACAAAAATATCAAATTATTTTTAAAACATCAAAAGAATCACTGCAAGAAAATTGCATTTCGATGTAATTCATGATTATCGATATTGATTCACAATCGTTACACTTTTATTTCTATATATTATAGTATTACAATTTTTTAACTTCCATACTTTTATTTATATATATATATATACTTAAAAAAAATACTCTCATTTGATATACATATTTCACTAGACTATTTTATCTATTGTTAGTTTTTAAATTTTTATCATTTTTCTCCTAATAACAACCCACTAACTCTCATGTTATTAATTTTTTTAATTTTTAGTTTTTAGTTAAAATAGGTAAAGAGGGCACAGAGTGTCTCTCCCCACTGGTATATTATAATGTCAAAATAAATTACATCAAAATCAATCGAAATTTATTAATGCTCGCAGTATTTGTTGAGAAAATCTTAGTATGCCTTGTTAATATTGCACTGTGGTCTTTTCTTCTTAAGAAGTTCAAAGTCCAAGCTCTCTCTCTTCTCATGCTCACTTTATTTGCTTTAATTGGTTTAAGCAAATATATGGTTTCTTCTTGTTGTGTATCCTATTAGATTCGATATATAATGAAGCTGATATGGATTATTAGGAAAATCAGATAATCCTAAAATTTCAAATGTTTCTTGGGTTCGGGAATGACTTTTGCATGGGGAAATGTTAAAGTCAAATCCCACAACACCCCTACAAAGCATGTTATAAAATAATTGCCCCAAATTGATTGTGCAAATATAAGGGAAAATAAAAGATAAGAAAAAAAAAATTAAGAATATTTTATTTTGACGTGGTGGATGAACCATGCTCCTATGCATTTCTCAATGCATTAGAAACTCTGAAGTCATGTAGTATTATAGAAAATAATTGCGAGTTGATTAATATTTTTTTTTAAAAATGTCAAACAATTTTGTTTATAAATAAAACAATTTCCTAACTTAAAAGAAAAAAAAATAACACAAATATTCTAACAATCTAAACTTCAAAACTAAAAAAAAAAAAAATACAAGAGTTATGTTAACCTTGAAGGCCATCATAATTATCGATGGTGACAACTCTCAACGATGACAACTCTTAATGTCATAAGTTAATCCCTTTCCTCCATATCTCAACATTTAGTAAATGGTTGCATATATAATACTAAGAAGAGTTAAAAAAAAAAAACATTTTTCAATGTGTAACACTGAATATAATAGTGAAATACAAGTTTTCCTTTTATGTTTATTCCTTTTCGATTTGAAACTTCAGATATATGTAGTACTTCATAGCCAACACAGAGTAGAACTCCTTGATCTGATTTACCTTTCAAATAATGCACAATATATATAAAAACGTTCCATGATCTTGTTGTGGTCTTTGCATGAATTGTGCAAGCATATGCATATAGGATAAAAAAGTTTAGGTCTAGTGACTAAGAGATAAATTTATCGATCAATCAACTTGCGATGACACTCTGTGTTTGAAAGAGGATTTCCATTGGCGAAGGGAATCAATATGGTTCCAACGAGTTTAGCTCCCAATAAACCCATTTCAGAAATGATATCTAATTCATATTTCCATTGTTACAAGAAAATGCTAATTAAAACTTCGAGCTACCTCAATCTCCCAAAAATATTTTATCTTAAGATCTTTCATATGAAAATATACATAGAAATAGGTTTTGAAGGTCTTAATTAATGGCATCACCATTATTACCCAAAATAATGAGAAAACCAACGTGGACCAATACATTAAGTTGTAGATTGTCATGTTGCATAGCAAAAAGATATTAGTTAGAGAATGATTGCTTGAAACCATATTGTTTCAAAGCACGGACCAACTTTGCAAACTAATACTCGGATGCTTGTTTTAAATCATGTAATAACTTTTGTGTACAACAAACTTTTCCATGTGAGAATGAAATCCCGAAGGCATCTTCTCATACATTTCCTCATCTAAATCACCATATAAGAAAGCATTATGAACATCCATCTGTTGTAGTTCACATTTTTTAGTTGTTGACATACTACTAGTAAGGATAGTATGTACATACAATCAGGAAGTCCATGCCATATTTGTTGAATTTGGAGCTGAGGAAGATGAGTGAATCAATACCAAAACTTCAGTACGCCAACGCTGATCTATTCCTTTGGAAAGCAGAGTGTTCCAACCTGAAAATTGGAGGCCCAGTCCTGTGCTTCCAGATGTATTAAGGATGAATTTCCTCGCTGAAGTGTTGTTACAGGACATCACAGTATTTAAAATTAACAATTTCAAATTGGATTTTAGGATAGGAGAGATCAAGCAATTTACTATGATGCCCAAATTGTAGAGATTCAAAGGATAATGCATGATTTTAGAGGTTGCAGAAAACATCTTAATTCGTTATGGCCACGACAATAGTTTGGTGCATATTACTTCTGCATTGGCTTGCTTTTACCATTTCATGCGTAATTTACAAGTTTTTAATGTTATGTTTACCGTTTCCAGGAAAGAGTTCGCTTGAGGAGACTTTGCCGCAGATCAATAACTACTTAGGTTTTGGGAGTAAGGAGGGGAAGGGATGGAAAGAGATTGAAGGAAAAGGGATGGGAAGAAAAGGGAGGAAAATGAGGGAAGTTTCTTCCTTCTTTTTTAGGAGTTAAAAATATATTAAGAGAGGAAAATAGAAAATTAATAAGATACTTTTACAATTTTGTCCTTGAATTGTGATTCAATACTTTGTATTTTGGTATTCTATTAACACTGGTTACACTAAAATAGTAATTTTATTACTTTTTCTTCTAAAAACCTCAAATAGGGAGAACAACAATTTTTAAGTTTGGAGGAATTCAGAGAAGTTTTAAATTTTTTTTCTCAAAAATTAACTATCAAACAAAGAAATGTTACTATCTCAACCTTTCTCTTTTCTTTCTTCCCTTCTAAAATCTCTCTCCTAAACAAAGCCTTATGCAAATTTGGTATCAATTCTTTTTTATATTCAAGGTGAGCTTTCAAACAGTCAGCAAACGACCTGGGTGCAAGCAACTAGCACTTGACATTGAGTATCGTGCTCGTTCATCCAAATTTCATAGCTGAAATATGTAAAGCCCTTTCCGTGGCCAGTGTCCACTTTAGTTTTGGTTGGGAGTGCTGTACAAGTTGAATTAGTTTTAGTTTTATATAATATCAAAATCAAAAGAAAATTATATATATATATATATATATATATATAATTAACTAGCAGGATTGTTTCAGATGCTATTTTATTTTTATTGTTAGATATTTAACCATTAGTACAGTAAATTTGGAGGAACTCAACACTTGTAAAAGAAACTAAAATAAATCAAATTTCTCTTCTAGATTAGAATTAATTTATATACCTCAATTTATGGAAAAGAATTGAAAACGGAGAAACTTACAAAAAAAACACATAAGTTACTTTTACCTGTAGATTGATTTATTTCATTTTTCTCCATATAAATATTTATTGAAAATTTAACCAAAAACTACAAGTTACCTTAGACACAATTTGGAAATTTATTTCTGACTTTTTCAAAAAAATCGTGGGTGTTAGTTATCTCAAAAGAACCTACAGGTATTAGCACATTAAACAAAATTAAATGGTCATTTTACCTTTTCTTTTTAATCATGTGGAAGATGCTTCTTAAATTCTTGACATGAGCAAGTCAATACTCAACAGGAAGCCAGTATAGCTATTAGCTAGCTCGTTCTTAAAGGCG
Organism: Glycine tomentella; assembly: GCA_007407185.1. Lineage (NCBI taxonomy): Eukaryota > Viridiplantae > Streptophyta > Magnoliopsida > Fabales > Fabaceae > Glycine > Glycine tomentella. Next base: position 721,860 of record PYAF01004137.1, on the reverse strand, counting down.
ATGGATTACCTACTTTATTTTGGCTGAAACCATGACATCGTACATTACATACAAGCTTCAACTTTGCTAAAATTGAAACTACACTATGAAAAAACAAAACACACCTTTACTCACTAAAAATAATTCTACCGCTTTTCCAATGTCTGAATCAAAGTATTGAATAGTAGCATAAACTTGCACATATCAATCTGGACTTTTGCCCTTCAGATTGTTGAATAGCCGCGGGTCACCTAACCAAACAGATAACTCAAAAACATAAAATGACTTGACCAAATAAAGAGCATAAAATGCCTAATCCATACACTTGTTGACACAAACATCGCGTATAATTAATACATTGTCAATAAACTAGGGATTTCCTTTCCCGCAGGACTCCCATCAATATATTCCATTAGTCACTATCGTAACCCAAGGCAAGGATGCTTATTCGGTTTAGTGTGTATCATTGCATCACCGCGAATAACTTCCCTTATAAACTCTGTTAAAAGCTTCTCTTAAATCAAGGACTGTCTCTTAAGCATGTTATCATTGCATCACCGACAACAATGATATGAAATCTAGATTTCCAAACATACAAAAAAAATGTAATAAAACTTGAAAATGTTTCATTCTGCTTTAGTCACTTATTACGTCTTTAAAATATTGCATTTGGAAAAAAAAATAAAGAGTAGATCGCCAATAATTGTAGTAACTTGACATTGAAAATACGGCAATTTTGACAATAGAACATAAAATGAAGCCATCCCCCTACGTTTGCCAAGAAAATTCCAAATATGTGAAAAAAGGAGATTCACTTGGACAAATAGTTCCAAAAAAACTAGTTCCTTGAACAGCTTCTGATTTCCATGACATATGGGTTGCTCCAGCAACATAATAGTTGCCAGGACCAACCAAACTCTGCAAGTTGCCACAGCCACAGAAGTTAAATGTACCATCCCAAACAACCTGAATTTCTATTGAGAGCAAGAAAAATGTGCCAATGCAATCATGCCAAATGAAAATGAAAAGTTTCATCCATAATTAGTATATCTAGATTCAATTACATGAATATTTCAGCTGGCTGCACAAGATAAGTTGAATAATAATAGCTGCAGAATTAAATACCTGCTTTGTATGTCCAAGTAACTCTCAGGAAATACACAAATCACTAATGAAGAGGTACACTAGTTATCTCCCAAGAAGAGGTTGCATGACAGCCAAATTCTCCAAAGAATCAAACGTGGACCTTGCAATGTTTGGTGTAAGGAATAAATACAATGAGCACCCAGTCATGTAGAACGACTGACCAGGAGAACCCCATCATGTAGACTTCGAAAACAGGAAGTAAGAAGTTGTTAGAATAATAGAGGTGTACATTTAAAACTTCAAAGTCATCATTACCTACACAAATAATGGCAAATATTTGCAACAACTAGTAACTGAGCTGAGGCTTACATAGCTCCCATTCAAAAGCAATCAAATAAATTGAAAATGTAGAAACCACAACCTTATGAATTGAAACAGTCAAGGTAAAGTATTCAAAAACATCATGCTGACAGCGCAAAAACAATCTTCAAAAGTAAAACAAAAAAGGGTGAGCATAATTTTTGAAAAAAAAAATGAAATTAAAGCATCCTCATCCTTCATTTCACTTAGAATAATCCCATTGAAATCTCATGACATGTGCCCACCAATCAAGCAGAGTTGGGAGTAAATCATCAGAAAAGGAAAGCAAAAGCAATAATGATAAGATATAACAATGATTAAACAATTACAAACAGCTGTCAGAATATATACAACTTTCTGTTGGTCAAATTCAGACAAGAAGAAGCCCAGAAATAGCTTTAAGTCAAAAGTAATAAGGATAAAGAGGGCCAAGTACAAGGGTGCACCGCTTTTTTAAATTGTCCAGTTCCTACTGGAAAATATTAGTTTCATATTTGCAAAATACCATCAATAAACAAAAGCATAACCTGTGCACATGCCTTCAACATAGTAATTACTTTTCATATATGTACAAACATTACATCAAAGACTCTTCCCAATTGACACAATCTCAAATTTTACTCATAACTCAAGTATTTTTGACAAAGTTGAAATACAGTGCACAGGTTTTGCATCATGATATGTGATGGTGACCATAAAGAAAGTTTAGCATACATTAATGCTGAACTGCATTGTTCAGAAAATTGTCAGAGATCTTCAGTTCCCAACTATGTAAGACTATGTAAGAGCAAGCAGGATTGTGCCGGCGGCCAAAATGATGTCAGCCAGAAATCTCAATTTGAGCAGTTTATGACACTGTTCTCCCGTAACAAATAGATGCAATATAGAGGTTCTTTGACCATTTTTCCTGCAGGAGAAAAAACATCAAATGTTAACATGTGTGATCATGGAATGACAATGAATAAAGGAAAATCAGATGCACTGTTTACCTTGACATGAGTACTAGGAAAAGCAGACGTGCGGAGTGTCTCCTGAGTTTCATCAGCTAGTTTTCTTCTTGGGACACTAAGAACAAAAGCAGTTTGGTCCCATGTTGCAGCAGTTGATGTGATGCGATAACCACTATCCCACCTTCGATGAATACCTTCACTGGGATACAAGAAATCAAGTTCCACAACCTGGCATTAAGTTTGGAGAGAATACATAAATCAGATGGATTTTTCAATTCCACAAGGATATTTAATCACAATTAATTTTTTAAAATACAAGACCTGGTCCGAAAAACCAGCCCCACGGGACATAACAATTGCCCATCTTGAGCCGGCAGTGGCCATAGCAGTGACATAAAATCCTTCTCTCCATTTTTTGTTGATCCACTTAAATGGAAACGAATCACTGACTTTATAGGATTGCTGTAAGTACTGGGTACCTAAAAGGATCAATCCAAATACAAGAAGACAAATTAAACATAACCAGACAAAATATGAAAAAGCAAAACAGGTGCTCATCTAAAGCCAAGCCAATTATTGCCATCCCAAATACACAATACATGAAGAATAAAGACTTCAGGGGTATTAACCTTTAGACATTACAACCAATGATGATCCATTATTAGCCCCGGCTATGGCACTAATGTAATAACTCTTCTCCCACTGTTCCATAATCCATTCCTATTAAACAGAAACATGAGTTTGTTAGCCAACATTAAGTTAAAAACAAAATTAGTAAAATACAGTACAGGTAAAACGATATAGTTACAAAGATGATAATATGATATCACCAACACCACACACATAATGCCACTGCTAAAACAAAATCTAGTCAACCTTGTGAAGGAAGTAGGGAGAGAGTTCATAAACTTGTGCGGTGAAACCAGTGCCAGCATCCATAATGAGTGCCCAAAGATTAGAACAAGAAGCCACGCTGCTGATGAATAAACCATCTTCATTCCCTTTATCAATGTGTTGGGCCAGCCGCACATCAGCAACATTATAATGATACCTACACCAAAAGATAATACCTTTAGGCTCTGACATTTTAAAATCTCTTGCAAAAATTTATTTAATATCAAAAGAAAACCTTTGCTTCATTGGTCGACGAGCATTGTAAACACTAATCCATTGTGTAGCAGGCATTCCCATTCGAACCTTCTTATTTGGTTGTTCATCATCATCTTCTTCTATGGTCAATCGCCCCCTCTTATGTCCAACCTGACATATAAGCTACAGAATAATAACCCGAAAAAGGGCAGTAACGGTCAGACTTTAAATATGTAAGCAATAAAAGCAAATTTTAAAATAATAATAGAATTAAGTACCTTCTGAGCACCTTCAGTGTTTATTGGCCTGATGTCTGGATTTGGGCCCACAATTCCATCGAAAAGGGATATATATTTTGCATAATTTGGTTCTTCATCAAACTTCAAATTCACTACATATTCAACAAATTGCCGAAATGGTTGAGGACATAAGCAACACAAAGTTTCTGGAGAAGTGGCCATCTTTTTCTTGCAGACAAGAAATCCTTTATTTTCTCCCTGTAACAAAAAATCTCATAAGAATCATATTTTTGACTTACCATTAGTACTAAAACAACTATTTGAGATAATAATAACCTGATATCCTTGCCAAGGTAGCCGACCCCGAAGAAGAAAGACAAGAGTGTAAGCAAGAGATTCCAAGTCATCTCTCCTGCTACCTGTTCTACCAAGATGAGCATGCACACTAGCATAACGAACTGTGCCCCTGTGGCAAGTATATAGTTTACAAAATGATTCATAACCTGGACGTTGACTACAGTTTATAGATATTTAGCAAATAATTTACCTAAAAACATCTGGACGTTGATCATAGTCAACATGAAGGCCAGTTGAACTATCACGCCACCGAGTTGCTGGATAGATAAATTGGGAGTGCGATAAGTAGACGAGAAATTAGGCATATGTTCATTGACAATGGACATATCAAAGATTCAAGGGTAATGTAATGTACTTACCTAATCCAAGATCAACCAGAAACAACTTCTTTTCATTAGGAGTTCCAGGGGGTCCAAGCAAAAAGTTCTCAGGTTTCACATCACCGTGCACATATCTGTAATAATGACAGCATAAAGATGAAATGCTCTTGCAACGAAATGTGATCATACCAACAATGAACAATCCATGTAGCTGCTGCTGATACCATGCTAACTTACATTGGTGTGGAATGATAAAGCATTTAAAAGCAATAGTTGCTACTGAAGTATTAATAAATTGAAACATATATACACACACACATAGAGGGCATATCATATGAGAATGACCCTATTATGTGAAAATGAGAACGGTCGTTCTTATCCATTAGATTAAAATGAAATGTTAAGATTAAAACATTTTAAATTCAAATTAAAGCTTCATTTAATCATAAAATCTTTATAATATTTACCAAATAAAAAATTAAATATTTTAGAAATTTAATTTACGTTAAGATCGTCACCACAACCACCACCATTGCCGTGGCAGTGACGGTCATGTTGGTGGCCACGATGGTGATCATGGCGGTGGTGGCAGCGGTAGCGGTCATGTTGGTGGCGACAACGACGATCATGGAGGTGGTGGCAGCGGCAGCAATGGCTGTCATGTTGGTAGCGACGACAGTGGTGATGGCGGTGATTATGTTGGTGGTTGTGGTGACGATCTTGACATAAATTAAATCTTTAAATGTTAGATTTTTGGTTTGGTAAATCTTAAAGTGATTTTATAGTTAAATGAGATTTTAAATTTGAATTTAAAATATTTTAATCTTGACCTTTCATTTTAATTTAACGGATGAGAATGACAATTCTCATATGATATGTCATATATATATATATATATATATATATATATATATATATCCTTATGACACCATTCTAACTTGGCATGGTATGATGAAGCAATAACTGCTATGCATTACTATTGATGAATGTGAGAAAATTAAGCACATGTATAATAAACTCTTAAATTAGTTACAGTCTCCACCGATAATTTTCTAATCAACGGTTATTAGTCGGGAAGCATTCTGAACTGTAACCAATCTGTCAAAGAAAATAAAATCCAGAAATAAATCATAAACATAATCAGGAAAATGGGCATCACCCTCTAGAATGCATCTTCTCTAATATGGAGATAGCCTCGATTGCAATGCATGCAACCATTTCAGTAGACATCCTAAAACCCAAAAGGAAAAAGAAATAAAAGTTAGCTATTCAATATTCTCTATAGAATTAAGAAAAATAAGATGCATTACATTTCAATAACATTTCAGAGAGATACTCACATGTGAGGATTGTTGTTATTCCAAACGTCCCAAAGACTAGGGCCAAGCATATCCATGACCTGTATGCAATATTTCATTAAGAAAACATTCAGAGACAAGACAACCACAAGCCTCCGTCCATCTATTAAAAAAAATCATGAGCACATACCATAATATAGTAGTCACCTTGCCGTCCCTTATAATGAACTCGCGGAACACCATGACTACCACCTAATGCACTACAAGATATAATCATCGCAAAGTTAGCACTTAATATCCACAATAAAGTAAAACCCCTGCAGAGCAACTCCGTCCTGCGGGAAGGAAAAATAGTGAACTCACTTGTAAACCTGCCACTCATATGGGGGTCCATAATTGCACCCTTTGCTGCTTCTATGCTCAAATTTTAAGGCTATCTACAATCAATAGAGCAATACGTCAACAATGACAAATCCAATATGCATCAGTCAAACACACTCTTTAACCAAATATGAACACCCTAACTAACACCATACCTCAACAGCACCGGCACCAGCTCGTTCACTAGAATTCCCAGCTAGGCGCCGACCAACATAAACCTGCCCAAATCCTCCCTTCCCAAGTTTTCTCTCAACTCTGTACAATGGGGAACCACCAACTTGAACCTGTCCGTAAAGAAAACAAACAATAGATTAATATTCACAAAAATCATTTCACATAATCAAACAGACAGAGAAAATGCAACAATGAGAAAGTGCCGAAATGTGAAACAGGATGCACCTTCTCTGGAATAGGAGGTGTGGTGCCTTCGTCTTCAGCTCCGGGAGCCTTATCGGCACTGCGGCCATCACTATCGTACTCATCCATGCCTTCCACTTCCAAAACCCTACCAGAAACCTTCTTCTTATTAATATTCTCCTTCACTCCTTGATCGTCTTTCAGCTTCCTCGCTCCGGTTCCACGAACGTTCACGATTTCATCGGCGTTTGCGTTATCTACAAGGCGGTTTCTGCGTGGCCGGAAACGCAGCTCAGGCATCGTAAGGGCGGCATTGGCCCATGAAGAAGAGGGAGACTCGTGAAGGCTCCAGAATCATCGATGAGTACAGATTATGGAGTTTGAATGAACATTAATAACAACTGAAATTGGAGAAAAAAATTTTGCTTCGGCGATGGATAAAAAAACGAGACCGATAGGATCAACCAGGAATTAGGGTTTGATGAGATGGAATTTTAGGGATCTGCGGAGGGAAACGAAAAAGAGAGGGATTCTTTGTAGTTCTAGATTTCTAGTACAGACACAGAAAGATAAACAGAGATTAGAATGGGAGAGAAACAGAGCTTTGTTATTTCATTTTTCCTAATTTTAAAAATAAGAATTTTATACACATTGCATTGCATTTGATTTTTTTTTAAGGAAAGCATTAGATTGGTTACAATTTATTATCAGAAAATAATAATTGTTATTGTTAATATTTGACTCATATTATTATTATTTTCATAATAATACTAACAATAATAACATATAAATGAATAAAAATAATGTTAATGTAGTAAAAAATAATAATAATATTTTTTTCATTATTATTATTATATAAATATTTTTATCAATAAATATTAATTATTAATTTTTATTAATAGAAAAATTAGAACTTACTATTTCCGCCATCGTTCCTTCTTTTTTTTTTCTATCAAACTCCAACTTTTATATATTTTTATATTCATATATATAATATTTATTATTATTTTGACTTTTATTATTATTATTTTGATAATAGATAAAATAATAATAATAACAACATTAGTGAGTAAAATAATAGTAATAATAATATTGTATAATATAATAGTGATGATAATATTTTATCTATTATTATTATTATTATCTTTTTAGACTGTATTAATATTGTTATTATTATTTTATCTTATTTTTATTGTAATTTTTACTATTACTATTATCTAATGCAATGCTTATAAAATGCTTATTTTAAAAGTCACCACAAATTTTATTAAAATTTGAAAAATAAGATAATGCTAAAATTTCAAAATGTTTGCTAGGTTCAAATCCCACAATACCCCTACAACATATGTTATAAAATAATTGTCCCAAATTGATTGTGCAAGTATTTATTTACTAGCATTTTTAGTTGATAAATAAGAGAAAAGAAAAGATATGAAAAAAAAATTAAGAATATTTTATTATGATGTAGTGGGTGAAATATGCTCGTATTCATATCGTAAATTATTAGAAACTCTAAATATGCATAGTCCTATAGAAAATAATTATGAGTATATTTTTTAAAAAAATTATCAAACCAAATTTAAAAAATTCATTTTTAAATAAAACAATTTCCTAACTTTTTAAAAAATAACACACAAATATTATAACAATCTAAACTTAAAAACTAAAAAATAAAAAGACAAAAAAAAAAATCATCCTAAACTTGAAGACAACAATTGTTGATGGTGTCAACTCTTAATATCCTGAGTTAATCCCTTTTCTCGGTGTCTTTATGTTTAATAAATCATTATATATATATATATATATAAGATTAAGAGGAGTTAAAAGAGAATTATTTTTTCATTATGGAACTTTGGATATAATAGTGAAATACAATTTTTTTCTTTTAAGTTTATTTATTTTTGATGTGAAACTTCAAAGATATGTAACACTTCACGATCAACACACTATAAAATTCTTTTACTTGAATTACCTTTCAAATAATGCACAATACATAGAGCCGTGTTCTAATGATCTTAATGTGGTCTTTGCATGAATTGTGCAAGCATGTGCATAGGGCAAGAAAATGATGGTTCGGATTTAAGAAAACCAATGAGTTTGACTCCCAACAAACCACTTCAGAAATGATATCCAATGCATATTTTCATTGGCACAAAAAAATGCTAGTTGAACTTCGAATTACCTTAATCTCCCAAAAATATTTTAGAGGTCTAAGATCCTTGATATGAAAACATGCACAAAAATAGGTTTTGAAGGCCTTAATGACATCACCATTGTTACCCAAAATATTGAGATAACCAACATGAAGCAACACATTAAGTTGCATAGTCTTGTTGTATAGCCAAAAGATAGTAGTTAGTGTTGCAAATAGATATATTTTAGATAGATATATTTTAGATTTTATCTTTAGCTATTATCTTTAGTTATTATCTTTAGTTATCTTTAATTGTTATCTTTAGTTGATAGTTATTATCTCTAGCTATTATCTTTAGTTATCTTTATCTTTAGTTGATCTCTTTAAATAGAAACCTCTTGTATTACTGTGAGACACAATTCATATTTATATATTCTTATTTTTTCAAGTTGGTATCAGAGCTCTCGATTTTGAGGGCTTTGCTTCCGCGCCTATCGCCTTAAGTGCGAAACCCTTATTCTTGACTCTTGCTGCCATTAGCTGTCACCGGAAATTTTTCCGGGGGACCTTTTGGACCGAGAGGATTACTGTGGGTTGTTTTCTCTTGTGTTTTTTGATTTGTGTTTGGTATGGCTAGTTCCGACAATGGTTTTTCTCAAGGGAATTCCTTCAACAACATTGCTGATGGTGCATCTTCCAAGTTTAAGAAAGATGATCGTTGGTGTTCTTATTGTAGAAGGCCGGGTCATATTAAGGATCTATGTTACCGTCTCCATGGAAAGCAGAAAGTCTATGAGAAGATGGCAAGGATGCGTGGTCAAACTCATGTAGTTTCTCCTGACATAACTACTGCACCAAATGAGGTCCAATCTGGATCTTCAGAATTTCCTTCTATTAGTCGAGATGAGTTACAGCGGCTGCGGACCATCATTGATTTGCTGAGTAAGCAATCTAGTTCTAGTGCTTTGACCATGACTGGTATAAGTTCCACTAATTATTCTTTTCTTACTTCTTGTACTGATTTTAAACATTCTTGGGTAATTGATTCTGGTGCTATTGATCATATGGCTTATTGTGCTGAATCTTTTCTTTCTTATAACCCTACTATTGGTACTCATACAATAGCCGTAGCTGATGGTTCACATACATCAGTTGCGGGATCTGGTAACATTCATTTACAACTTTTCTTTCACCTCAAAGATGTTCTTCATGTTCCTAAACTCTCCACCAATCTCCTTTCTATCAAAAAAAAATTACAAAAGATTTAAACTGCACTGTAACCTTTTTTCCTACTCACTGTGTCTTTCAGGATCTCACCACAGGGAGGATGATTGGGAAAGCTAAGGAGCAAGGTGGGCTGTACTATTTGGTTCCAAAGTCTTTTGACAAAGGTACTAAGGATCACATATTACTAACTCATGGCCAGTGTACTACGGACTCATTGGTTTGGTTACATCACAAGCGCTTGGGGCATCCTCCATTTA
>PYAF01004137.1:692677-711726 GCA_007407185.1 Glycine tomentella | reverse complement strand
GGAGGAGTAAGAAGCAAGATGTAGTTGCCAGATCAAGTGCAGAGGCTGAATTTCGAGCTATGGCTCAGGGTGTTTGTGAATTACTTTGGTTGAAGATTATACTTGATGATCTTAAAATAAGATATGAAGGATCTATGAAATTATTTTGTGATAATAAATCTGCCATTTGTATAGCTCATAATCCTGTTCAACATGACCGAACCAAGCACATTGAGGTCGATCGACACTTCATCAAAGAGAAGCTAGATAGCGGTTTGATCACGACTCCATATATTCCTTATGGACTTCAAAAGGCAGATATTCTGACCAAGGGACTTTCTTCTGAAAGATTTCAAGAGCTTACTGGCAAGCTAAGAATGATTAATATCTATTCCTCAGCTTGAGAGGAAGTGTTGTAAATAAATATATTTAGATAGATATATTTTAGATTTTATCTTTAGCTATTATCTTTAGTTATTATCTTTATCTTTAGTTGATCTCTTTAAATAGAGACCTCTTGTATTACTGTGATACACAATTCATATTTATAAATTCTTATTTTTTCAAGTGTTAGATTATGATTGCTTGAAACCATATTGTTTCAAAGGACAAACCAACTTTGCAAACTAACATCGGGGTGCTTGTTTTAATGTAATGACTTTTTGGAGACGACAAACTTTTCCATGCAAGAAGAAAATCCTCAAATGCATCTTCTTATACATTTCCTTATCTAGATCACCATACAAGAAAACATTATAAACATCCAATTGATGTAGTTTTCATTTTTTAGTTGTTTATACTACTAGTAAGGATAGTACATATAATCACCATCTGTTACTATTTTTTTTTTGTTTATTTTCACTTATCCATTATAAATTTTTTAGGACTTATTGTACTATTTATTGTCTATTTTCACTTGTTTCTCTGTCTTTTTTCTTGTCTCTTTTTATTTTTCTTCAACCAAATACCATTCATTTTTATTTTACTTCTCATGTATTTTCACTCATCTATTTTATTTCCATTCACTTTATTTTTTCATCTCTACCAATTAGGATATCGTTTGTTTGGTGGAGGATAAATTGGGAGGATGAAACTTGGTTGTTTGGTGGAGAATATTTAGAGAAGAAATCATTTTAATTTAAAAGTAGTTTGATCCACTATATTATTTCTCACTATTTTTACTCACTTCTCTATCTTTATCCTCATCTCTTCTCTATTATTCTTTAATCAAATACATGTAATCTTTACTTTTTATTTCTCAGATATTCTAACTCATCCTTTTTATATTCATCTATTCAATTTCTCTCTTTCATTAGTCATCATTCCCCATGACATTTTCTCTCTCTTTATATATATATATATATACATATATACATAAATGTAGTATTCATTCTTAGTGTTTATCTTTTAAAAAATTTAATGATTTTAATTGATGATTAACTAATATTAATTATTAGATTAAAAAATGAATGATAAAGATTATGAATTTTTTTAGAGTAACGAGATCTCTCCCCTCTTTTGCTATATATATTGAGAATTATTTGGTATATAAGAATATATGAGTGAGCAGGGTAGGGAGTATCATGAGTTTCTTCCTGAAATATATCTGGACGGTATTTTCACTATTTTGTATCATTTTTGTTAGCATGAAAATTGACTAAATGTGGCGTCTTAAATATAACAATTTCTGTAAAATCTCGAATAGTGGGAGAATTAATTTCATCCATAAGTACAGTGCACTTAAATTTCTTATCTTCTCCTAAAAAAATACTAGTACATCCTCAATCTTATGGGGACTAGAATATGAACCATGACTTGAAGAACAATTGAGTTCTCTTCTTCTATAATACGGTGCTACACTGTTACTTCTCTATGAGAGAGTTTGGTGGGATATCACACCTGTAAATATATTAAGATGTTCAAACAAATTATGCTCTAGCACAATTAGAATACATAGGTAGTAATACATACATGTGATATGCATGTGGGAAAATTTTCTTCTTTAACCTTTGGATGAAAGTGAATCTCACCCTCAAATTACATATCAATTCTTAGAGTATTTTTAGTGGTAAATTTTAAATTTAAATCTTAGATAATTTTTTAATGAATTCACATATCTCTCAAAATCTCTACCATTTTTTCCTTTAACGGTATATCACATTTGCGGATCTTAAATAATTTTTAGTAAGTCCCACATAAATTCCACTTTTAAATATTTAAAAAATTAAATTAGATATTTTTTTTCTCTTCTCCCTTTCCTTTCACTCTTTACCCTTTTTTTTTCTCCTCCCTGTCTCCTCATCTCATAGGTTACTTCTTTCTTTCTTTTTTCCTATTTCTTCTTCTTCTTTCGAAGCCCACTCCCTTTCCCTTTCCCTTTCCCCTCGTCGTGAACCACCCCTTTCCCTTTTCCCTTTGTCGTGAACCCCTTTCTAGAACTCCGCCGTGACCTCCTTTCCTCTTACAGAACTATGCTGTGACCCTCCTTCGCCAGTATGTCTATTTTTTGTCTGTTTATTTTTCTTTCTTCTTTTTCATCTCCTTTTCGATTTTTTTTTCTATTCTCCTTCTTTGGGTCCCGTGTGTTGCTATTAAGGAGAGAGGGAAAATATTATTTTTTTGAACAATGTATAGATTTTCAGGGATTTTGTACAATAATTCATTCTCTATAATAAAAATTTGTCCAACTTTTTTATTAGAAGATCTAATAAAGATTAAATTTTAACTTCAAAATTCTTACACAAGATCTTATTCTTAAGTTGCTTTTAAGTAACTTGTCAAAATTCTTAAAAGCAGGTACTTCAATACCAAGTTAACACCATGGAAGCCATTGTAAATCCAACTTAAGGAATCCAACCATCAAAATTATTAGTTTTTATATAAAAACAAAAACGTTATAAATATGTCGGCCATTAAATATATACATAAAGTTATAATTCATTTTGCAACTGTCCACATATTATGTGCCACCCGTTACAGGTTTTGCATTCGATCAACCCAATCTAAGTGAACTACCCGACTAACCCAACTTTGGTCCTTATTAAAAATGATAATTAAACTGTTCTCCAGTGCATAACGTTGTCAAGTCGCAACGAAGTCAAGATTATAATCTTGCAAGTGAAAAAGAACAATGATTACAAAATTTTATTTATATTATTACTGAAAAATGTAACTTCATCATATCAACTTTATTAAATGTGTGCCATTCATGTTTCTAGTTCTACCATATGCGCGACCTTTCGTTGCTTTTTGTCTCTTCCATAAAGTTTGGCTGTATCACCTTTGAGGAATTGTGGCAGCTGATTGATTAATTGGATCGAGCATTTTTTTAAAAATAAATACTAAACTAAGATTGTTTATACTGATTAATATGAAATTAATTTTTAAAAAATTACACGTGACTTCCTCATGAGTTCTACACAATAAATTCATTTAAAATAAATATGAAAAACTACACATGAAATGTATCTCATTTCTCATTCATTATTCCATTAAAACTTTTAATAATTCGACAAAATATGTTACTTATGAGACAACAATCATTTAAATCAATTCAAATAACTTATTGTTAGGTGATTTAAGCAATATAATATTATCACAAAATTAATGATCCTTACATCCTTATATATAAATTCAATGATGATCTATTTAATAAATAAATTTCCTGTCAAAACCAATAAATAAATAAAATTATAATAATTAATTTGGTTTTGAAATGATAATATTTCTATTGATATTTATAATTGATTGATAGAATCAAATTTTAAATAATTGTCTGCTTTTTCAAATAATTTAGAATATTTTCACTAAAATCAATGTTACAATTAAATCAATTTATAAATATGTCGTAATAGTCGGTCATATAATTGAAGCCACACAAATGTTAAACTTTAACATTTTCAATTAAATCTCACTTTAGATTGATTGAATAATTCCAAAATAATTATTTAAATTACTTTCTTACCTAACACATAATTAATTTTTTTTTCTCATTTATTATATTTTAAAGACCACAGTCCATTAGATATATAATCAACTAAATATCTATGATGGATATTTAATAATTAAAAATATTATACTTTATAATTTATAATAAATAAATAGAAATAGTTTTATTATAAATAGTTTCTAATATTAAACTAATAAAATAGTTGTATATTTAAAATATTTTATAACAATATTCATGAATGTTTATCCTGCAGGGCATGGGTCTATATTTTATCGACATATAGGACTATTTTGACTGTTGATTAAATCAATTTGCTAGTCAAATAAACGAGATTAGTGCTACATGAGCATATTTAATACTATTGTTTATTTTGAAATTAGACTATATGCTACATTAGCATTTTTAATATTATTTCTTTTTTAAGATTAGACTGCAAGTGTGGCATGTCACATTGGACTTGTTAATCAAACTAATAAACATGCTCCAAAAAAAAAGTTGCACTGCATTGACATGTGACGTCATCAAAGTATTGACAATCACGAGTTTATGGGGATGTAACTAACTATTATGCATGGTTTGTTAGATTAAAAAAATCCCTGACTTAAATAGGCAAAGTTTGAACCTTATTAGTGACCAAATTTAAGTCCCAACATGCTTTCAACAATTCCAAAGGATTCTTTGTATAAAACAACTAAACAAGCACCTTGTTAATTAGCTATTCAGGGTGGGACTATAGTTCAACTCTCATACTCCCTATAGATTGATGCAAAGTGTTCATTATAATCAAAACACTAAGCATAGTTCCTTACTAATTTATTCAGTGTAGGACTAAATCGCAACTTTTTGTACTCCCAACTCCCAATGCAAAGAGTTTATTATATAGAACCGCTAAACATAGTACCACACCAAATAGTTAGCAAACAACGATGCTTAGTGGTTCCAAATGATGAACCCTTTCCACATATTTAAAGTATAAGATGAGTTGTAGTTCCACACATTAAATAGCTTAACAAGTAACTTGTTTAGTGGTACTATATAATGAACTAGCTAGTACTCTTTGCACCTATTCAGAGTATATAAAAGATGAGCGTCCCACATCAAATAGCTTAGAACTATGCTTAGTGGTTTTGTATAATGAATTTTGTGAACTTGTTCAGAGTAAAAAAAGTAAATCTTAAATTGTATATTGAATAAGTTAGCAAGCCATTTTGTTTAGTGGTTCTATAGAATTGAACATTTGTAGCTATTTGAAGTATAAAATATCAGTTCTTTTTTTTGCACATGTTGGAAGTATAAAAGTCACAAGTTGTAGTCGTGCATCGAGTAGTTTAGCAAGTAGCTATGCTTAGTGATTCTATATAATGAATTATGTTCAACTATTATAAAAGTTGAGTTTTAGTCCCACATTGAGTAGTTTAACACATCGCTATGGTTCTATATAATTTTGAATTTCTGGGAGTATATAAGCTAAGCTTTAGTCCTACCTTCACATGTAGCTTGATTAGCGATTCTAGATAAAGAAACTCTTGTAGTTGTTCAAAGCATCTTGGGCTCTTTACAACTATTGGGAGTATAAAAGTTGAATTGTAGTCCCATAAAATAGCTTCTAGTAAGTAGCTATGCTTTTAGTTACACATTGAATAGTTTAGCAAATAACTATGTTTAGTGATTCTATATAGTGAACCCTGTGTAAAAGTTGAGTATAGTCCCACATAGTATAAAAGTCGAATTGTAGTCACTAAAAGTTAGTGAGTAGCAATGTTTTTAGTCGCACATTGAAATGTTTAGGAAATAACTATGCTTAGTAGGCGGATTCTAAGGTGAAGTAGTTTAATAGTTCCTCACCGGTGAAGCAGTATATTTTACCTGCTATACTAGGTTGGTTACCGATAATTAACAAAAGGTAAAATATAATTGACGAAAATAATCATGAATAAAATAATTTGCACTGTGGAGCTCCACCACTTTGAAGTCGTGTGATGCTCCACGATTTTTTTTTTTTTATTTTCTTTTTTCATTTTCTTCTGCTTTTTCTTTTTTTTTAAATTTAATTATTCAATTTTTTCTTTTTTAAATAATATTAAATTTTTTATTTTAAACTTGCATATTTTTAATATAAATATATTGATTATGAGTGTAAATCCATATGGAAAAAAATTAATTATTTTGTTTGTTAATTTAATTTGTTGTGTTTTAAAAAATTATAAATGATTTTCAGTTTTGTTGTGTAATTAATTTTAAAAATGAAAAAAAGTAGTTTAATTTAATTATTTAATTATTAATATTTTAAATTTTTTAATCTTAGTTTAATATTTTGTATATATTTTCAAAATCCTGCTAATTTTTAAGTTAATTAATTGTTGTTACTAATTAACTAAAACCAATATAATTAAAATAACTTTTTAATTAATTTTTGATTGGCCATGCTTGGGAAGTCGTGTGGGTTATGATAATGGTTATATTCCAAAAGAGAAAAAAAATGTTGCAAAATTATTAAATAGTGTTGAAATATTATAATTTATGCTATATAGACATTAACTAAGTGTAGGCGTGTTTCCTTTCTTCTAAAAGATGCAAAGTGTAAGCGTGTAAAATTATTTTTATTATTAATACTTCTCTCTTTTTTAATTATTTATAATAATTTTTTTTAATTTGAAGTATTTTTAATCTAAAATAATAAAAAATATTGTAATATAAAAAAAGAAAGAATATTATACCAGAAAAATAATATAAATTATATAAAATTATTAAAAAAATAATTATATTTTTTTAATCTGAATCCTCATTCTTTTCATTTTTCTTTGCATCAGCCGCTGTAGGTTCTGCCGCACTCTACCACTGGAAGCGATATCCGGCGATGGAACTCTCATCATTTTATTTTCATTTTTTTCTTCTCATCTTCCCCTCTCTTTCTCCATCGTCAACCTTCTTTGGCTTTAATTTGTTGTAGTCAAGGGAGATGATAGAACCGAAACACTAAATCCAGATTCGTGACAACTAGATTGAAGATTCGACGACAACCATTTTTCCATGATGCGAATAGCTGGAACTGAATCGAGTGGAAAAACATCTGTTATCAACATAAAGGGAATGAACCTTCTTTCTTCTTGTGCTAAAATGGCAGGAAAGTATTTTTAAAATAAAAAAATAAAAAAGCGAAGTGCGTAAAGGAGGACGATGTGCGTTGGAAAAGTGGGTGGAGAAATGGAGCAAATTTTCTGAAAGTTCTTTCGGTAAACTTTCGGTAACCGGTAAATAATCTAAACTGTTCATTATAATATTAATATATCCAACAGACCGGTGTAGCCCAAAATAAACTACTTCATATTAGAATCTGCCATGCTTAGTAATTCTATATAGCGTACCTTGTGTAAAAGTTGAGTTTAGTCCTATATTGAATAGTTCAACAAGTACCTATGCTTAGTGGTTCTATATAATGAACCTTTTGTATTGTTGGGTGTTAAGGTTTTATGCGCACAATATTAAATTAAAGTTAGCGGAAGTAATAGTAAATGATAAAGGAGAAAGAATACAAGTATTTTACTTGGTTTAGTAATCAGGAGAAATTCCTTGTTACTTACATTCAAATTCAAGGACAAAGAACTCAAGAACAAACAAGAAAAAGAAGGTTTACAGGAAATAAAAGATAATCACTCTTTATTAATGTCAGAATTAGACATTATTCAGCTTTCCACCTTCCTCTCAACCAGTTCCTTATAAATCACAAAGACCTATATTATCATCACTCTCTTTCACTCAACACACCAAGCTCAAAGTTTAGGCAGAAATAGCAAACCCTAGCAAGAGCTAGATCACAAAAGGAAAAAAACAAGAGAGATGAATGAAGCTTCGAGAGAATGGTAGAGAAAGAAAACGAAAGACAAAAAATGAAAAGGCACAAACCCACTCTCCCGTCAGCCTTCAGTGAAAAAACAATTTATATATGTCAAACCAATTAAAGCAATACGCACCGTTTTGCTAAAGCCGAAACAGAAAAGCTTCTTGGGCTTCACAGGCCCAAACTGGGAATATAAAAGTTGAGCTTTAATCCCATATCGAATATAGCTTAGCAAATAACTTGCTTAGCTATTCTATATAACGAATCCTTTGTGCTTGTTCAAAGGATCTTGGACTTAATGGTTCTATATAATGTTTTTTGGGTTTCAATTGTTCAGCTTTTGTTCCACCTTGAATAAATTAACAAGAGTTTTTTTGCAGTTGTTTAAAGTATGTTGGGCTTGAAGTTTGGGCATTAAATAAGTTTAAGCTTTGCCCATTTTATTCTAAGATTCTTTTGGTTGTAGTATTTTTTAAACCTATATTAAGCTTAATAGTGTATTTTATTCTAATATGTGCAACTTCATATGTTGATTTTTGAGGATGATAATTATACTGTGTTTTCATATCAAAGACCTTGAAGTGATAATGAAGCTCTATCGTGATAATTAGACTGCTCTCCACATTGATGCTAATCTTGTTCTCTGAGTTCATCAAAAACATTGAAGTGGTCTGCCACTTTGTACATGGTGAACTACTCTTACAAAAAGAACAATTACTGCATGTGATCATGTGGTAAGAATTTCATCACAAATTCTTCCATATATATATATATACACGACTGAACATAGACAGCTAGCGAATATCCAATTGACTGGTAATTCCTTTAATAAAGGTGGATATATGATTTCGGACAATGATACGTAAAAAATGATAAGAGCTTTTAAACATTCGAGCCTGCAGTAGCCTATAGATCGATTTCGAACGCATCTCTTGTTATTAATTGTGGAGGAGAGACACGTTGTGCTTGTCCACACTATAATTACTTCTGAGAGAAACACACCAATGCATAGAATTTTTTTCACAAAACGTGATGCAGCCCAAGAACACTTCAGCTTATAATTAACGGAAAAATAAATTTGAAGAAGCAAACGTAAAGAAGCTAGCCACGGTTTAATTTGTTCGTAACATACTAAGAACGTCCATTGCAGTAATTAACATTAACAGTAACATACATAGAAGACTATTAATTAATTAACTACATTTTTTACACGTCAGCAATAATGATCCAGCCATTTCTGCAACCTCAAATCTCTGTAAAACCTCGCTATGAACTCCTCCGCGGCCTCGTCCACGTGAAAATCCTTCTCCGCGGTGTCGTTGAACATGGAAGCAACGGAGCCCGTGATCTTCACGCGCCTCTCTATTGTGCCATCGGCTGCACCGCCGCCACGGCACATCCTCACCGCCCGGTGCGCCGGCGATCGGCGAACGGCGGAGGAGGCCGGAGAGAGCTTCCTCCGGCCGGCATGCGAAGTGCGCGGCGGACTCCCGCTGCAGCTGAACTGGTACTCCAGCGGCGACACGAAGGCCACGTGCTCGTCGCGTGGACGACACGTCAGCGCCTGGTGGTGGCGAGCCACGACGTCGTTCAGCGCCTTCCCTATGTTCTTCCCACGCTTCATCACGTCCTGCACATCATGAAGCACCTTGCTCTTCGAAACGCCGTTTTGTATGAAGAAGCCTATGAAACGCACCGTTTTGAAGACTTTCTCCGCCACGAGTGGTGGCCGGTTCGGGTCCATGCACGTTATGTCTGCCACATGTTGTGGCAGAGGGAAGTGCGCGTCTCTGCTTTGTTTCATCATGTCATGTAACAGGCAAAGTGTACGAGAAGAGAAACTATAGAGTGAGTGGTCCTAATATAGAGAGACAAAGTGATGGAAATGGTGAAGGAGGGGTTGGTTTGTGGGAGAGAGAGTCAAATTTATAGTAATGAAAAAAAGGTGGGATAAGGGCAGAGAGAAAACGAAGTTGGTTGGTTTAACGTTGCTGTTACGGATAGTGAACCCTAATCATTACAGTTTTATTGTGCATATCCTTTTTTCCCCCCTTTCTTCTCTTGTTATTATTGGATGTTCTTATGCAATTATTGTGTTATTATTATGACTCTTTCACTATATTCCTTTTCCTTTTGCATACTTTTTTTTAATGTGTCAAAAGTTTATTGGAATCGTTAAGTTTAATTTATTGAGTAAGAGATTAATCTTGTGATTAAAAATTTTAAAAATTTTACATACGATAAAAATAAAAAACAATTTTTTTTCAATAACTAAATAGATAATTTCTTATATGATATAACAAGATCTTACATCATTTTATCAATTTTATAATGAGTTTTTGTACACAATTTTATTTTGTTAATTAAGTTTTATACAATTAAATAAAACAAGTCTCTTGCGGCCCAGAGAACTGGAGCATCAAATATGAAAAGCCTCATGGTTAGATGGGAATTGATTATAAGTGGAACAACCCAAAGTCCCTAAACTGGTGGTGACTTTGAGACCTTTGAGTGACCATTGTCTGTGTTGTGGACCCATTGGCGTGTGTTGATACGCACCTTTAGTGTAGTAGGATATATAGTAGAATACTTGAGTGAGATTTTTCTTTTTTGTATTTTATTATAGTAATGGATATATGATCACAAACAGTGGAAAAGCAATAGTACTGACTCACGGATTACGCACTTGGTTTGAATTGTGAATATGGAGGGGTCTCCAAATGACAACTTTTGTTTAGGCGTAAGTTTTCCTTTAGCCCTACATTATCCATATTTAATTTCCAACTTACATGTAAAGCCTATATATATTGCAGACTTTGTTTATTTTATTTCCTCATATGGCCTACCGTCATGATGATAGTATCAATTATCAGGAATCCTATAGAGCTTTTGTTTAGTCGGTGATCGAATTGTGTATTATATAGGTCTCTGACAATTCAATTATTTAAGCTAAAAATCCTTTATTTGTTCTTATCGAAAGTAGTCATATATATATAAAATTGTTGATATATTCCACAACTTTGTACTTAATGTTTGTATTTTAATATTTCGAATTATCTTTTCTTTCTTTCAGCGATGATCGAGGATGTTCACCTATCGTGAATATGTTGTTTGAGTATAGGAAATTTCTGGGTCACCCCACACTTCAAACGGCACACCAATATGTCCCATGAACTTAAGGCTAGAATTAATGAGGTATTTTTGTTGTCGTACATAATACTTTAAATATTTTAGTAAATGAAATATATTAATTAGCACGGTATTAAAATAGTCAAATTTATATTATATAATTTCAGTTTTAAAAAAATGTACATGATGAGAGGAGAAATATGTAATAATATAATTGTTGTGATGTGAAAAAAAAAAAGAGATTATAATGATTATAAAAGTATATAAATAAGAGTGTGGGTGTGTAGGTTGCTATAATTAAGAGTAGTGTGGGGAACCGGAGGTTGTTTTAATTCTACTTCCAGACCACATATGTATGACCCTCACAGATAACCAGATAATTAAACAACGATGCCATTTTCAGTGGGTCGTGATCATCATTTCTTTCAGCTGATTCTTTCATTTGTCATCAATATATTTAATGGTTCCAATTTTTATTCTCCCACTTGCAACTACTTATCTCTAGAGTAAAGCCCCAGCTAGCTTGGCATTTTCAGTTAGTTGTGATCATTCATGATTTCGTTCCGTTAATTCTAAGTCATTTTCAATTGGTCGTGATCACGATTTCATCCAGCTGATTCTTTCAATCATCAATTGCCAAGTTACAATTTTCACTCTCTACACGTGCAACTAAATACATATGCCACTTCCTATTATGAGAATCTCATGGAATATAATTATGTACTAAGTACAGATATTTAGGAAATTAAGTATATGTTTAAGAAATTAATATCTTCAAGTCATATTTAGATTGATTCTAGCTAGACATACAAGATTAGGAGGATTAATTAATCTTTTGCACTAATTCCAAGAGTTTGTTCTCTCAATTATAGTAGTGGTTCTACGTAAGTCAAATAACAAGCAAATTTTGCAATGCAAGACAAACAATGTTGATTGTCTCTCAAGAATTAATTTTTAATTATTATCAATTAGGAATGTTAGAAAAAAGGTCAAGTTTTTTTTTTCTTTCCAAACTCATAATTTCATTCATAATAAGAAAGTGAATACAAGTCGGAATGAAATAAAAAACTTATGGTGGATTAACATAAAATCTAAACACTCTAGTTAAAAAATGAGCGATTTGATTAACTTATGTTTGTGCATCTTTCTCTTTCTCTTACTCCTACTGACGCATAGAATATTCGCTTGCTTGACTATATGTATAGTTATGTACCTAAAGTCTCTACAATTCCAATAATTATACATTTCCTCACTTAGAGAATCATGGCAGAGGAATCTAAGCCTCAATGGGAAGGCAAAGCCGTGGCTGAACTACCACTCTACCAGGCACTGATGCAGAACTAGTGTGGTCTGCGTTAGAGGATTTCTGCAACCTACACAAGTGGATGCCCATAGAAACATGTTACCAACTCGAGGGTATTTCAGGTCAACCGAGCCTAATCCGCTACTGTGCTTCCACCGTTGAAGAAGGAACCATCAAGTGGGCCAAAGAGAAGCTGCTTGCAATCGATTCCGTCCAACGTTGTTTGTCGTATGAAATTGTTGACAACAACGTCGGATTTAAGTCCAATATGGCAACACTCAAAGTGCTTCCAATGAATGGAGATGGATCCACGATAGAGTGTGGGTTTATCTGTGATCCTGTTGAAGGGTGGAGTTTACAAGATTTGAAGTTATATGTTGAGTCTTCTCTCCAGTCCATGGCCCAGAAGATTGAGCTTGCATGTAGCACCACTAGCTAGGTAGAGTGAAAACTAGGATTTTAATTTGGATTGTGACATTAGAATAAATAAAGGTTGCTTTTTTTTTTCTTTCTAATTTATTATTTAGATTTTTGATTTGATTTTTTAGTTTTTTTCATAGTTTACTCTATTTTTTTAAATAGTTTTTATAACTAATTCAATTTAGTACTTTCATTTAAATTGGAGTTAGGAAATGTGTGATTTGTGGTGGTAGTTTTAAACTGTCATAAAGTATAATTTTTTAATATCGTTGATCCAATTTATAAGTAGAATCAAATTGAATGATTTTAAAAAATTAGATAATTAAATTGAAAAAAAAAATTAAAGGACCAAATTAAATATAAAAAATAAATTAGAGAAAAAAAATTAATTTAACCAATAAATAAATAAATCTGATGCTACTTGAACCTTCTTCATTTAACTAAAGCATGATTGATAATGATAAGAGGGTGTTTTCTTTCCAACTCTAGCTATTATTATCACTTTTGTTTGGGTATCTCTGTGCCTAATTCCTTCAACATATGTAGTAGTTGTTATTGAATATCCTTTAACTTATGCACTATATAAATACATAACATGAAAATGTATGTTTTAATGATTAATGATTTCATTTGGTGACAACTGAGAAAACATTCTTTCTTAAAAAAAAACTGAGAACATATTCCAGTACCCTTTTCATTATTTCTTCTTGCTTTTAACTTATATTTATTTCCTGATTGTGTTATACAGTATGGAGTATGTTTGAGTTTTTCCCCCATTGAGTCCAATAAGTGCTGATCCACTAGTTCTTCATTTTCCTCTGTGTGATTCGGTTGGTTTGTTTATACGTTCCATTATTTGGGCCACAGCTTAGGCCGATCTGTCCTAGCACTGAAATTATTAGTGGATGCATATCCAAAAATTTCAAACAACTAAAAAAGAATAACGTGATGAACATGAACTGTTTTAATCTTTTTGCATATATTTTATTTTTCTTCATCTTGAAGGTAGATGAAAATGTTCCCTTACCGAAAGAGCTCTCAACTACATTGTAAGAATGAAGAAAGAGCTCCATAAATTGCTAATTCAACTATATTATAATTAAGAATTAGTTTATTATAGCTAAAACAATTTTATCTATCAATTTTTGGAAATATTATAAATTTTTAGTTAACAAGAAGTAGAGTTATTTTTAAAACAAATTCAAAGAAATTCAAAGAAAAACTATTGTCTAACATATATCTATAATTATTATAAAAGAAATAATTTCATTTGGTTTCATCTTTCTTCTAATAATTTTTATCCTTAACTATTATAAATTATTATAATATTTATTTTAACTTTTAACAGCAGTTACATCTTTAAAAAAATAATTTACACCAAACTAAATATATAGATCACTTCTAAGTTTAGACACTAAGTGTCGTTTTTGCACTAGTATTTATAATGAGAAAAAAGAAGCTAAAAGCAAATAAGCAATCCAAATTCTCTAACATGTATCTATAAAAAGAATTCACATTAAAAAAAATTATTACAGTGTTGACTAACATATATCTCTATTAATTACAAGTTTAACACTATGAATTTCTTGTTTGATAAAAATATTTTATGACAAAACTTGTTTTAAAAAATAAAACAGAAGTCAAATAAAATTTACAATTTTGAATAAAAGAACTGATAAAAACTTAAACTTTCTGTCTGTATATACGTATCCATATCTATATTAATTACAAGTTTAACACTATGAATTTCTTATTTGATAATAAAAAAATATTTTATGAGAAAACTTAGGTTTCTTCTTTTACTATTCCTATCATGCCAATCTTCCATAATTCATATTTCATATCACGTCTCCATGTCGTTGAAGCATCAAACACCTACCTATCTATAACTAATATTTCGAACTTTGTTTTTCCGCAACATGTCAACCTCTCAACAGAATCTTTATAGTTTATACTGGATGGTGAGTAATCTCTTATCTATCCACAAATATGATTCGAGTTACATGCTATTCATGCTGCATCAACACAATAAAGTAAAATAACTCTTTTTACTATTCATACTGCATCAGCACATTAGAGTTACATGCTAAAGCTTTACGAACAAATGTTGTATTGTAATTAACTCAATTGCAATTTTTTTTTTAAAAAAAAAGATGATTAAATCATGGGTGATCAGCTGTGTGCAGTATTTCAGGCGACTCGAATTGGTACCAATATGCAATTTCCTTAAAGCTTTCTGATCAAAACGCACGAATCAAAGTTATGCAAATTGCAAAAGCAACATACAAAAATGGCAAATATGTATACGAGCCTACACAGATCACAAATTGAAAGAATGCAGGATCTGGAGAAATGGAAACACTACGGAAATATTTAAGTCTATAAAATGTACAAGTTTCTTGATAAAACAAAGATCTTCACACAATACATATATCCAAAACACTAAAATGAAAAGATGAATAAACCTATCTGCATCAGCCTCCCCCATTTCCCAGGGCGACTTCAATTTTCTACACTAACAAACATGGCATCCCTTTTTCTTCCCTTGTGTCTTCCCTTTCCTATTAATCCCCCATATATATATATATATATATATATATATATATATATATATTTTTTTTTTTTAAATTTTCAAATAGTAAATAATCTCTTTTCCATCCAGTTGATAATGTCCTGAGCTATCTCTTCACGCTCAGGCTCAAACAGAAGGTCGTGCAAGAAGCCGTCGTAAAGCTTTATGTCTTTGAACTTTGAAGCTGCCTTATCATATAGATCTTGTGAGGCCAGTGGATCAGTCACCTTATCAGCAGTTCCGTGCAGGACAAAGAATGGAACAGTCACAGAGTTGAAGTTTCGCATTAAGTACGAGGATATCCGCAATATTTCGTGGCCAGTTCGTACCCTTATAGGTCCTGTGTAGACCAAAGGATCAGAGTACTTCGCCAACAAAGCCGCTGGATCTCTCGAAACTGGAATGCCCCTTTTGTTTGCTCCTTTGAATTGGAACCTAGGAGCTACCAGAGAAAAAATTGGAGCTACAGCCTGCATGAACACATCAAACAGATTCCCTTAACACATGAATAGAGACAAAAAAGCATCAAACGCACTCAAAGAAGGGTCTATAATTACAAACATAATGCAATGAGGCATTAAAGTCTTGGGAGTTTAGAAGTCAGTGAGAAAATAATAGCTATTGCTTATATACTCTCTTGATCTGTAGTGTTGAAAACCATGGTCGATAACATACAAAGGAGAGAGGTATGAGTCTCAGTATGAGAATGCATTGTTGGGGCAAAAGATCATAAGGAAAGGAAATACGAGCTGGGTTTAGCATCATTTCTGCTGACACTGTCGTGAAATAGAAGTACTAGGTGCAGAGGAAATGGCAGCATTGAAAGCCTGAATGTCTTGAAAATCTAGAATATATAATTACAAAGTAAAATAACACATGTAATTATGTTTATTCTGCTTCCAATTGACCAAACATCAAATGAACCAATGATTATATGTAGCCAGATATCATGTACTGACTATAGTTTGATTGTCAGAGTCAGAGAATTGACATTAACAAATGAAAACAGAGGTTGTTTCTTTCACCATAATTTTGTATATTACAGAGAATTGACATAGCAATTGAAAACAGAGGTTGTTTTTACTGAAAGCTTAAGAAATAAGTCCAAGTGTACCGAGCATGGCTAGGACTGTAGTAACAAATCAGAAACACATTAATTTCAAACATCATGCACAACTAACAAATGCAAAACTTACACCAACAATAGGATGAGCTGGCTTCACACGTAAAGCTGGTGAGGTTAATATAATTCCTTTCACCATTACTTCAATATGAGGATGGGAAGCCGCCTACACAAAATTTGTGAAAAATAAATTTCAATGGACAAAGACAAATTTAATTGCAGAAGATATGCAGAAATTTCCATCCTTACTTTCAAGACCACAGCTCCCCCAGTGGAGTGACCAAAGAGAAAGCATGGTATCCCAGGATTCTCCGATCTAATCTTTTCCAGGAAAGCCCCCTGTTCATAACATGACCATCAGTATGCAAAGTACACTGTCAAAAACATTGACTGACATTTGAAATGTTGTAATATTGCAATATATCTCTAAAGAAAAACAAGCCACGAACAGCATAGATATTTGAACTTTGTGGTAATAAATTTTCAAATGGCCATGAAAGTGACTAGAAATAACAATTAAGATGAAATTGAACAATGGATACAAGCATATTGTTCTAAAGAGCATGATCAAATAATATTAAGCCAAAGCAAGAAAAACACTAGCAAGTTAACTGAGACACCATCGCTGCCTTATGCTCAAAGAATAAAAGGTTAACATGCATTTCAACTTTACACAGTAAGCTTATTTCACTATTTCCAAGTTCCATCCCAATGTTTAAAATGGTAGGAAAAATATTGACACCTAAAGCGTTTTTCCATTATAAGAATATCACAAACAAGAACATATGCCACATTTCTAAATTCATTAACTGAAGAAAGTATAAATATACATACCGTATCTGCAACCACATGATCAAGAGATGGAACATAACCATGCAATCCATCACTACCTCCATGACCTGTAAAGATAAAACAAATCACTCCAGATCCATCACAAAATGGTAAGGACAGAATGGAATAAGAAATTTAAACTACCTATCCAGTCCATTGCATAGACACCAAAGTTGAATGATGTTAATTGCCTTGCAAAGTCCGCATATCTTCCACTGAAAAAAAGTACCAAGTCAGAGAAGTGGGGATGGGGGATAAATCTTATTATCTTACATTAGAAACAATCAAAAGAAAGATTTAAATCTATTGATAATCACTAGAAAAAAAAAATCTAATGTCGGAAAACAAAAAGCAGACTAGAATAGTTCCATTAATCCCTAAAAGAAAGCAATTGTTCAAAGAAGTAGACAAAGCAATTAAGCAAGATTACCTGTGTTCATTAAGCCCGTGAATGATAATCAGAATGCCCCTGAAAGAACAAAAGAGAAAATAACTTGAGCCAAATACTACAGAAAGCAAACAGAAAGTTAGCTATACATGCTAACAAAGAAAAAAAGGCAGGAAATTAAAACCAAGAAAAGAAAGCACAGGCAATAAGCAGTAGCTTTCTAACTATCAATTAGTTAGACTGTCTCATCAATCATCTCGGAAAAGGACATAAAACAACTGAATCCCGTGAAAACAACTATTACAATTTTGTGAACCTTAACACTTTGCTGTTTGTAAACAGTTCAATAGTAAATCTACCAGTCAATAATAAAGCACACCAACACAATAATACATAAGCAAATTTTACTCAGGATATAGAACAAAATAATTCTAGACCCCCCCCACCCCCCACCCCCTCTTTTTTTTGAGCCTCACAACTTCAATCTTACATTTCCTTTCATCTCTCTTTGTCCAATTACTCTTCCCCCAAGAGATGACTCAATTCTAGATACACGTAATTCACCCCTTCAGTTTCCAAGTTCTCTCACTGAAACCACCGAAACAGTAACCCCCCCCCCCACAAAAAAAATGAAACCACGAAATGTGCTTGTAAACTTTCCTCTTTCACGGCACCAATTACTTCAATCAAGCTACAGTGCACATTTTTTTAAAGCTCATTTACTAGTATTGAGTCATCTAAGGCTCTTCAGAATTTCATTGTATTGGGCTTAATCTCCATCTCTAGAATTCTCTACATATATACACACGACGCTTAAAAAGCCAAAAACAAAAACGCAAGCACAAGTTCGTTCGGCAACAGAATTAACAAAAGTCCGTTAAAACAAACGGAAGAGACGTGTTGAAATTTCGAAACGTGAAGCGAAAGAAGGAAGAATAAAGAAAACCTTACTTAACATCACCGGCAACCGGGAACCACGACCGGCAAAACAGAGCGTTGTTCCGAACCCCGTAGAAGATGGAAGTGCTCCAGCGGTACCACCCGTGGTCACGACCCATTCCCACGTCCTGCGCCAGCGCCCTTCTGCGGCACGTGTCCTCCTCCTCGCGCACGTGCCAGCGCTGCCTCAAATGCTTCTTCGGCGAGGGTGGCCCTGCCGCCGTGGAGAGGCGGCGGCGTCGGGGGAGGACGAAGAGGAGGAAGGAGAGGAAGAAGGTGTAGACGAAGATGAGGGAGGCTCTGAGGGCCTTGAGGAGCGGAATTATGCGGTTGCTCGCCCCCGACGTGAGTGGCTCCATCTCCGTTTCGACGGAAGACATCGCTCTCTGCGGCGGAGACGACGGTGGCGTAAATGAAATTGATTGTTCGGAGATAGACAACACGAACAACAGGAGAAAGGAACAGCGAAACTCAATGCAAACGTAATCTGGTTGTTTTACGTGGTTGGGGTTGGGCGTGTTTATTTATACTTGTTTCGGATCCGTTTGTTTTGTGGGCCCCGAGATCCAACGGCTCAG
>PYAF01004137.1:644479-692577 GCA_007407185.1 Glycine tomentella | reverse complement strand
GGGGGGGGGGGGGGGGGGGGGGGGGAACGCGTAATTGTGGCCACTGTGGTTGGTTTTTGCTAGCAGCTGTTAAAAAGCATTCTTTTTCTTTTTTACCGCATTACTCAGAAATTCATGTTATATTAAAACCAAATTAAACTGATTTTCTTATCTAATGTCTTACTACTATTTGATTAAATAAATAATTTTTTTAGCAGTAGTAGTAATTATTGGTGTATTATGCAGTCAAATTATAATTGCGTCTAAAAATAAAATCATCTGGATTCTCGTCAATTGGTATAGTCCTCAGTCAATCCTTTGAATTTAACTCCACGCGCCTCAATTTATTTATTTATTTGTCTAAATAAATAATTACTACTGTACTGTTACACGAATGAGGAGGCGGAGATTTCGATTCGAATTGATGAAATAAATGCACGACGTGATCAGATTGCGACTTCGCGATTTCGTGTGTGGCCTGATTTTCTCTTCACGTTCCCATCTCCACCTTTGAAAATTCTTGTATATTTCCGGCATCATATGTTGACAATTTTAGTTTGGATCTTATGCTTTTAAATACTCAATTCAGGGACTGATTACGGCCATTTTTTACTGATTCAATACGACCAATAACTTAGAATTCCAATCCAAGTTTTTAGGAGATCAAGAAATTCATAGGTTTATAGTCTTCAAAGTATAATTAAAATGAATAATAATACCAACAACAGCAACAACATAATGTAATAACAACACTTTATCAAAAGAAAGAAATAATAGAACATAAGAAAAAGGAACGGATAATTCCAAATTCTTAAGTGAAATCTTCTTGTCAAACCTCTTACTCACTTTATATAGAAAGTAATGAATGTTTTTAAGTTTTTAAAAACTAAATGTATTTATTTGTATTTAATATTATTGAAAAGTATTTGCGGGCAAAATTATGAGTGGTTATTAAATTACTCAAAGACAAAGATAAATAAACAAGGCATTTATAACAAAGATTTTCATTGTGCAATAACCACAATGAACGACCCAAATTCAACAATAAGGGAAGGAGATAACACACAAAGACAACTAACATATACAAAAGCATGTTTAACCTATAGATTGAGTTGGATCAAATTGGTTTATGTGCTGAAACTTATTTCACACATTTAATTTTCGTATGTAACGTCTCATGCAAAAAGCAAAAATAAGAATCCGCGTAGGGACCCTGACCAATTTTTTGTTTTTAAGAAAAATAATTGACTATTGTGAATGAGAAAACCACTATCATTTATCTAAGAGATCATTATTAGATTGATTGTTCTTTAGGAAACAAAGCAAAGTAAACATTAATATTGAAATTGGTTACAATTTAGGCCAACAGATTTCAACAATATCATAGTTTTCAAAATGGTTGAACTTGGAGGGGGCCCTACAAATAAACGCAAAATACAACATGTTAGAAAAAGACAAAGGGGTGCTTCTCGTTTTTATTCCTCCACTTTACAATTACTAATTTTTTAGGTGCAGAAAAGAAAAAAGAGACATCACCATCTTAATTCCCCCACCCCCTCGCCATGTCTTTCTTTTGGACCACATCAATTGAGTCACAAGTCATAACTCACAATCAAGATTTTCTGAAGGTACTCAAACTTTTTTTTTTTTTGGTGTATTTTCAGCTTCTACCCATAATGTAATAGTAGTCTTTGCTAAGTCCTTACCATTGAATCATTGGTGAAGAAACTTAAACACATGCAATATAATTATATATGAAATATCAGGATGAAATCAACAAGTTAGTATTCTCCCGATGATAATCCTATATATATACAATCTGCATCACGAGCTAGAAGGAAATCTAATTTCGAAATTAATTTCATTTTTTATCTTTAAAAATGAGGGACGTACTTTAAAAAGAAGAAAAATCACAGTACATTTTTTTTTCTTGTAATAAAAGGAGATGTGAATATCAAGTATCATCATTTGAAAAACTTCAAAAGAGATGAGAGTAATTCTCACTTTTAAAATAAGGCAAGCCTTTTAAGACACAATTCAACTTGCAGTTATCCACGGTCAATTTGGACAGCTGAAATACTGTATATTGATGTTGTAGCATTGAAAAACTTAAATACTTTAATTTATCAAGTAAAAACATTATTATTTGTTATAAAGAACATGTTTGAGCCGTCAACTTAAAACAATGTTCATAGGTTAACTTGATTCGATTAGTGAAAAAATTAGAATGATTTTTTTCATATATTTTAACAGTTATAACATTATTCATGTTATATATTGTTGTGGTAGGTCACAGCTCACCTACAAGTAGTTTTCTTGAGGAAGATAAATGCACTTAATCCTCCTAAAATTTATGTCCTTTATAAATAAATATTCTCAATTCTAATTCAGATCAAATTGATTCTTAACTTTTTTCACCTTCTTTTATAATTAGTTTCTTCTTTGTTAACTTACTAATAGGGAAGTAATCCTAACCATTTATTTACCTCAAATCTTAATTGCTCATTAGTTTATTTTTTAAAATCTATTTTGCCAACAATAAACATAACAATAAAATTTTTAAATCAGAATAAGAAAATGACAAAAAAAAAAATTAAAACAAATTAAGTTGTGGATGGTGCTAGTTGTTTTCGGTCAAGAAAGGCTAAAAAATGTAGTTATTGACAGAATAAAATGCCCAGATTTAAGGAAAATAAAGTGTTGAACATGAATATTGTAAAATTAATTTTTGACAATATTAATTAGTTTTATTTTAAATAAAGTAATTTATGTTTAAGAACTTTATTTTAAAAGTTATGTATGATTAATTTGCTTCTGCATAAAAAAAGTGCGATGAAAAACTTTAAATGAAATTTTAAGTTTCGCAAACCAAATGATTAGTCGCAAGGAGGAGTCAGAAGTTCTTCTGGTGTACAATATATAGTAATAACAAGAATCAAATCTAAATTTTCATGTATTTGTTCCGATCTTTATCACTAAGCTGAGCTTAATGAATTAGGAGGAGACAGAACTTAATTTGGAGCTGAAAAATTGGAGAGGGAAAAATGTTCATATTTGCCTTCTGTTAGACGTCAATATCAAATTTTGAGTATCATTGTCAAAGTGCCCCTCAAAATAATGGTTGATAAGTTAAGTAACTTTATTAGGGCCGTATTAAGAATAGTGGAATTAGGAAGTAAGACAACGGATAAGCAATGTACCCGCTTGCTTGTGGCATTGATGACTGGTTTAAAAATTAGGTACGTGTTGTTACATTAATTTTTTTTTTTAGAGAACTTTAATTGTTCTTTTGCAAAAAAAATCTGAAACTGATAAATAGATGGAGGCTACGGATCAGCGAGGCAGATGCAACTGTCGCATCAGTTTTTTTTTATAATAATTTTTAATTCTATCATAAAATCAAGTATTTTAAGGATGAAGGTTTTCAGTAGTCTTGAAAAATGGTTCATGTAAGATCCATTAATGAAAGGAATTGTGGGAAATATATTAAGTAGAAAGTGGTCAAGTAAAAGTTTAAAAAATTATTCACGTTTTAATTTTGATTTTTAGACTATAAAAAATGTTTATGAAATCAAAACATACACTATTATAAGTTATATATATTTCTTAAAAAGGATGAATAAGACATAAAAAGAAAAAAAATATATCACAACTATATTGACATCCTTATTTTCTAAGATTTTATATCAACACCCAACGAAATTTTATATACGAAGGAAGAAAGATAACAAAATATTGGAGGATTAGACCAAGGTCCATAGACAAATCAACAAAACTTATAGCAGCTCATTAAAATTACGGGCATAACGGTGAAAAGAAAAAGGGGGAACTGAATCCCAGCAAAAAGAATTATGATTGAGAAGCTGTAAAATTAGCCAACTGATATGCAGACATGTGTAGCTTTAAAACTAATAACGATGATTGAATTTGGATATAAGTTTCTTTAGAAGTATTTTTAGAAGGAGAAATTAAGAAGAAAAAAATGAAATGAACTTTTCCATAAGTTAAAATGAGTTTTTCATTAACTCATTTGTAGATATTATCTCATCTTTTAGAGAAGTTATATTGATAAATTTTTAAAAATTAATTAATAGAGAGCTTATTTTTGTTTATGAAAAGTTCATCTCATTTTTTTTTCTTATTTTCTTCTTTTAAAAGTGCTTTTAAAGAAATTTACATCTCATTTTTTTTCTTTTTTTCTTTTTTTAAAAGTGCTTTTAAAGAAATTTACACCCAATTAGACTCTAAGACTGGATTTATAAACACAATTGTTCCATTTAGTGGAAAACTTACAAGGAACAAGCTTCGGGTTATATTATTTATAATTTTATCAATCTAATTATTAAATTATAATTACATGGCATATTTTTTTTGTTTTTTTAAAGACAATTTATACATTGTTAGTAACAACAAGAGGTGTGCCAAACTAAGGCCAACATAACATATTGATTAATTAGTTGTTTCAATTTTTTTTTATCAAAGTTGGACAATTATATAATTGAAGAGTTCTCATTTATATATTTTAAATATATATATAAATCAATTTTGATATAATTTAATAGAATATTAAGCAATTTTATATTAATTTGTGCATATAATTTATATAATAAGAAATTTAAATTTAATGGTAGGTTTTATGATAAAAATATCTAATAAAAAATTATCAAATAGTGTAATAATTTATATAACTCATAATAATATAATTGGATCCTTTCTCCAGCGTGTGTGTGTCTGTATTTATAAGGATAAACTACAATTCTAAAGTCCAATCGACCATCCTTTCTTGGCTAGCTTTGCTAATTTCCTCCAACTCAAACCAGTATAACTTTAATACTTTATGCTATCCATGTCTCCTACCCTCCCCAGAAAAACAGCTATGTAGATAGACTTTCAATTTAGGAGCAAAGAGATTGTCACAGCTGGAAACAGCTCATGACAAATCTAGGGATAGATTGTACCACTTAGAGCCCTTTTAGATACAAGAAAAGTTCTGAAATCTTCTCTGAAAAAAAAAAAAAAAACTCTCTAAAACTCTTCTACCTTATATTTAATAAAAACTTATTCTTTTAATTTGAAATTTAGATAAAGTCTTTCCTTCCAACTTCTAATTCAAATTTGAGAAGATATTTTAACTGAATTGATTAAGCAAGGTATGTGACTGTCTTTGATTTCCATAGATTTTTTTTTTAAAGAGATGATCTACTAATCATTATATAAATGATCAATTTTAGCCAAGAAAATCATGCAGAAAATGTACATCTCCAATAATGCAGCTAATAAAGTATAATAATAGTCCTGTTAAAAAAAGTTATAATAATAATAATCAGGATCATAATCTATTTTTATGAGAAACAATAATCTTATTCGATTCTGGAATAGTATTTAAAGTATGCTGAAATTAATTTCCCAAACAAGATAATTTTTATATACACAAGAACTAAATTTAAAGTCTTGCTTAACAGAAAATAGTTGTATAGTTAAGTTAATTTATTTTACATGGAAAATAACTTTTTAAGTAAAAATAAAGAATTTTGAGAACAAAATGTAATTAAATTCAAACATGTGCTAAACTATATTACATCTTTCAATAGTCAGCTATTAAATTGGGGTTTGACCAATGGATCATCCCAACTCACAGGCGCGCTACGTTCTATTACATTTTAAATTTCTCTCTGTTTTTTGTTTTGTTACAATTGTCTTTTTCTTTTTTATAATTTTTCTCTCTGTTTATTATACAAGTAACATTTCGCATTTTTTCATAATATATTTTTCTTTAATTTGTTTGTGTCCAAAGAGAACGAGGTGGCAGGGGGTGGCAGGGGATAGGGTCCGCTTTACTCTAAAACTAATAAATAAATAAATAATTCTTTCTTAGAGAGTTCGCATCAAAAGCAAGGAGATATCTAGCTTGCGTGGTTCCAAAATTAAAAGTAAAAAAAATGCAGATTCTACCCATCCTTCATTATTCACGGATCCTATATGTTATCCTTTTTATTTATTTGGCCTTTTATGTTTAATTTGTAACGAATTTTGCTGGAAATGCTAATTTTTTAAAATTCTTTTTTCCGTGGCATTTTGATAATGATGAACATGTTTCTTTGCGTGATATATAGGGTGAAAGAGAGGAATTAAAGTCGTGAAAGCTAAATGATTCTAGATGATTTGGAAGGATAGTGAAGAATCCAATTTAATATAATTAATAAGTTAATCTGTTTTATCTACTATACTTGAATTAATATTTTCTCAAAGTCTCCTTTTCTGCAAGCCATGAACATAGTACTTTAGAGGTCTAAGTGTTGCTTAGAGTCACAGTTACAGAACAAAGCAGCCACATCCCATATTCAAGTAAAGAAACGATGTTTGATAGAGATGCAACACCTTTAGCTCACATTAACATAAATTTCCAATGTTAATTGATAGTTTGGTAATTTTTATTAATGAAAGGGATTCGAATTTTTGTTTGTTCTCTCAATGGCACACCAATATTATGTAATGTGTAAATCATCCGAGTTTTTTTTTCCCCTCAATTCTTATTGATTTATACTAATTCCAAATTAATGATTTAGTAAGGGACTTGTAAGGGATTAGCAAAGTACATTTTGCGATAGATTAGCAAGATATAATGTACGAGGAATTAGTAAAGCTGATTGTTGATTAGTGCATGAATTGTCTAGATTGAACTATACGATTAGTAAGAGATTCATGAAAAATGACTATAAAAGAAGAATTCTTTTTTCGCAAATTAGCAACTTGATTTTAGTGAGAGAATAATCTCTCACTAATCTTTTACAAACATATAACATATGTTTGTGTGATAAATTATTCCCTTTTTAATGCACTATTTTTTGTAGTGTACCATAATTTAATGAATTTTTTATTACTGATAAAAGAATATTAGTGAATTAAATATTTTCCGTCATTGACTTAGATACAGTGAGCAATAATTCTTGTTCAACACATTTGCAAGGGCTTAACTCTCCATTAATTAGAGTTTGATTAAAGATGATCAAATTTGGGAATTGCTATTCTCATCCCCTTAATTGTTATTCTCATCTCCCACTTTTTCAAAGTCTTTTGAAAAACCCTATCTACCCTTTGCATCATTTCCCCACACCGCCACTTCCCCTCCTCCTTCTCTTCCCACCCACCTCGGCTGCCTTCTCTT
This sequence comes from Glycine tomentella, assembly GCA_007407185.1. NCBI lineage: Eukaryota > Viridiplantae > Streptophyta > Magnoliopsida > Fabales > Fabaceae > Glycine > Glycine tomentella. The sequence continues at coordinate 685,433 of PYAF01004137.1, read as the reverse complement.
TCTCCTTCATGATTGTTTCTTCACACCCCCACCTCTTACTTCATTTTCCTCCCCTTCATTGCTGTTAATGTTTTCTCTTATTAATGTAAATTTTTTATATTTTTTAATTTTTATTAATATCAAATCTTTAGTTAGTGTTTACTAAAAATAATTTATTTTTCAAATTATATATATATAAATATATCATTATTTAATATTTAATAAATTTCAATATTCATATTTAATAAAAATAACTTTCAAAACAAAAAAAAAAAATTAATCTATTAGAAAATCTTCAAAATATTATATTATTAAAACAATACAAAAAAATTAAAATAAATATGATTTCGGTGTCTATTATAAAATGGAATCATATTTTCATTGTAATATAAGATGGTAAAAGAAATATAACACAAATATAATTTTGCAATATAAAACATACAACAAAATCATATTTTTATTTTTTTTCACTCTCTAATATTACAAGGAAATATGATTTCATTGCATATTTATACAACAAAATCATATTTCTATCAAAAGGATATTTCAAATATTAAAAGATTTTTAAACATTTGGGGCTGCGAATAGCAATTTTGGGGTGAGAATAGAAATTCTTATCCAAATAAAGAAAATTGTCCAATTTTTTTTTGTCATTAAAATGTTTGTGATCCAAATTCTTATGGGCTAGTTTATTGAATGAAATCACCATATTGGATACATAGAGATCTTTTTTGCGTTATCCAATTCCCTTTCTTGCTAACTGCACTCTCATTTTTTTTTGTTCTTTCTATTTTGTTTTATCATATATACCCTTTATACCGACAACCTTGATACATAATCATTATTTTGGAATGTACTTTCCAGAACAATATTTTGTTTTTAGCATTATAGAAAGTGTTTTTCGAAATACTATTTTGTGTTTTATAAAATACTTTTCAAAATGTTAAAAAACATTTTAAAAAATTCAAGCAGAACACTATAGAACCATTTAAATCCTTATGGAAAGGAAAAATTATACAATAGTGAAGCAATTGAAGGAGAGAAAACATATAATTAATATCGGTCCTTCAATCTGGATGACTCTAAGAGATGTTCCATTGCAACAACTTGAACAAATTTAAGATCTAGCCATACATTGCTTCATATATAAAATGAGACACATTAATAATTTTGTGTGAGTGGACAAAAATGAAACAAGAAAGGTGATTGGGAGCTTACACATACTACATTAGAATTTAGAGGATGAAAAAATCCTAATGCTAGAACAAGAGACCAAGCAAGAGAGGAATAAAGATAGACTGATAAAAAAGAGAGGAGAAAGTGTGATAAAAGAGAGAAAGGATGTTGTTACAAAGAAGTTATTTATATAAGTTTTAAATTTGAATTTTTGACTAATAAAAAAATTCATCTTTTTTAAAGTTTTATCTTTTCTCCTATCTTTAGAAAAGGGAATAAAATATCAACATTAACACCCTCATTATAATTTTCTAAAAGATAACTTTCTTGATTTTATATATTATACTTTATAATATATTCATTTTTATAGAATCTTGAAAAAAGGAATATCCGAGGGAGAGAGAAAGAGATTTGAAAAGAAAAGGTTATTTAATATATTTTAACTCTTGTGTAGTAAGAAATTTTGGTTGAAAGTGGACAATCCACCAATAAATGCCTTCAGATAAAAAAAAGATTAGTCTCGGTGAACAATCAAAACACTCATTGTGATCATATTCCTAAAAAACCAAATACGATCAAATTACGCATTAATTATACATTTTTCAACTTAATGCCATACATTAGGATTAGTTTAGCTTCTTCTCTAATGAACGTCATCTAGCAGCCAATTCTACATAAAAATATGATCGAATATTATCCCCAATGTTCAACTTGATCAAGGGAAACCTCTTGCTCGATGCACTTAATTATTAGAGCCTTTCTCTTTGATCGATTTACCAGCTATATATATGCAGATGTTTAAAATTTATGGAAGCATGTTAATTATTATCATAGAGTTAAGAATTTGATCATAAGAACACCTCGGGATCATTTTTATTTTAAGAAAAAGAGTTAGTATTGTATTTTTCATCCTAAAGACAAAGTTATATATATCAAAACTCAAAACGTTTTAAATGGTTTCTTTATTCAAGCCTTCAAGAAACTCGTGAACGTTAATTACTACCTTTATTTCTTCCCTTCCATAAATTTAACTCCCTCTCTCATCACATGATTTCGTATTTCGTTAGTTATATCTTTCCGGCAACATGATATAATATTTTCTGTTTGTTCTGCAATAAGGCAATTGTAGTATTTTTTTTTTATCACTTTTTAGGTAGAAGTAGAAGTGTTATTGGTGTTGTTGTGGAGCATTGAGCACCCACAGTTTCCGGTATAGTGGTTTGGTTTGGTTTCCTTCCGGGTCTTAGTTGTTTACTACTCCCGCTCGCTCTCAGCCTATCCACAACACAAGAGAGAAATTAAAGAAAGACAACGTATCGAGGAAAAGCCTAATAAGGTGAATTAATACTATCAATTTATTTTTATTAGACAAATCACAAATACAATACTATCAAATTAATACTAATCCAGTATGTGTCGTATGACATTTCTTTTTGCAATTATATATATATATATATATATATATATATATATATATATATGGAAAAAAGTTAAACTTTAAACACACATTCTAATTAAATTTGGAGTTTTTTTATTAACAAATATTAATATTAATTTAACTTTTAGTTAACAAAAATGATGAAATCTACGATTTTTTTTTTCTTTTTCAACCATCCAATTAAACCAACCTTATATCTTCTAATTAATTAAATCTAGAATATATATATGGATAATGAAAGAAAGAGAGAACTATAACAAAAATAAATAAAAAAAGAGAGAAAAAGATTGATAAATATAACAGACGACAATATGATGAGAAATAAATGAAAGCTAACAGAAAAAGGACTGAAGTGAGATAAAAAAAATTTGGGTATACAAATATAATAATTAATCTTTGTGTATAAATAAATACAAGTTACTTATTCCTTATATTTATTCAAGTTGCTTTGTGCTTTATATGGAATTAATGCATGCTGTATAGTGTATAATTTACTTGGATACGCGATCCAGTAAAGCGTGTTGAAAATTTTAGTATCCTTTTGGGTTTCAAATTAACAGAAAGGTGACGTCTCAGAATATTGGGCTAGCTGAACAAAATTGAAGTCGTCATCTATGCATATGCCAACCTGTTAGTCAAATATCTGGTTTAAGTTCAGGCCTTCTCTTCTTGTCCCTTTCATTGTTAAATAGAAAAAAAAAAAAAAAAAAAAAACAATTGGAGTCCACATACATCTGCTCTTAGCTAAGTTTCTAAATATGTTATTTACCACAAACCCCCATATCCTATACTATAGGTAATAGTATTAGTAGCTACTCCAATCTCTTTATTTACTCTTATAAATACATATACATACATACAAACTACTGGAACAAAATTCAAAACATTATTGTTCTTCAGCTTTGATATATAGATATTTATTAATTCTCATCTTCATAGCGATATATGGCCCCAAACCAGCACTTTACTAATGGTTTTCAAAGCACTACGGTATCTGACATAACCTTAAGTGAACGCAACAAAGAAGTGACCATAGAAGATACACATGATGAGTACTTATTACCAACCGTGTCCGAGGTAGAGAATGCGAAATGCGAGTGTTGTGAAATGTGCGAGGAGTGCACCCGCGAGTACATAAGGCGCGTGCGTGACATGTTCTCGGGGAGGTTAATATGCGGGTTGTGTGCTGAAGCTGTGAATGTGGAGATGGAGAAGAATGGTGGAAAGCGAGAGAAAGCTCTGAAAGAGCACATGAGCGATTGTGTGAAGTTCAATAGGCTTGGTAGGTCATATCCTGCTCTGTACCAAGCTGAAGATGTCAAAGAGATCTTGAAGAAGACTCAGAAAAAGGCCATGTCCACCACTCCTAATGATTCTAAGGGTAGTCCAAGCAAGTCTGGGGCACAGGGATGATGAAAAAATTAAGTACGTCGTGATGTCTTGATTGATTTGATCAACTTTTGGTTTGAGATTTAATTTCTGCTATTGTAGCATTAATTTCTTTTTTTAGGTATGTTTAAGATAAATTATTAGGCCATTACTATTACTAGGTCTATGGTCCTTCCATATAATCAAATATTATCATACATGTTACATAGAAATTGATCGACATCATAAACAAATAACAAAAATTTATTTGATACTAGCAAGCAATAAAAGTAGAGTTTATTTATGTATAGTCATAGTAAATATATTTGAAATATATGTATAAGTGATATGATATGGTGAAAAAAGAGATGAAGAAAGAAATAATTGTTAAAAGAATGTTTGTAATATAAAATATTTGTGAATTATTATTGAAAATATTTTTACACAATTATGCAATCCAACTGTAATCATGTCATCACAATTTTCTATTTATTAATAATATGTGGTGATTTTAGCTAAATTCTTATTAGATGTTTGGGAAATATTTTACACTGCAATATATAAATTAATAAGTTCATTTGATATACATGCATGCGATATATAAAAAATATTTTAACTAATATATACACTGAGTTTAGAACATTTGAAAAATGTGCCGACAAGGTAAATTGTTATTAGATGTTTGAGTAAAAAATGTTTTATATTATAATGTGTGTAAATTAAATTCTTACAAATATTTAAAAGATGAGTATCTGTATTTCTAAGATAACATAAATTTGTATATGTCAAACAACTTTTTGTGTTAATTTATTCATATCGTCTTAGAATTACTTCAGCTCCGAACAACTAGCCGAACAAATTCCAATATATTCACGTTTCTTTGGCCATTATTAGGTATTATTTACTGACGGCTACGTCGACTATATATAGTCATTTCAAGTTTCAACATAGGATTAATATAATTTTTTTAGTCATCGATGTTGTAACAGAAGCTAGCACACTAATTTTCCTGATCGAAATCACTAAGAATGGAAGGTTTTCAGTGTATATAACTTTCAATTTACTTAATTAGTTCGGTAATGATGTTTTTTTCCTACTGTTCTTCTTCCTCGTCTTTTATATAGTTTTCTTACTGTTCTTTTATATAGTTTAGTTTTCTTCATAACTCATACGGATCCGTTGGCTCAATATGTAAGAACTCCAGTTTTTGTGCCGGAATCAAAAACTAAAATAACACTTATTTGGTGACTTATTTTTTCTTACGATACTTATTATAGAAAGGATGGAATAATTGTTAAAATTTGGCTGTTTTTAAACTAATTATCAATATGAGATTGCTTTGAATTGAAGCTACTGGTAGTTATTTTATGACAGTCACAAAAAGCATTACAAAACAATTCTCTGTATAATATTTTGAGACTGCCAAAAAAATGATCGGTCAAAATAATTTCTAGCAACTTTTTGTGACTACAAAAAATGATCTTTAGTAGTTTCAAACAACCTCATTTTAGTAATAATTAGATTTTAAAAGAGTGCTGATTGGTCAATCACCACGCTCAGGTTTTCATTGTAAACTTCTTATGTTTTTTTTTTCACTGAGGCCGGGATCGAATTCCTATCCGATCATGATTGCAAAAATTTGACAAATATCAACTACATATGCATTCATATGATTTTATCTTGGTAACACCTTGGAGTTGTACTTTCTTCTCACACTTTACTTTGTTTCATGTTTCTTGATATACGTAATTTCCCCGTCTTGTTCTGTTAGATCTAGCTAGGTTGACATTCAACTTTTGAATATTATTCCAAGGATCTATAAATGGTTGTCCTAGGACTTGATTCTCCCATTTCTACAAGACCACCCCCCCCCCCCCCCCCCCCCCCCCCCCCCCCCCGACACACACACACATATATATATATATATATCATCCAAACCATAGGTCCATTGAAACGGAGTTTCATAAGTCGATAAGTGAGGAGTTGTATGATATAACCATAGAACTTGTGGCAATTCTTCAGTCTAACATCCCCTGGCCTCATCCACCTGCTTCTAGAGTCTATTTAGAATAATTTCGTTGGTTGCTTCTATCTGTCGATTGCTATGTGGATAAACAGAATGCCGTAAATACTTGTTTGATTCTCTCATTTTTCTATAGAAAATCACTATTAATAGGACGAGCAAACTGAGTTCCATTAAAACATATGATGATTGTTGGTACTTTTTTTTTTTTCTATTCAAAAGTAGATTAATATATTAACAGGTAGGCCAAACTTGCTGATAACCTTCCTTCAATAGAACTTCTTATTGCGCAGTCCCTCAAACCAGTACGTAACATCTGGTTTTGCTTTATTTATTGTTGAATATGTATGATATATATATATATATATTTTTTTTTTTTTATAGAAAAGAATAACTTTATTTATCTTTTAAAAACTTATTACTTGTTTCAAATTTTATCTTTATGATATTATTTAAAATTAAAAATATTATGAATTTATTTTCCATTTTAAAATTAGGATGTTACATCTATAATAGAACTTCTTGATATAATAAAAAATCACCTCATCTAATCCAACCAAAGGGGGAGTGTCACATGAAAAAAAGGATTTACAAGTTACACAAATTAAAATTTATAACGAAGATGGGTTTGCAAGTTTTTCTTAAAAACTTGTGATGAAGAATATATTATGTTTATGAGTTTGTAAGTTTTCCATAAAATCTTATAATGAATATAAATAGAAATACTGATGAAGTTCTTCTACATAGTATATTTCTTCCACACAATATATCTCCTTCTCTAAATAAATATATCTCCATACACATCGTAAAAAAAAACATCATTTATCACTGGTAAGAACTTTATGAAGCTAAGAGAGGACTTAATTAATATGTCAACATCGATTGCGCATATAAATATATAAGTTAAATTTAAATATATAATTTTAAAGGGATTGAATTTCCTTAAGATTTTTATCAAACGGTTCGGTTCAATGCACTAATTAAATTGCTTTGTAAAAATAGTTGGGTAGACAGAAACACTTGTTTTAAAGAAATGGTTAGGTTTACGGTTGAATTTTTTATGGTTGGGTTTTAAAAGGAATCAGTTTGATTATTTTTCTGAGTTCTGTCAGAGCATTGCACCTGTCAATATTACGTACAAACCCCATCTCGACAAGTTCCTGGTGAGTGGTGATTGTTGATATTTGTTGAATCTTTAATGTATAAGAAGATTTATAAAATTTTAATGATAATAAATAATGAATGTCATATTATTAGATTCATTGTACTGATGATAATTATTTGATTATTTAATATTTTGAGGTTATTGATATTTTGAATTTATGAAGATCAATATAATTGAGAAGATTATTTAAAGAATTTAGAAGATTGATATCATTTAAGATGATATGAAATTAAAAATATTTAATTCTATTTATTTTTATTAAATTTTATGTAAGGAGATTAGAAGATTCATCTGGCCAAAATATTTGTTTTAAGATTGTATTGCATAATAAGATAAAATATTTTTTAAGATTGCATTCAAAAATAGAATTAAATATTTTTTTTAATATTGCATTAAAAAGATGATATAATATTTTTAAGATTGCATTGCATAATATAATAAAATATTTTTAAATTGCATTGTATAATAAGATAAAACATTTTTTAAGATTGCATTTAAAAATAGGATAAAATATATTTTAGATTGCATTACATAATATAATATAATATCTTTAATATTGCATTGGGATGACATATCTTTAGGATTCCATTCAAAAATTAGTTAAATCATATGCTTAAATTAGTATAAATGGAAATATATTTTTGTGTTTAGAGAATGCATTCCATTCCAAATAATATTAGAGCTTTAGAGAGTTTATATTTATATCATTGAGAGAATTGTTGTGAGATCATATAGAAGCGTTTGACAAATCTAATTCTTCAACTCTCCACTACCTATTTGTTTAAGGAATAGAAGCTTAAAGGTAACCATTTTATTATTTTTTTTCTTAAATTTGAAATAGATCACAGTTGAGTACCTATGATAGTTCTTAGTGAAATGAGACTTGTGATTTTTTGTTGGAAAACTAGGATATCATTATATCTGGGAAACAATGATACTCTATCTCTATTCTTGGTAAATTGAGACGAGAGCTTTTAAACAAGAATATTAGTTGGGATAATTGTTATATAAAGATAGACTAAGATACTAGGAACTGTACACAAAATTATCATAATAGAGTTATCCATTAGATTGATTATCCAATTTTAACGTCATATTTTTTATCCAATTGAATTTTTCAAGTTATAATTGATTGTGTCTTCTCTATCTCTTATCTCCATATTATTACTTTAAATTTGATTTTAATTTATGAATTATTTTATAAAACTCAATTCACTTTCCCTTTTTTGAATTTATATGGGATCAACAGGGATATATATAGTGTGCAAGACGAACTGGATTTGAACTTTGAAGTCCAGCAAACACTTATACGAAATAATAGACAAAAAAACAGATTACATATATATATATATAGTTGAGAAGATTCTGAATTTATGGCTAGAGTTTAATTCGGAATCTTCTCAAAGGATAATTTGTTTTATCTATTACCTCTCGATCATACACCAAATGGTCTATGCCAAAAGAGATTTCCACTATGGTTTGCATGTTGCGGTCCCCGAACCCACTTCACATGATTTCATTGTGTTTGAGCCTCACCCATCACAGTTTTTATATTCTTGCTTTCTTAATAATAATATAATATTTAAGAGAAAAAAGTTCTCTTTCTCTATCTTATCTTTATATCTATTTTACAGGTAAATCTTCGGAGATTCAAACCTTGTTATGTTCACTGTACTCAACACTGTTAGTTATCTATACACCTGTCTATTTATATATAAAGAAGGAATTTATTCGCTTAAAAAATAAGTCTGTAGCTTCAAGTTTACCGTTCTTAATAATTATTTATATTACGAAAGGTATAAAAAAAAGGGAAATTCAAAAGTCATTTCTCCCCTCCACAATATTGCAGATACGTAGGTACTGGCTCTGAGTGATCCTTATCCCTTCGATCAGGTCTCCAAGTCGTATTCAAGATAGGGATAATGTATTGAACCAAGTTTCTCTTCTCCTTGATGATTACGTGCAGTAAATTAACTAATCACCTTTAAAATTTGTCGTTATCCAACATGTAGTTGGTTAACACCGTCCTTGTTTAACACAATCCATGTCTTTTGTTTATCACAGTTCACAAATTAACCTGAAACCAACACTTTGTTTTTGTCTCACTAGCTAGTTCAAAGATAATTCACATAGGTCATAGATATAACACAAGCTGCTTTTTTATTTTCACAAGTTATAAAATTATTATTTATACACTCGCATACAGGTATTACAACAGGAAACTTCAGGAGGTGCTAACTGAAGAGTAGAGAGTTGCCATATACTAGTTAATATAAAATCTCTTGTAGATGCATCATGTATTGTAAGGAATTTTCTCAACGTGAACGAATTTTTTTTTGCACATATATCTATATATGAAAGTGCATGCTGCAAGAAAAATCAGGAACAAGTTAACCTTCTTTGGCATTGCTATATTCAACTCCTGCAGACATCAAAGCTGGAGGAAGCATTACATACCAGAAAAGATATGTAGGCAGGTTAAGGAATAAATGGTAATTGAGATTTCACATGGACTAGAAATAAATCAAATGTAGTTCTTCTAAGGTTTGCACAGTTCTGACGGTATAAATTGGTTTTATGATGTTGAATTAGTTCTTATACCTAAATTCTAAAATCATTTCAGAGCTTACGCTAAATCTATTATTGGATTGCCTATTTTTCATCTATAAGTGTTGCCACTAGGTTGTCAATATTTGTTCTCACTCTAATGTCTTGTCTCGGGCATGGAAGTGAGAGAGCGTGTTAAGATAGCATGAAGAGGTGTGTTGAGATCCTACATCTATTAGGGATATGATAAATGTAGTTTTATAAGTCTTAGGCTTATAAGTAATTACAAGCTTTTAGTTAGGAAAAAATTATAAGATAGTCTGCCATAATGTTTGGCTCTGCTAATCTTTGTATGACACATAATTGTTATTAATTCTTTCTTATAAATTATAAAATTTGAATAAATGTTATATAGACATCGGTTACGATCGATTATAAACAGGTGACCACTGAATAATTCATCTTGGTTTGTGTCTTTGTTAATTTACATTTGTTTGCTCTGGTTATGCTGTGTGCCACGGTTTTGTTTTAATAACTACATAACCGTGATAGAGCTGTTTTTCTATTTCCTTAATTAGGCTCCTTCTTTATTTAAATTCCAGCCATAGAGAGCAGTCCACGTATGCGTAAAGTTCGGTATGGTAATAGTAGCGGCCACTTGCTCTGCATACATGAAACATTTTCTGAACCTTCACGAGTTAAAGCCAGAGATAAAAGATTTGAACTAGTTCCAACTTCCAAATGTCTTTGCAAACAGGGAATAGCTAGCTAGCTATAAGTGTGTGATGAAGTGCATTAGATTTATTACTCAACATGTAGATGTAACATTTCTTTATTACATCTTTGCTAAACCATATCAATATAGCAAGCTTGTTTCAGGGCTAGTGGACCACTTAATAAGTATTGATAGCGGACTTTGCATGTACAAATACAGTTAGTCTGTAAAGGCATTCGAGTTGTCACTTGTCAATCAAGTGCATGCTACTTAAAAATCTTATCTAACTTCACTTTATATTGTTACACTCAACCACATCTTATGTATAAATAAGCACATGCACCCACCCATTGGCACCAAAGACAAATTAAGAGCAAGCTAGCTATAGTTAATTTTTCTTACATGGTATGTGCTCTAGCCAATAATACTCTCTTAACTACTTTACATTTATTTGTTCTTGTCTTCTTCTCAATTAACATATTTGACACTTTCTATGTGTTTGTTTCCTACACAGGAACAGAATCAGCCAAAGCTTCGAAAGGCAGTCTCTGACGTGTCGAAGGAAATTGGAAGATACTATAATGACTTAGAGTTGGAGAGGCAACTTGGTGCTATTGAAGAGGTGGAACAAGCTGAATGCCAATGTTGTGGGATAAAGGAGGACTGCACCACGGTTTATATCACAGAGGTTCAAGAATGTTATTGTGGGAAGTGGCTTTGTGGGCTTTGTTCTGAAGCTGTTAAGGAAAGAGTCGGGCGAAGCCCTAAGGTAGCCATGCAAGATGCTTTGAACTCTCACAGGGATTTCTGCCAGGAATATAACGCCACCACTAGGCTTAACCCCCAACTCTCGTTAACTCTTTCTATGAGGGAAATAGCCAAAAGAAGTTTGGAGAATAGGAAATCTAAGGGGTTAAGCATAAAAAAGCTTAGTCGGACCACTAGTTATCCTTGAAACTATTAAGTGATTTGGGATTATGGTTGTTTCTACTAATCTCTATATGATATACACTTAATTAAATGTTATTAATTTTTTTGTAAATTAAAAAATTTGATTACATGTCATAAAAATTAATCGAGATTATAAACATGTAGTGATCCTGCCTGCTAAAAATATAATTGTTTCAGACTCAATTAGAGTACCACGTACTGATGACATTGACCTTATTTTCTTGACAAAATAACTACATTCTTATATTATCTTTCCCTCTCAACAATAAAATGAACTTTGTTAATCAGTGCTGCAGTTGTTATTATGTAACCTTCATTAGTTGGAAAAAATAGACATCCAACGTAATCTCTTTAGCTTTCTTTTTTATAATAAAAAATATATAGATGCTATATCTATATATTGATATGCAAATAACAAAATTTCATGTTTCTTCGTTGGTGTGTCGTCTAGTACTTTTGCAGTTATATCCACTTTAGGAAATTAGGTCAAGGAGACTTACAAGTAGAATTCTCTATGTTTTAACATATTTGGATTTTTTTTTCATTATTAATGTATTATTAATGAAGAATTTTTAACGCTAGATAATTGCCATTAAAGGTAAAATTTGTCCTAGTGAAAGTAACAAATGAACTACAAGACAACAAACTTATCAAAGAGAGGGCATTTGGAAAGAAGTACGAAGCCCATGGTTTAAAGATCTGGATTTGATGTAGTTAATTAGTGCGGGAAGAGATTCTCTCACGTTGAAAAAAATTTGAGCTTCTCAAGTGTTGAAATCCCAGTCACTAAATTGGAGCAATAGAATAAAAATTAGACTATTGATCAAATTCATCCGGGTATTATTCAAAACAACAACTCGAGTTCTGGAAATAAGTTATCTAATTTTTATTCAAGTTTCAATTTAATGACTATAGTGATGTGCCAAATATTCCGAGTCCATACGAGCATGCATGTGTTGTGATGCTATATGTATGCATTTTACTTATCTTGGTGATATTTGTGACGCTAGTAAATAGCCTAGTCCTTGTCCCTTACGAAGGAAAATGGATGTTTTACATCCTTTGGGATTTCCACCTTCTTTAGTTATATTTATGTAAATGAGTTAAATGGTAAAGTCATGAAAATTCAATGGCTAAAAAGGGGATCGAATCTGTAACTCTTGCCCCCTCAAAGTTAGTGTCTCTATATAATTTGAACAACTTACACTGATCTTGATTTGTTGTTTGATTTAAAGACATTCCAGTATAATTATGTGACTAAATTTCATGTTTTAATTAACTTATTTATTAACTTTGGTTGCCTTTCATGCAGTTAGGAACTTAAAACAGGCTGGAAGCTGACCACCCTTTTGACCCAGTAGTGTGCCAGTTTTTGTTTTTATTGTTATTGTTATTAGTCTTGTTGAAACTTGAATCTGTAATATTTGGACCAAAAAAATTATGTTAATATCTGACAATTTATGATATATCTAAATACAAGTTTTATTTGGTTAAGTATATATATGATGCGCCATTGTAGGTTTAATGCATTTTTTGCGGTCTTAACTTTTATCTCATTTTTTACATCAATCCTGCATGGTTAAGACTTGAGAGGGGAGCGTGTTGCAAATGAATTATATTTTGTAAAGCGTAATTGTTGTACACTTCATTAAAGTGAAGTGCAAAAATAGTTTTCTGTGTTGGGTCAAAATAAAAACATTTTTTTTCGTTTGAAAGAGCTTATGAAAAATTTATTTGAACTTATCTTCTCTTATAACTACTTACGAAAATGAAAGTGTTTGGATAAACTTTTAAAAATATCTTATTTCTTTTCAAATAAAAGCTTTCACCTTTTAATTATATTAGAAAAATGTGAGATATATTAATTAGAAAAATGATAAGCAAAATAAAATGAGACAATTAATAGCTTCAAAATTGTGAGATATGTTTGGCCTAATTCCTCCACCCTCTACTGTAAGCAAACTCTACTGTTGTCATAGCTCCTAGCAGTTCTGCCTGCAGGAAAGCATTGCATTTCTTCAAATTAGTTGAGAAACACTACCCTACCTTGAGAGTAGGGGTAGGCGCTCAATGCCCTTACTCAACCACCAAGAGCAGCTAGAGTCAAGGCTTCATCCGGCGTCGAGTAAGTACCAGAATCACTTCTATAAAAGAAGTAGGATTCGAACCTACCTTTATTTAGATAAACTGATCGCTCTACCAACTAGCCTTCCGCGGTCTCATGAACTGAACTTCGTTGCCTTCCCGCGCGCGAAGCGAATGGGCGCTGTGCTGTGGGTCCGATACTTATTCCCCGGATACCGTCATTGCTTCTTCTCCGGGAAAAGAAGTTCATGACCCGTAGGCCTTCTACCTTCACGCGGCATTGCTCCGTCCCCATGCAATCCAAGTTATTGTTAGTAAAAATATCACAACATCAAGCTCTGCCTAGGTTCCCTCGGGCAAAACCATCTGTGTTGCATACTTGCATTTAATCCAATTACAACTCGGTGGCCTCCAATTAATCAACCTGTTTGAATAGTTTGATCCTATTAGATTTTCTCAGATACCCATTAGCTTGAAAAAATTTAGAATACTGAATCCATGGGAAAAAAAATGACATAAATCGGTTGTATGAGTTGGCCGTGATTTATATAGAAACAAAGAGTTAAAGGTTGTATTGGATTAAAATTCTAAAAGATTTTAAAAGATTTTTTTTGACAAAAAAGTCATGTGATATTAAATTAAAATTAATGAGATTTTTTAAAGAGAATATTCAATAAAGACTTTTTACAACTTATAAAATATCTACATTTAAAATCATACAAAATTTAGATGAAATTATTTTGTAGGATGAATTTTGATAAACTTTGATAAATTTTTTTATAAATTTATAAAGTTTTTTCAAATCTTACAAATTCTTATAATATAAACTATATTAAAATTTAAGGTACAAATTGATTATAAAAGTCCTTTATTTTTTTAATAAGTCATTACAATATTCTTAATATCTACACGACTTATTTTTTATACCAAAAGATTTTTTTTTAAATCTCAATCTTATACACTCTTTTAAGTTTTAATTACATTTAATAATTTAAAATTAATTTCCGCTTAAGTACAAATCCATCAACATCAACTTTATTTGATTCAATGGCTGTTAATTTGTTGGTTCATATTGATATATTTGCGGATATTTGCCAGCTTAAATCAAAGTTAGAAGGGTTTCTAGATGGGTTTCATGTGAATGATTAACAAAGAAATTGACTATATAGTGAAATAGGTAGAGTTGCCAGCTTATATATAATTCAGCACTTTTCTTAGAGGAATCTATGGAGTTTTGACACCATCGTTCGGGTTAACACCAAGTGGTGCTCAAAATTTGGTTCATCCTACTACTAGCCCATGTTAGTGAGTTAGTCACCATCGTAGTGGACCTTTTTTAGTTCAAAATTAATATATATTATAGTGCCCTTTATGAAAAGAAAAATAAATAAATATTTTCTGCACGGGTTACTTCAATTTATTCTCTTTGAAAGCGCATTAAAACTTTTTCTACCACATAATTGTGCTTAATCTATCAAAGAATTATTAAAGTAGAGCTGAGTGATTGAACTGGACCACTAAAAAAAGAACATGAAATCTTACAAATTTTAAAGAGATTCAGACCCCCATTAAAGAGTAATGGATCGGCTTCACGTCATGCACACCTCATTCTATATTGAATAAACATAAAAATGTGAGTGAATCTATTACGGACAACACAAATATATTAGTATAAACATACTGCTGAAAAGTGCGTCATATTAATCCATATTAGTACATATGAAAGCACTAAACCAAGACACTACTTATCTTTACAGCATATTGGCACGATTCCACTTTTCTACATATGACATAAGTTTATACAAAATGGATCAATTATTGAAACATCGTATATATAATCGTGAATCGTGTTTATTTATAAGAATTTCGGTACCTATGCATTTATTTTACACAAAAAATAACCTCCCATTCTATTTTTTTTTTTTTTACAGGCTCTCATTCTATTATTTT
This sequence comes from Glycine tomentella, assembly GCA_007407185.1. Lineage (NCBI taxonomy): Eukaryota > Viridiplantae > Streptophyta > Magnoliopsida > Fabales > Fabaceae > Glycine > Glycine tomentella. The sequence goes on along the minus strand of PYAF01004137.1, from coordinate 670,036 downwards.
AACAATTCATTTTTGGCCTCTTTTCTTTGTCATCCCGACCATTAATCACGAGATAGCATTATTCCTTGTGTGTCATTAAGGAAAGACACTGAGATGTCTGAATTATTTATAGATTTAATTATAAAGCTCCGGAATGAGAGATGAACAGCACTCAAATTTAATGTCTTCGACGGCTGGGATTAAACCTAAGAGCAAATGTTACTTTAAATTAAGTCAACTCAAGCAAAAAATATCAATATAATTAATATCTACTTAATAGTTTTTAATATAATTATAAAATACTTTAAATATATACAATTTATGAGATTTTACTTAGTGGAATAATTTACTTTTTAACATAAAAAATGCAACTATAAAAAGATACAATTCAAACTTAAATTTATTGGAAATAATAAAAACATATCTGAATACTCAAAGTTTCATATATGAAGTAGGTTTTCAAGAAATTAGTTGTTCCCAATACAATTCTCTCACTTAAAAATCCTTACTGTTTGAAAATAAGTTAAAAAGCTCACCAAAAAATGCCTCCCCTTTTCTTTTTGTACTAATGACAATTAAGCAGCATCACAGAGGTCAGCATGGGCCATGCTAAAGGAAACATTCGTACTCAAATGTGTGACGTTGAGATTTTTGACTGTGGAACAAAATAGGTGGTGCTATCAGTAGCACGATCGTGTCCAGATGTGTGACGTTGATGAGGAGTTTTCTTGAAAAATCAGCATGGTCATGCTGGAATAGCATGACCTACAAGTACAACATGGGTCGTTATCTTTAAAGATGCTTAAAACTTCTTCTTTTCTACTCTCTTTTGACTCTTTTCTCAATTTATCAATTTCCCTGCTTAATTGTTCACACTTAACACATACCCATAAGCTCTGATAACAAAATGAAGTCAAAACAAGATAAAATAGGACAAAAATTGAGGTTCAAATACAGTCAAATTACGATTTATCAACCACCCTACACTTGAGCGTTGTTTGCTTTCAAGCAATTATTCTAAATTAAAGACTCACATAATTTTATATTAAATCAATAAATCATTTACAGAGAGTCCCTCTATTAAATCAATAAATCATGAATAAACAAGAAACCACAATCACAAGACAAGTTCCACATAGTTCCATCAGGCTTCCAATTTTCACAAACATGTTCAGTTCCACAATGAGAAAAAGATACTCATCTCACCTTTCTCAGCGTTTCATAGGACAAAGACAAGTCACTCAGATCACAACTCAAGAGGCACACTCTCAGTTTATTTATCAATCAGCTCAACCCAAGCAGAAATTCTAGCATGCATGACAGTTAGGCATCATAAGGTGTAATGGGGCCAAGGTGCAATGAAAGATGGGTACTAAAGGATCAGGACTAAGAAAAGCTTCAAAAATCAACCTATACTCGGTGACACATTAGTCAAAGGGAAAACTTTTATTTTTTGCATTCAACACATCCCAAAACTAATTCTTTAGAAAACCCTACTTCTTATTTTGCTTACTCAACAATATATATATATATATATATATATATATATATATATATATAAGGCTTTTTGATTGCCTTTTTTCTTTATTTTTATAACTGAAGGAGAAGCATCATAGGATAATCCATTGTTCTACCCAAGAACTACCATTCCATTGTGCCCCCTATATTCCTTCAAGCCACCAAGTACGAAGCATCAAACTTTCAACACATTAAGGTAACAAAGAAGATATCATTTCAACTCAAATAGGTCAATTAGGGGGTTCAGTTCAGGTTTAAGAAAAAATCCTAAAAATTGCCTCTATCAATTTAGTGAATACAAGAAAATCAATCATGGATATGTATTTCAAGATAAGCCAAGTGGATAACAACTCAAGTGGACCATACATCACACATAACAACAATATTAAGCTCAACTTATTTCAGTGGCTAAGCTTAAGGGAACTATTCATCCAGGAATGTCTGCTAATGTGTTTCCTTTATGGAGAAATCTTATAGTGAAGTAGTGAGCTCAAAAACATTTTTAAAAAAATTGGAGGGACTACACAAAATGATTCCTAAAAATTAACAGAAAAGCAATGCAAAGTCAAGAACAAAAAATTACATAGAGGTCATCAACAAAAATGACACAATAACATCAAGTTGTGGGTGAAATAATATAACATGAACCCCCTCCCCACACTTAAGAGTTGCAATGTCCCTAGTGCATAATCAAAGCAGAGATGAAAAACAAAATTAGATGGGAAGGATAAAAGTACTAAAAGAAACTAAGCCTAGAAAAATGAAATAGGAAAAACAAAGAAGCCAAAAAAACAAAACTTTCTCAAGATGGAGGTGGATCCATGAAGAAGCCGTCCTGTGATTGTTGGATGATCCTGCTGAAGGAACTGTAGAACTTCAAAAAAAAAAATTTTTGTGGGCATCAAAACCCACTGAATCCATAGGTTACCTCTTAGGAAGCTCTTGTTTAGCGTCTCGAGCCCGACAAGTCATAAGGGCTAAGTCATCTGCCCTCGAAGAGGGTGATGTTTCCTTTCTTCAACAAACTCTCAAAATTAATATCCATTTACCCTATGGCCTATAGCTTGAATAGGGGTATTGTCTCCTCCTTTCTTATCTCTCATGCCATTTTTTGGATGCTTTCTTAGAGGTTCTTTCCACCCCACACTTGGATGAGGCCTATCTTGCACAAAATTGCATGAGGAGGAAGAGCTTTGTCAAGAATCAAGTATTATGAACACTTCCTCCTTATACCCTAACCTCCAAGTTAATTTCCCTTCTCTAACATCAATCATGGCCCTTCTAGTGTTGAGGAAAGGTCGTCTTAAAATGATTGAGACTTCTTCGTCCTCCTCTATGTCCAGGATTACAAAGTTAGTAGGATAGATGAACTTTCTGACTTTCACCAAAAAAATCTCTACTACTCCCCTCGAGTAAGGGTCCTATCTACAAGTTGGATGGAAATGTTAGTGGGTTGAGGTTTTTGTAACCCCAACTTCTTACAAACTGAATAAGGCATCAGATTAATGTTAGCACCTAAATCACATAATGTTGTATCAAAGGACAAGTTTCCAATGACACAAGGAATTGAAAAACTCCTTAGATCCTTAAGATTAGGAGGCAACTTCTTCAAAATCACAATAGAGCACTCTTCATTGAGGCCAATTTCACAAAGTTCGCCAACTTTTCTTTGTTTGAAATGATTTATTTTAGATATTTGGCGTACTTTGACATTTGAGCAATTGCTTCAGCGAAAGGAAAATTGATGTGCAAATTTTTCAGCATTTTCACATATTTAGCAAATAACGTCCTATCCTCACTTTTGTTTGCTATTCTCTGAGGGAAAGGAACACTTACATGAGGAGGTTTCAATACCACTTTTTTCTTCTCCTTTTCTTTTTTTTGAGCTCTATTTAGTCAGACATTCCTTCTCAGTTGGTGAGACCTTTTTTACCTTCTTCTTCAGCTCAGTCATGGGTCCCGACTCCCTGTTGTCACAACATTCACTTCCTCCTTGGGATTCGCTTCAGTTTGAGAAGCTAGTTTGAGACATAAGAGTGACAAGGTTTGACACTGTTGATTCCAAGGATTGAATCCTTTCATCACTCTTGGTTGTATGCTTCATCATCATCTCCTACATAATTGGCCTCCTCTCATCCTACATAGGCCTCTAATTTTGATTTTGATTTTACAGGTGAGGATGTATGTACACATTCTGGTTCTTCTACTCTTCCTAGGAAAGGTTAGGATGATAACTTGTTGGAGTGACCTGTATAATGCACTTTCTCCATTGCCTTGAAAATGGGCAATCTCTTGTTGTATAACCTGTCTTTCCACACTAGTTACAAACAGGGGGTGGGGGAGCAAGTGTTATCATCTGAATTTGTGCCTTCATCAAGGTCTCATTTGCTTGGCCAGAACATATAACTTCATGAATAGTTGTGTTTGATGAATAGACTTCCACTTAGTGGGCTCCAGTCGACTTCTTGAGAGTCGATGGCCTCAATAATTTCCATTATTGCATTAGTCATCTTATGCATGGGGTTTCCCACTACAATAACATCTAGACAGGGCCTGTTATGCTGTAATAGTCCTCTATAGAAGATGTGAACTAGCCTCTGTGGTGTGTACCCATGGTATGGACAACTCCTCTATAGTCCCTTGAATTGCTCTCAGGCTTTAGATAAGGATTTTTGCTCATATTGAGCAAAATTCCTAATTTCTCTTATTAGTTGCTCATACTTTGTCATTGGGAAGAATTTCTACATGAACTGTGTTGAACACTGGTCCCAGATGGTAATGCTCTAATTTGGTAGGACATAGAGCTAGTCTTTAACCTTTCCTGCTAGTGAGAACGAAAATGCAACCAATTTGACATGGTCTTGAGCTATAGTTGGGCTCTTCATTATGTTTGTCAGTGTCAAGAATTTCTTCAAATGAAGAACATGATCTTCAGACCACTAACCGTGGAACTGCATTCTCTCGATCATGTTGGTCAGTCCATGCGTTTGCTCAAAGTTTTGGTCCCCCAAGGCAGGGAGCACAATACTGGTAGTGATTCCCACCATAGACGTGAGATAGTCCTGTGTGGTGTGCTCCGATGGGTCAGCCTTATTGCCTTCATTCCCATTGTTTCCTTTATTTTCTTCAGTCATCCTTCTTCTCCTTGTGTAAGCGTTGTTCCTGAGACAAGCTCTTTCGATCTCAGGATTATGCTAAAGAGTTTTAGCCCTATGAGATTGAGTTAGCATAAACTATCCACACAAAAAGAAGGATTAAAACGTAACTGGCACAAAAAAGAAAAAATTAAAATTAAATTGCAAAATTTAAACTAAGATAAAATAGAACAAAATTATTCAGGAATTCTGCAACCAATCCCGAACAATGGCACTAGAAACTTGATGCATAGCATAATGTTACACAAGGACAAGTGTACCTTACGCAGTAGTATCTTGGACTTGAAAGTCCAGATATCGTACCTTAGAGACCAATTGTGTTCCTAAATAATTAAAATTACATGAACTAAATAGTTTTAGAGATTTTATCTTGAGTTTGGGAATTGATTAAATACATCAAAGAAATAACAATTAAGCTAAGCAACAATTTCTAAGAGAAATGTATGAGTAGAGATAAACCTGAATTATGAATTTGCATGTATCCTTTTTTCCCTAATTCCTATTATAGTTAAGAAACCTCAGTTATCAATTAATCGCCTAATATCTCTTAGTTTAATTGTTATTCTATTGTCAAGGTCTAAAAAGACTCGTTCCCCAATAACTTAATCTTCAATTAGTTATTTGAGATTAATTTAGGATTAAGGATGAATTATAGAGAGGTTTGTAAAAAGAGAATTCATGTCACTAGTTTGATCATGCAAGTTTTATGAACCTTACCGTTCTACATATCATTTAATTATGAGTAAATGATCACTAATACACAATTAACTATGAATTATTGTGACCAATTCCAATGTAAAAGAGAGAATAGTATAACAACACAATTGACTGACTAACATGAAAAAAACTAAATTAAAATAAGAAATTAGAAAACATGGGTACAACTACATCATAATCTGAGCTCTAAGGGTTTAGTCAACCATGGTTACAATATATGGCCAAACAACATACAAAATAGCATTGAGAATAAAAGAGATCAAAAATCCTTATAGATTAGGACCCTAATTGTTCTCGACGCAGTTCTCTGACTCAAAAACCCTTCCTGTTTGAAAATAAGTAAAAACTCACTTAAAGTGCTTCTATTTTTCTATTTATACTAATGACAATTAAACATCAGCGCGAATGTCAGCACAAACCATGTTGAGTCAACATGGGTTGTGCTGAAGACAACATGACCATGCTCAGATGTGTGACACTGATTTTTGACCTTGGAATAACATAGGTAATGCTATTAGTAGCATGATCGTGCTCAGATGAGTGATGTGACGCCGATGAGGAATTTTCTTTAAAATTAGCATGGTCGTGCTAAAATAGCATAACACGGACTGTGTTACAATCAGCATGAGTCGTGCTCTTTGAAGATGCTAAGAATTTCTCCCTTTTGCCTCTTTTTTCAATTTATCAACTCCTCTACTCAAGTGTTCACACCTAACATATACCTATAAACTTTAACATTAAAATGAAGTCAAAATAAGATAAAGTGGGACAAAAATTGAGGTTCAAATATAGTCAAGTAGTGATTTATCAAAACTCATAATAATGCACCCTTAAAAATCAATCCAAAGTAGTTTTAAACTCAGTTAAACATTTAAATTTAATCCCAACGTGCATGGGATGCAACTAATTAATTCAAGGTTCATTAGTCGTTACTGCCCATACCGGCCATGACCACCATCATCAACATTACTTTTACTAGGTAACTGCACCACATTCCCCCTCCCTGCCACCACCACAATACTATGTATTGCTGTAAAACAATATCTCTACTTTAGCTACTATCGTTATCATCACTGTCAGGTAAGTAAAAATAGCTTCAAAGCTTATGGAATGGGATGGTTTTTATCACAACGGATGGTGACCTCGTATTGACATCTCTATCACCAACCATGTTAACATTGTAAACACTGTCGACTTGCTTAATTCCACCACTGCTTAATTAGTGCTACTTAATTTCAATTCTGATTTCTAGCTAGATATAGAATCGGATATATATTCATTGAATATATGCAGGATTAGATTTAAAATATATAGTGTATTACATATGCCACAAAGTTTGCATAAGTGGTTACAGCATCATACCAAAAATCTTAAGAAATATATGTACACATTCCAATTTGCCATACTAAATGCATGAGAGTATATCCACTAGTTAAAATATGCCTATTAATGCCGATATTCTATGTGTATATGGAGAGCGCTATGTTTGTTTATTATGAATGTTAAAAGTGCATGATTTTATTATAATCAATGAAGCTAGTGGGAATGAACGACAAAAATAAAAGGAAAAAGAAATTGGGCCGGCGTGGAGCTAGAGGATGAGAATGGGATAGGAGATTGGTGAGTTGAGATTTTTGAGTGTAAAACCCTAGAAAATGGAGATAGGCAAAGCATGCCGGGTGTGACAAAGACCACACACTGTATATTCCTTCGAGAAAGACAGAGTGGGTCCGTTACTTCTCATACCACACAGTGATATATAGATGCATAGGTTGAACTTTGAAGACTAATGAATAAGAAAGAAAGAAAGAGATTATTATTGCTTCTTATTATAAAGTGAATGTGCCCACGGGCTCAGTACTAATAATCAGTCTATGTAACGTAAAAGACTCGCAACTTTTTTTCTTCTTTACATTCTCTTCTACTTTGTGGTTCTATTTAATTTTGCCCTATAATTTCTCTTTCAGCTTTCTTTAGCCATGGCTCTGCTCATTCCCCTTTGCCTCACTAGTAACTCCTATTTGTGTTAGTATGGTACAGAGTCTACACACACTACCCTTTCCCTTTTTCTCTCCCTTAAAGTTATTTTTCTTTTCTTTTATCTCTCTGCACCTCTTTCTGCTTTGTGAGAGCGAGAATCCAAGATGAGAAAATAAAGTCCAAGCAAAAGTGGTTCAAGAATCTTGCTTTTTAACATGCCAAGGGAAAGCTAGCTGGTGTATCCTGCGCTCTACCAACGTCTGCCCTTGATTCATAGAAAAATTACATGACCACCCCCTTCAATGTTAATTTGTTGTGCACGCATGTGTGTGCGCCTTCAATTATAATTTTGAGTGAGTCCAAGGAATAAGTGAGATTTGTTATGAATGCGTCTGAAAAATAATAATAAGTCACCAATGAATATAGCCCTTATGCACTCAATGATAAATATTGTAATTAATGCAATCGCCATACGTAAGCCACAAAATGAAAACCCGCTTAGAAAAATAGGAGTTACATATAGAAAAAATTTATTTCTACAACAAATTGTAGAATAAATTTTTAAATTAAGAGAGAGAAAATATGAAACGTGATAACTAATAAATAATGTGATAAAAAAGAGAAAATTGCAAAAAAGTATTATAAAATAAAGAGAAAAAATTATTATTGATAATATAAAATGATTTTATAAAATAATCTGAAAAATCATACCAATAATAATAATTTGTAATTATATAACTGTAAAATTGTTTAATATTATCGCTCTATTACCTTAAAATTTTATGTTAATTGTTTTATACGATGTTATTTATATTCATTAATAACTTGTTTCAAATTCAATTATACATACTCAAAGAAAACACAAAAATCTATGGCGTGATATCTAAATGTTGTCCGGTAAAAACTAAAAAATGTCGTCAAAATTTGTTTCTACCTGTTTCCCTTTCCATTTCCGACAACACGATTTGTCAAGAAACAAGTCATTAAGATTGCTGGCGTGCATGGGCGTGTTGTCCTCATCTCAGAAATAGAATTTGATCAGCTATTCTGTTCAAATACCCCTCCTACCTTCTTTGCATGGTTGTTTTGTCCGACAGACAGAATATATATTAGAATGAAACATCTAATAAAAACCACACATATATAAGGTTCTGACAACATTTATAAAACAAGCACTGAGGTACCAAGATAACCCAAAACTTTACCAAAAGCAAATTAACCATGCACTCCACGGCAGCCTCCATATCATATCTTTGTTCTCAATTCGCACTATAATTACTATAGTCGGGTCAGTAAATAAATACATCAAAATCAAAAGCGTTCATAACATTGATCCACCGTTAATTAAGCTTATACTTTTCTTATATGGAAATTATAGAAAGTTAGAAACGTGAAGCTGATGACTCATGACCAATCACCAAGTTACATTTTTATCTATTCCCGTGTGTATGCTTTACACCTTTGAAACCTTTCCATTAGTGTTTTTAATACTATAATAATAGCAAGAGTTTGAAGAGTTTTGTTTTCAACGGTTACAGAAATTCTTTGTCACTTTCTCAAGTGCTATGCCAGTGAATCAGTCAAAGAAAAAAGAGCATTTTGATAACAATCCGACAAAATCAGAGCCTTTTTTCCAACATCTGTCCCTGTTTCCCTTTCAACCGTTTGTGTTCAAACACCAATCTCAAAGAAGTCAAGGTGCTCTTTCGTAATTATCTCTCAACCCCGTGCCCAATTCCATTTCTTCTACCATTCCCATCTATTTAAGCACGCACACATTCCTCTCTCTCACGTCCAACCCATCCTCTTTAAATAGTATTTCAATTCCAAGAATTCATCATCGATTCCCTCTCTTCCTAATTTGTTTGCTTCCAATCCAATTCTTCTCTACTCTCAATTCATTTTGACCCCAAGCATCATCATCGATCGTGAGAAGAAAACTAAGTACTCCTCCAATTATGATAGTTAGGTACGTAATAATATCTTTTCATTATCTATGCCACTTTTGCAAATTCTCTTCTAAGTTCATATCTTTGGCGCATGCATAATGTCCCTTAACATGAACTGACTCATATGAAATTAATGATAGCTAGAAGTCAAACGCATCACTCATAGCCACCTGCAAAAGCCGTATACATGTTTTTCATTTTTGTTACAAATAGACATATATTCCTTTGTCCTTTTATATAGACATAAAAAAAAAAAAAAAAGGAATTCATAATACTTTAATGTACATTCTTTCTTTTTGCCCATGATTATTTTAATTTGACATACTATTGAACTGTGATCACTGATCACTAACATAATTAAAAAGTTACGTTAATCATACTATGCGCTTTTTACAGCTTGGGATCCGAGGAGTTAAATCCAAGGCAGATAGAAGACTAAATTGTTGCTTCAAAAAAATATAAAAACTCATCTCAGGAAGCTATAGACATGGCCAAAGGATCTTATTCAATGACTTCAAAGACAAAATCCATGAAATTTATATTCCTCTTTATGTTCATGCTCAACTTCCCCTTATCCCATGGAGATCAACAAGAGGTTCAGCTTCTCTGGTCCTTCAAAGCTTCTCTCCACGACCCACTTCATTTTCTCTCCAACTGGGTGAGTTTCACTTCCTCTTCCACTATCTGCAAGTGGCACGGCATCACCTGCGACAACAACGTTAACTCTTCCCACGTTAACGCTGTGGTGCTCTCAGGAAAAAACATAACCGGTGAGGTATCCTCTTCCATTTATCAGCTTCCCTACGTCACAAACCTCGACCTTTCCAATAACCAGCTTGTTGGGGAAATCACTTTTACCCACTCTCACAATTCTCTGTCTCAAATCCGTTACCTTAACCTCAGCAACAACAACCTCACGGGCTCTCTGCCTCAACCCTTGTTTTCAGTGTTTTTCTCAAACCTCGAAACACTGGATCTCTCGAACAACATGTTCTCCGGGAACATACCCGACCAAATTGGATTGCTTTCCAGCCTGAGGTATCTTGATCTCGGAGGAAACGTTCTGGTTGGAAAGATTCCAAATTCCATCACCAACATGACTTCTTTGGAATACCTTACTTTGGCTTCAAACCAGTTAGTGGATAAGATACCAGAAGAAATCGGCGCAATGAAGAGCTTGAAGTGGATTTACTTGGGCTACAACAACCTCTCAGGTGAGATTCCAAGTAGCATTGGAGAGTTACTCTCTTTGAATCACCTCGATCTTGTTTACAACAACCTCACTGGACCTATTCCTCACTCTCTCGGACACCTCACCGAGCTTCGGTATCTCTTTCTCTACCAAAACAAACTAAGTGGTCCAATTCCAGGATCTATCTTTGAGCTCAAAAAGATGATTTCACTCGATCTAAGTGATAACTCTCTTTCGGGTGAGATTTCCGAGCGTGTGGTTCAGCTCCAGAAGCTGGAGATTCTCCACCTTTTCTCAAACAAGTTCACTGGGAAGATTCCAAAGGGTGTTGCATCTTTGCCTCGGCTTCAGGTTCTTCAGCTATGGTCAAACGGATTAACTGGTGAGATTCCTGAGGAGCTAGGGAAGCATAGCAACCTCACTGTGTTGGACCTCTCCACCAACAACCTCTCAGGGAAGATTCCAGATAGCATATGTTATTCTGGTAGTCTTTTCAAGCTTATCCTCTTCTCCAACTCCTTCGAAGGAGAGATTCCAAAGAGCTTAACATCTTGCAGAAGCCTTCGCCGTGTGAGACTCCAAAGCAACAAATTCTCGGGGAATTTACCATCGGAGTTATCCACGCTGCCTCGGGTATACTTCTTGGATATCTCTGGCAACCAACTTTCTGGAAGAATCGATGACAGAAAATGGGACATGCCGTCACTTCAGATGCTGAGTTTAGCTAACAACAACTTCTCAGGAGAAATCCCAAACTCTTTTGGTACTCAAAATCTTGAGGACTTGGACTTGTCACATAACCAATTCTCAGGTTCTATTCCACTTGGTTTCAAAAGTTTGCCAGAGCTTGTGGAATTGAAGCTCAGCAATAACAAACTCTTCGGTAACATCCCTGAAGAAATTTGCTCTTGCAAGAAGCTTGTGTCCTTAGACTTGAGTCACAACCAGCTCAGCAGTGAGATTCCGGTGAAGCTCTCAGAGATGCCGGTTCTCGGCCTCCTCGACCTGTCAGAAAACCAATTCTCCGGCCAGATTCCACAGAATCTGGGAAGCGTGGAGTCTCTCGTTCAGGTGAACATATCACACAACCATTTTCATGGAAGCTTACCTTCCACCGGCGCTTTTCTTGCCATCAACGCGAGTGCAGTCACCGGCAATAACCTTTGTGACCGCGACGGTGACGCTTCAAGTGGCTTGCCACGGTGCAAAAACAACAATCAGAACCCAACTTGGCTCTTCATCATGCTGTGTTTTCTACTAGCGTTGGTTGCGTTCGCAGCAGCTTCTTTTCTCGTCTTTTACGTTCGTAAGAGGAAGAACTTTTCGGAGGTGCGAAGAGTGGAAAACGAAGACGGAACGTGGGAAGTGCAGTTTTTTTATTCCAAAGCCGCGAGGTTGATCAATGTAGACGATGTTTTGAAAACGGTTAACGAAGGAAAAGTTGTGTCGAAAGGAAGAAACTGGGTTTCGTACGAATGGAAGTGCATGGAGAATGACATGCAGTTCGTGGTGAACGAAATCAGCGACTTGAATTCACTTCCAATGAGTATGTGGGAAGAGACAGTAAAAATTGGAAAGGTTCGTCACCCGAACATCGTTAATCTTATTGCGACGTGTAGGTGTGGGAAGAGAGGGTACTTGGTGTACGAGCACGAGGAGGGGGAGAAGTTAAGCGAAATTGTCAACAGTTTAAGTTGGCAACGGCGTTGCAAAATCGCTGTTGGCGTCGCAAAAGCACTTAAGTTCTTGCATTCTCAAGCTTCATCCATGCTTTTGGTTGGAGAGGTGTCACCGGAGATAGTTTGGGTCGACGCTAAAGGCGTCCCTCGCCTTAAGGTCACCCCTCCCCTAATGCCGTGTTTGGATGTCAAGGGTTTCGTTTCTTCGCCCTACGTTGCTCAAGGTACTTAATTACTACTTAATTAAATCATTATTTTGTCCCTTAATTTTGTTCTTCTTTGTTTACACATACATGATACAACTAGAACTATACTCTCTTGTTGAATAAATTAATATGCATGGTTTTGTTGCATGGTGCCATAACTTTAATTATATAATTTGGTCGTCACATTTTCATAGGATGATAGAGTTTGGTCACAACTCACAAGTTCATGAATACGTACAAAATTTTATGGATTTCATGATAATCCTAATCCATAATGTCTTATCAGTCTTATGTTATGTTGTGTCATACCATACAATATGGCTTAATATTTTGTGGTTAGATCCATGTGAGTGATGGTGATTAATTCTACATTTTCAGAGGTAATAGAGAGGAAAAATGTGACAGAGAAGAGTGAGATATATGGGTTCGGAGTGATGCTGATTGAATTATTGACGGGAAGGAGCGCCATGGACATAGAAGCTGGCAATGGCATGCATAAAACCATTGTGGAGTGGGCCCGCTATTGCTACTCTGACTGTCATCTTGACACGTGGATAGATCCTGTGATGAAGGGTGGAGATGCATTGAGCTATCAGAACGACATTGTTGAGATGATGACTCTTGCACTGCATTGTACCGCTACTGATCCCACCGCAAGGCCATGCGCAAGAGACGTACTCAAAGCCCTAGAGACTGTTCACAGAACTACCTTTTGTTGAGTTTCACCACTCAAAAACGTCAACTCTCTCAGATTTTCCATATTATCTGCTGAGCATTCTCTGAAGTCTGACCTACGTTATAGATTTTGTTTTCTCTTGTTTTCTTTTTCTTTTTCTTTTTTTTAATTTGAGTTGTCACTTTTTGTTTAATCCTTATATAATTTGTTTAAGGTTTTTAGTTTAGCATAAGTAAGTTGTTGATGAAGGGATTGCTAGGGATATGTTTGCTTGATATTTTACATAAGGGTATGTTGACATCACACTGCTGATGAGTGTAAGGTAAATGTAAATAAATTGAATGTGATTAATAAATTAATTATATGAAAGCAAAGCAACATCTATGTAATTTGTATTATATTTCTCGTGACATCAACTTTTTTCTCTTTGCTAATTGATACACTCCTGTTCATTTGCAAGGGCTATTGCCTATGCCTTTTCCCCCAATAGCTGAATATCTCTGTAGTCGTAGAGGCCTATTTTCTCCCAGTTTTTGTTCGGATCTGTATGTACACTTCTCTAACTAACTCCATTAGCTGTTTATTACCTGGTTTGCATACTAACTAAATGAAGTTTTATGCACGCACTCGATGAAAATGTATAATTTTTATTTTAAGAATATGAATATTATGATCTCATTCATACAACTAGATTATTGGAATAAATTTTAGTGCTTCATATATTTATTATTCTTATTTTTTATAACAACCAAACATTTTCATATGAATAATTTCATACATATATATATTATAGAGAGTGATGTATGAAGTGAGAGAAGTGCTATGATAGGGGTGAGAGAAATAAAAATGAACCATGCAATCATATATGCAGATAGTTTTAAGATTGGAAGTTATTTAAATTATTACATAATAATCACTTAAAAAATTACATGAATTTATCTTTAATCTTTATGTTTCATTATTTGGTCTAAATGCTAAGTTTCATTCCTTTCTCTCTCTTAACAAGTCCTCTTGAAGTTATAAGAGGATTGATCATTTTAACAAATTTTTCTCCTTTGAAATTATGCTTTTTTTTTTTTTGTATTGATGATCACATTTTTTATTAAATAATTTTATTTAAATCAGATATAATTATTATGAATAACTATGAATAATAATTTTTTTTCTTTTCAATGTTTAACATAATTAAATATTTAGAATTTGAACTTAAAACTATTAATTAAACTGAAACAATCTTGTATAAATTGATCTATGCAATGGTAGTTCTTCTTTAGAATTAAAAGAAGGGTATATATGATGGAAAATCAACTATTGAAATAATATGATTAAATACATTGATGTTATGTGATAAATTATGATGCTGTTAAAGTTGTTATCTTTTTATTTTCGTAAAGAAGTTAAATTGTTGAGTCATGATATCTTGGTTATGTACTTTGAAGGAGTTTGGCCTTTAATTTAAAAAATAACGAAAACACAGTAGTACTGTATATGGCAACCCCATATGGGAATGGAAGAAAAGAGTTAGCCGCATCATGATCACAGAAATCGGAAAGTGAATACTCTTTGATTTTTATACGGAGTGGAAGCCCAACAACATCACTCATTTTGTGGAACCGCACTTTATTCATTCATTACGGGTTTGATGACATTTTTTGTCCCGTTGTCGAACACTCTCTGCAAAAATTCGTCGCTACCAAAAAACAAAGCAAAGAATTGCATTATACCAATAAGCGTACAGTCACGCAACTCAAAGCTGCATGCAGAAATCCAGTTTTTGACAGCGAAAAAGGAACTCTTCGATTTACCTATGTGACTTTTATGCTCACTTATATATCTCAGCTCAAAAGCCAATAGCACTTTGTTTACATACTAAATATACACAGTTTTTACTTTATAGACTTAGTTACATATATACTAAATATACGCCTTTTATGGTCTCTATTTTTCATCTTAATTTCCCGTCAGTTATAATCCTGATGTTAGCTAGCTAGGTATGATCAAATGGAGAAAGTTATGGTTCCAAATGCTTCAGTACTCCTTTTCTTTTTTGGTCCATCTTCACTCTTTAGTATTTCTTAAACTTAATTCCAAAACCTAGCAAGAATGAGAATTGCCTTATTTAGAGGAGATAGATATTAAATGGGACTAGTTACAAGAGATATGAATTAAACTTTTATAAGAAGAATTAAACATACATATTTAATTAACGTGAGATATATTAGGAGTTAATTTAATTAATTAAGTAGGATGTGTGAGTTATGATAAATTTTTTGATATTTTTTCAGTTGGTATATATCTTTGATTCCTATGTATAAAACAAAATTAACATGAGACATTTATTTACTGCCTAACGTGAGACATATAAATATAGAAATGGTTTATTAATTCTAAAATATATGTTACGTTTGGTATTGCTGCGACCTAATCATGCAATCACATTCAACGTTCCGATTGTCATAATAATACAATCACAAAATCTAACCCGCAGACAGACAGACATTCAACAGAAACTTTTGATATTAAATACAATGATAAGGCGATGTATTTATTCTTTTTTGGTTTGAATGCATACTGTGAATGAGACCTTTAGCGAGGTTATGATTATAGGACTGATAAAAGACACATTGATTAGATTTTATGCTTCTGGGAGACTCCCGTTCCTTTTTTGTGTTCATGATGCAAGCTTGAATATATGATGATAGCTGTACATGCACAATCACTGAAGATGGGCGTCTGGTCTCCTTTCATACATAACAAACTTAAATCATACTCAAACATCGGATTTTATTTTTTGCTAATTGTCTCTTACTTGGTTACATATTTGAATGCATGCTAAGACCAGTATTTGATTATCCTAATTGATTATCCCTATTTCCTAATAACCCTTTTTTCCTGTACCTCGAATTTACAAGTGTCTTGTTAACAAAACAAATAAATTATATTGCATTTTAGCATGTATTATAACTACTAGTACAGCATACGATAAATGTTTGTTTTTATCTGAACAAAATTTATAATAAATATATTGGAATATATAAATTATATTGTGAATTTACAAAGAAGTAATTTAATTTGTTATAATAAAGGTCCTTTTTAACCAAATTTCTTTTAAAAGTACTATTAAACTTAATTTAGAGATAAATATAAAGGAGGTAAATTTAGATCAGGTCGATCATTTAAAATGGTTGAGAATTATCATTTTGTACTAATTATAAGACAAGTATTTTTTTTTTTTTTGTCTATGAAGTTATAAACAAGTATGTAAAAGGCATCTACAAAAGAAAGAAGATAATATTAAAACTATTTAATTGAAACATAAGAAAAGTGAAAATCTCACTCTCTTCAATTATATATTTTAATATATAAGAGTATACAGAGAACAGGAAATGGGGGAAAGTAGATTTCATCGCATAATTATGTACCCTAGACCAGATACATTCCTTGAGATTTCTTTCTTTCTCGTGGTATAAGCACTACATGGGCTCCAGAGTAATCCTTATCTTAATTTGGGTTAGTGTGTGATTAAGAAGCACTAAATGCATATTCCACTTAGTAGTTAAAAGTAGTAGTACATGGGGATCTTCCCAACCAGGCCAGACCACAAACTCTCCTGTGACCCACCTTCCTTCCATGTTATGATGATAGTGCTAAAGTTCCCTTTTTTTAATAAATTTTTCCTCCTTTTTCTTTTAAACAAATTTTTTTCCCTCATGTTATGGCCTCTAAGTAATGATGGTAGTGCAAGAATCCTTTTTCTCTTTTCTTCAATCAGAACTATTGGAGGGTTTCCACAGTTAGAAGATTCCATCAGCAAAGATGAGTCTAAGCATAAAAATATAAAACTAGCTGACATTATGAGGGGCAAACCAGCTCAGTCTGGCTGGCATGGATATGATCTGCTGCAAGCAATGCTTGTTTTTCTCAAAAGCCCCCCAAGATTTCAATTATAGCCCTTGGAGACCATGCAAAAGTTCATTTGGCTTCATTCTTTCAAGTCAAAAAGCCCCTTTTCCTCTGATTTTATTTTGGTAAAGTCTTCTTCGTTGATAGTAGGAAGTGTTTGAATTGTTAATGTCTTTGCATTTTTTCTTACTTTGTGGTAGATTACAACAAACACAATTTTCTTGAATGCTTCTTTCACAAAAGACAGCTGGCTTTTGTTTTCAGACTTTAATGTACTTAATAATAGTATTGGATCCACGTGCAACCCATCGGATATTGCACACACCCACCCACTTACACAATTTATGGAGTTCGAAGTGGAGAAAAAAGGGGTTACCTAGTGCTATTGACCCATGCGATATTAGAAAAGTTCTAATATGAAAGCTATTGCCACTATTACAGCAGGCACTTTTAACGTCGTCTCTTTAAAATCGGTTGTAAGAAAATTGACTTGGTAGATAGGTCAGTGACAATTTTGTAAATAATTGAATTGATTTCACATTTCGAAGTTGGTTTTTTTTAACCGTCGTTGTATAAGCCTCTACAAAGTCGGTTTCTATAATAACCGACTTTGAAAGATTTAAATATTTTCTTAAAAAAAATTTAAATTCATTTTTATTTTTATTTTTTTGAAAATGAGATTTAAAGTCGGTTATTTCAAATAACCGACTTTAAAAGCCCATACACAATTTTGAAATTCATTTTTATTTTTTTTTGAAATATTACATTCAAAGTCTGTTATTTAAAATAACTGACTTTGAAAACCCCTACACGATTTTTCTTTCATTTTTATTTTTATTTTTTTGAAAATGAGATTCAAAGTCGGTTATTTCAAATAACTGACTTTAAAAGCCTTTTCAAAATTTGAAATTCATTTTTATTTTTTTTTTTGAAAATTACATTCAAAGTCGGTTATTTAAAACAACCGACTTTGAAAGCCCATACACAATTTTTTTTTTTTAAATATGGGATTCAAAGTCGGTTATTTCAAAATAACCGACTTTATATAGGCCATTTTCGCTTTTCCCTCAGCCATTCTCGCTCAGCGCCAATTTGAAACTCAAATTTCAATTTGAATTTCGAATTTCAAATTCCAACAACCTTATAAATTTCAACCTTACGTTCTCTCTTTCACATTAAAAATCAAATCTCCTTCCTTCCTTCTCTCTCTTTCTCTCTTTCTCTTCTACGCTTCGTTTTTCCTTTCTCCGTCGATTCTACTCCGCCGTTGCGCCGTTACCACCGCACCACCACCGCTTTGGCTTTAGGCTGTTCGCTTTTGCATCTTCTTCCTCTTCTCTTCTGCTTTTGTCTGGTAATTTCTCATCTCTTCTCTCTTTCTCCTCTCTCACGTTCAACCACCATATTCCTTCTCCCTTTTTTTCTCTCATTTCGTTTTTATTTTCTCTCCCTGCCTCATTGAATCCCATCTCTCTTCCTCTTCTGCCATTAAACCATTTTAGTTTGCTATGGTGGTTCTTCTTCACTTTTATAAAAAGCCCCAAATGTTTGAACTTGCAGCAGCAGAAGAAACAAAATCGAAACCACTATAACCTCTAGATTTCGTGATTCAGGTTCGGTCCCGTACGATATTTTTTAAAAAAAAAAATGACTTTCAAAGTCGGTTATTTAAAACAACCGACTTAGAATCTTTTTTTTTTTTGTAAAGTTAGATTCAAAGTCGGTTATTTCAAAAAATCGACTTTGTATATATAAGTTTCTAAGTCGGTTTTTTTAAATAACCAACTTAGAAAAGTCTATTTTTTTTTAAAAAAAAATTTCAAAGTCGGTCTTTATAAAACCGACGTTGTTTGCTAATATTTTTAACGTCGTCTGAGACAAGGTCGGTTCGGAAACCGACTTTGTATAGTCCAAATAACCGACCTTGAATAGCTTTTATGTAGTAGTGTGCCAATGTTGAGCGCAAAGTTTTAAGATTGGGATCGAACTATCGAATTGTGATCTGATAATTATATCGGGTTGAGTCACAAGTTTGATTGGGGTGTATTTTTTATCTAGAATCATCCAAATTAAATCGGTCAAATTTACGATTAAATCGATGATCCGTCGATCAGAATCGGGTTACTTATCTTTTTTTTCTGGTTATAGTCGAAAAGACGTAGTTTCAATTTGAATCCATTTTAATTTAAGAAACCCTATCTGTCTATCCTTCTTCAACTTGCAATTTCGCTCAATCGCTCTACACTATCACTCTGCTTGCCAACCTCTCCTTCCTTCCTCTAATCATGGGTTGTTGTACTGCTGTCACCTTGTTAGACTCATTCAGCTCATCTGCAACGTTGTCTAGTTACAAGTGAATTCAACTATATTTATCTTTTTTCTTTTTCATTTTGTTTTATTTTAATTTTTTTTGCGTGATTTTAAGTTAAATTGATCTTTTCATCCATTGTTGACCATTTTTAGTCGCAATTGCATTTTTTGTTGAGTTAAATTGATTTAGAAGTAACTGTAATTGGGGTTGAGTTGTAGGTGAAATTGTAATCCCAGACCATTTTTTAAAAATGTGATTTGAAAATTTGGATTGATTTTTTTTATATTTTATAATCTACATTGATGAGATATGGTGATGTTTCATTTTAGTGTGGATATTAATAGATACTGTCTATGATGTTAAATGTTAAAAATAATAGTCATTTTTTTAACTTGTGTTTTTTATATTTTATTTTTATTTTTTAAGATTTATGAATTTCAATGCATCATAAGAAAAATTTTAAAATAAATATAAACAAATTATATTTTTTTAATACAGACATGTAGGTCAACTAATGACTCATCAATTCGACCACACCGAGTAATTTAGTGCCATGACCGCATCATCAGTCATCAAACCGATCTTTAAATTATGCTTGAGCGTGAATCCAAGCATGGTACGCAATAGGAAAAGGGATACATTAGACACTGTAGGGAGGTAGTTAAACAAGCACTGAACATCTAGTTAGAGAAATTAAAACTGCTTAGAGAATATGTTAATGCTGCTATATATGCACATATAATTTTCACAAAATTGTCACATTAGTTTATGAGGCTAAGAAGAGTACAAGACATGAAAACAATTTAATGTTATAAGGTGTTGGAGTTAAAATTAAAAAGTAATGAGTCAATAAATTAACATTGAAAGATTTCCAAATTGACTTCATGTAGCAGCACTTGTGCTTAATTAGCCGAAAATGCATATTATTGATACGCCAATTATTATTGTGACTTTCGCTTAATCCGAAGTAGCGAATCGAATGGTGACACAAATCTTACTTTGTTTAAATCTAGTCAAATGAAAGTAGGGATGTAGTCATTCTATAGTAATGAATCTAAAAGATACTTTACTTTTGTCTGTAATTTCAACTTTGTTCCATAGTACCTCGGTTTGTCTCTAATTCGTTAGTGTAGGTGCTGGGTCAAAGATCACATCAATCCTTAACACTTCAAAAAACAAAAGATACTTTCAGTGAGCTCGGGTCTATTTCCTTTCCATTTGACAGTAACTATGGTAAAGTAAAATCCAAACCAGTGCCCTTTTGTTATATATGCCCTGTTATCTTGACCTGCTCTTGAGTTGAACTAGGCTTTGTTCTTACATGTATATGCTGGCCAACTGTAGAGGATAATCAAGAGATTTAATTTAATTGGCTGAATAAGATATATAAATTTTTGTAAATCTTTAGATAATTATATTCAATTTTTACTGATAATAAAATTAATATGAACATGATTTTTAAAATAATTATTATAAAAATTAACACAATTATTATATATAATTGTAATTGAATGATATAATTTACACTATCAATACATGGAGTATTTTCTTTTGCATTAAATACTTTTCAGATACCAAATTGTTCTTAATTTCAAAAGTTCAGAAACGAAAGGAGACATTTAAAGCTTAATTTACTACTTCTGGTTGTCACTTGGTAATTACAGAGTAAGTTATAATTCCTTTAATTACCTTTTCCAGTTTTAGCTACAATTACGAGGACGAATCCTGACAATGTATAGTGTTGAGTATTTCTCCTTATTATCTGCACATAGTGTTGAGTATCCAATAATGAAATACTTAATTTTATATATGGTTAGGATCCATTAACATCAAGTATAAAATATTATACTTATATCAAATCTTATATTATCCGTTAATTTCATTTAATCTGACGGTTTACATTATTTCAATTATAAAATCTAATATTAGCTTCAGTTAATCACGTGTATTAAAATTAGACTCGTTTAAACTTTTTGTCTCTCCTATCGAAGGACGTTAGAGTTTGGCCAATTGAAATTATTGGCAACTTAACAGTGTATAGTGTATAGTGTACATTACACAGTATATATCCCAGCTTATAACAGTATTGCTATTAGTACTCCATTCCATAACATAAAATTGAATCCTTAAAGAAAACCTTCTCAATATATTCTGACCTTTGAAAATAAACCCATTCTTTATATGCAGAACGGGAAAACACACTCTTCAAAACGTATTCTTTGATCTTTGTTTCTGATTTATTTTTAGTCGTTGTTTAATTATAAACAGAATTTAATTTGGTTGAAAAGGAATAATATTGGTCATCAAACGAAAATATTGGAACCTGGGTCTTAGATCCCGTGAGAGAGATACCAATGGAAACAACAATGGGGAAACCCATAGAGAAGAACAAGGGATTGGAAAAGGTGAAACGAAATCAAAATGGAGAAGGAGGGCCATGGACACATGGAGAGCGTAGCATTCCTTAGTAGTGGACGCGTGGGTCGTTGGTCGAAAATCTTGAAAGGATCAAAATTAGAGCGTCGTGGGTGAGGGATTGTGGCCATGGAGACTCAGAAGACATTGTGCTGACAACAGGTGACAAACAATTATCTTTTAGGAAGAAGAGAAAAGCACGTCACTAACTAAAGTTAATTTTAGATCTTATAATTGAAAAGATCTAAACCGTCAAATTAAATGAAATTAACAATCAAAATTTGATGCAAGTATAATATTTTATACCAAATGCATCCTAACTCATATATATATATATATATATATATATATATATATATATATATATAAATAAGGAGATTAAATCAGTGTGTAATTGTAATAATTATTAAATTATTTTATATTTTTCAATTGTATAATATTTTCTTCAAATTTAATTTTAAATTGAAAGTTTTTTTCATATAATTCATATATATATATATATATAATTTTATATTAATCCAAAATCATTTGTTATTTTATTCATATAAATTAAAATTGATATAATATAATTATTTTAAAATATATTAAATATGAATAATTTGATTATCTATATGTTATTGTTCAATTTTAATAAAATTTGACATATATATGATCTTTGATAATATATAAATATAATTTAACGGTTAGATTAATAAAAATTATATTTTATATTAAATTATAAAATAATATAATAATTATTAAAATTACTCGAATATAATTTGATTTATATATATATATATATATAGCAAGTTAAATTTTGCTTTGTAGATGTAAGAATCAAACCGTTGTAACGGAAGGAGAGGAAACTAAGTCCTAAGTACGTACTGATGATGAAACAAGTCGGGTCATGGGTCGTAGAAAATGTTAAAACATGCAGTCAAATATAGAGAGTAGTTTTCATAAATTTGGCCAGAATAATGGACTCAAAGGGGAAAAGAATTAGTGGAAGGTAAGAAATGGAATTGATGAATGTGACACATATCACTCTCAAAATCTCTATTCTTCACCTTTTTTTTTTTTTTGACAGACTCTGCTCTTCACCTTTCAATTTCATGATACTTGAACTTGATAATGATAAGGACGCTGTGTAAAGATAGCTTTAGGAAAAGAATAATACTTAGAAGGGTATATCAAGTGTCAAATTCTTTTGTAGGAACTTGATATATAAATTTAGAAGGCATATATATAAAATAGGGATATCATATAAAGAAGTGCTCGAGTTTTTGATCATTTATAGCCACTCAACGTTTTCTTGAAATGGAATCCGAGAGATTCAAATCTGTGAAATGCTTTATATCATATACAGGTAAATTTCAGCTTTAGATCCATATAGCTACCTCACACTATGCCTATGCTAATGGCCTAATTAATGGACACAAACGAGCAACATAACGATGAAGGTGAACCCCCCTTGTCCTTCAATTCCACCAGGAGTTGTTTTATAATGCAGTGGGTAAAGATAAAAAGTCCAGTCAAAATCTGAATGAGCAATATATCATCTTACATCCTAATTACTATTTCAAACATTAAATATTAAGTGAAATTGAGAAGTAAAAATATTCAATACTATAGTAATTAAAAAATATTTAATGTTTTTCTTTAAATAATAAACAAATAATTATTATTCTTTCTGAATTCGCATTGATGATTGTACTCTTTACAGAAGGCCTCTAACCTAGCCCATTTAAGGTTTGATTGGGCTTAAGTTTATTTAGTAAAAAAGACAGTTTCATGCTATTTAAAAAATATTTTTAGCTTTTTTAGAAGAAAAAAATATTTTTAGTTAAATAAGTCAATTTGTAAGTTTTTTTTTTTAAAAAAAAAAATAGTACTTATGAAATTTGAATATCAAATATATTTAGTAAAACGTCAGTACCAAACTATAAATTGCAATTTGTTTGAGTTTAACTAATTTTGAGTATGTGATAGACACATTTACCATTGAACCTTTTATTTTATTTAATGATATGTTTATTATCATGTAATTTTACTGATGTGGAGTATTTACTAATTTTTTGCTGATAATTAATATTCTTTTTTCAATTATGTTATTCTATTCACAAAATACAAAACCGAAATCTTGTTTAAAAAATTTAAGTACAGCTCCATTATGTAATCACCTTTAGTGACACAACACCTTTACCACCATGTTAAAACAGCTTTTTTTTCCTTTTAAAGGTGCTTGAATTATATTCAAGAGTCTCATCATTTTACAATTCTAACCATTTCGAGTAAATTTGAAGCAAATGGTTTTGCTTGTTAACAAATGACAGTTAAATCAAGTGAAAAAAAATATTGATAAAGATTCCTTCATTGAAAATGAAATCGTGACAATGATGAGCAGTAGTCATGACGAGATTTTTTTTTTCTGAATAATAATTATCACAAAAATAATTGAATATCTATTATAAAGAAGAAGAAAGACACTGTCATACAGAACTACCGCGTCAACATGTCATTTGTTCGTTGTTGATATTCATTATCCAACTCCACTTTAAAAAAAAAAAAAATAGTCAAGCTTATTCAAATATTTGGATTAAGCATATGTTTAGTTTTAAAAAAATTAAATAATTATTAATTTTTAGAATTTTATTAAAAAAAGGAAAATATATAATTTCTATTTTAAAAATGTTAAATTAAATATGCACTAAATTGGATGAAGAAAATATATTCTTACCATTATTTAAATTTTAAACAACTTTCACATAACTTCAAAAACTTAACTACAAGTGAACCTTGATCAACAACTAGCTTGTCCGATATGTTCAACGACATTGTCATACGTCAGAAACAAATAAAATCACTAGAACACATATAGGGGTAAGTTTCCTTTACTCGATGATGTCTCTCAAGCTAGATGATTAAAAATGAAGGTGATGGGAATGAGCTCCAAGTGCTACACGCGCGAATTTTGCAGCAGCAACACTGCAAAAGTACCAAGAGCTCTTGTTTCTCAGCTGGAGGGCCTACTTATAGGACAAGTAACAAGTAAATGAACAAAACCATGGAGGGGTACCAAAAGTGGCAAAAATGGTTTGACCATCTATCTATCTATATCACTTGAAGTTTCCTATCTATCTATATCACTTGAAGTTTTTTTAACAGTTAGATCGATCATTCAACTTATAACAGCCGTTTAAATTCAATTAAATTTAATGCTTGTAATTGTATTTAAGGAAGAATTAAGTTGTTGGCATTAATATTATTTATATATAAATAATTAAATATTAATTTTGACAATTTTAATATTAAGTAGTTATATATATATATATATGTATATTAGTGTACTCAATTTTAATTTAATTTTATTCAAATTTTAAATATTGTAGATATTATAATAATACTAATAATAATAATAATAATAATAATAATAATAATAATTATTGTTGTTGTTGTTGTTTATATTATATAGTAAACTTCACTTGAACAAATGATGACCATTGATTAATGCTTCAATTTTATAATATCCATTGATCATATTTTTTTTAATAAATATATTTAATGAAGAATTAAACTGCTCACATTAATACTATTTAATATTTAATTTTAATAATTAAAAAAATTGTTATATTTATATTAAGTTATAACATGTTATTTATTATACAATTTTAATGGTTAAATGTTAACTTTGATAATTTTAATGTTAAGTAGTGACATTAAATATTATAATAACTTTGATAATTTTGTAAATACATAGTTAAATTTAAAATAATTCATATTTAAAGTAACTGAGGATATATTTTTTAAAAAAATTATGTACATATATATTAATGTACTTTATTTTAAATTTTTAGTTATTTAAACATATATTTTACAAAAATAATAATTAAAAAAAGTG
>PYAF01004137.1:608714-641517 GCA_007407185.1 Glycine tomentella | reverse complement strand
TGGGTACCTCTTGCCCAAGCAGATGCACTGTGTCTTGCTCACCGTCTTTAATCCTCGAAAACTCACACTTCATATACTCCGTCTTGCTCCTACTTACCTTGAATCCTTTAGACTTCAAAGTGCTTCTCCACAATTCCAATTTTCTATTAACGCCATCTTTGGTCTCATCAATAAGTACTACATCATCTGCAAAGAGCATGCACCACGGCACTTCTTCTTGAATATCTTTCGTTAGTTCATCCATCACTAAGGCATGAAGGGAACGCCCCAACGAAATATCATAAAGGTTCATCACATAAGAATAGCTAACTTTTTATGGCCGGTTCGCAACTCCTGACGCCAACCCTCCTCCTTTATCCTGGCTTGGGACAGGCCATGCATGCATACACAAAAATTGAAGGCCAAAAAAGTATGTGTTTAATTAGGACCAAATAACTTGCCTCTTCATGCTCAATTGTGTGGGCTAGTGGAAGAATAACCTGACCCCCAAAGCCTCCGGGTCGGGCCCCTGGCAAGCTACAAGGACCAGCTTTAATGGCAGCAGCTGAGTAAGCATCAATATTGGTATCTGCCCATTCTGATCGGTGCTCCCTCAAGAATCTAAGAAGAATAGCTGGAGGGACATTCTACACGGACAGAAAGAGAGCATGAGACAACTTAATACAATGAAAGTAGATGGTAATTGGAAAGGAAAAGCATCTATCCACATTGATTGTGTATTAAATTGCATACCTGTAGCAACATGGATGCTTTGGCACATAGCACAGAACTGCTCACAGAAGGAAATCCATTGTTGTTATAGCCAAGGTTAACTCCCATCATCTTGCTAGGTGAGGAATTCACAAGAAGGGTAACATCATCAATCCCATCACTCTCTACCATGGACCAGCCATCATCTGCAAACCCATTGACAGCTTCATTAAAGCCCCTGCAAAGAGGAAGTTTAAGTTAGATTCCCATAACTAGTCAATTATCTCGAATAAAGGATAATTAAGGGCACAAACTTGCTTAATCTCTGACTCAGCGCGCGTAGAGCTGCAGGCCTTCTTCCCCATCCTGTTACACTTGGCTGAGAAACTTCTTGAGAAATCTGCCTCAAATGACGTAAGGCCTGAATGACAATTACAAATACAATTAGAACTGTCCTTAGCAAGTGAAAATACAAAGGTTAATTAATTTGTACAATCACAAGAGTATAGTGAAAGCTAATAGGAAGAAACAATAATCTTACCGCCATAGTTGTCCTTTGAGCTAGCAGCATTGATGACTCATAAAGTGGGCGCAAAACCTCAGGTACACTCCATGGCTGAACCAGCAAGTCAATTTTAAATTATCAAGCAAGGAACAAATTCACATCATCTAATAAAAGTATTTATTTATTTACAATACAAACCTCTAGAACCATATGATCAACAATATGAATAATGGATCCCCCTCCTTCGCAAGGCCTTATCAGATACCCGCTTGGCAGCATGTCTGCTCTAACAAAATGCTGCACTGGGGGAATAGCAGGACCATTCTGAGTGTTATTTAGTGATCTCTCACAGACCTAACATTGTCAAAATCACATAAGCATTTGAGTTAGGCTGAAGGAGTGAAATAAACCTGAAGAACTATTCTGAAAAAAACAAATAACAATGTTACATACCACAAGACTACCGTCCTCTAAAAGTGATGTGTAGCGCAGCAACCAGAAGTCACGACCAGGTGCCAAAGTTGTTGGCGCATACAACTAAACCAGATGACATGTTGAAATGTTTATTTAGCAAGGCTTCAATTCCAAATACTCATCACATTATACTAATTTATTGAGATACATCACATTTAGAGCAGCCCAATGATTCCATAAACTAATTTATTGAGATACAGATTATATTAAATAAAGACTACAGTACCTGCATGTAAAGCAGCTCAATGGTTCCACCATTTCCAGTGGACATCACATTTAGAACATCCACAGTTCGGCAATCACGAAACCATGAGAGCCTATCTTTGAGGATTTCGGCAACCTACACACATCATTTCCATTTTCATTTTCAATCAATTTATACACACTTAATTCAATGGAATCAGTCCTCTAAATTAATATCAAAGAGGAAGGAACTTGTACCCTGGCAGGTTCTAGACCAACAAGGCCGCAGGCACGTGCGGCCACTCCAGGGCAACCGTGAGAAATAGCAACGATTCCAATGGAATCCGGACCAGGCTACAAACATTCAAAACAAAAATTAATATTTACATACGCGATTAACCACAAAAAAAATAAAAATAAAAAATAGTGCATGGCCTACGTATTAAACAGTACACAACACTAGAATAGTGCCCTTTCAAATCAAAATTAGCACACCCGATAACTGAAATAGTAAAAGTCTATCCGCTTATCACATTCACTATAGAAAACCAAGAAATCATTTGATGTGTGTGTTTTCAGAAATTATAAAATCAAGATGTTTAATTGATGCTTCAAAACGAAATTAGTATGAGGCCTTGACAAAATACAAAATAAATAAGGAAAACAGTTTAGTCCGTAGAGGATAGGAGCTAGGAAGTAGGAAGGTGATGTGTTTAATTAACAAGTTGGTTTGCTTAATTTAAGAAGGTGGATGTACTAATTGGTTTTTCAGTAAATGGAAATGGAAATAACAGTTTGAAAAGAGAAGTGCGGTAACCTTCATCCCAGGCATTTGGACCCACTCGACAGCAGTTCCAGTGGCCTTTGAAAGAAACTCTGCTAAAGTCTCCTCTGCAATGGACAAAAGTCTGCAGAATAGAGACAAACAAGACAACGCAAAGCACGAGAATAATAATATTCCATCAGTACAAGGACAGAGAAAAAACATAGGATCCAACAAGAACCATGCTTTTCTTTTTTTCAGTTTCACAGCTCACTGCTCACTCACCCTGCAGGGCTAGCATCCCTCGGCGGATGCTGCTGCGGTGTCAAGTTCCGCTGACCACTCGTCACCACCGACTCACAGCTTGTGTTTGTGTCTGTTGTGGCAAGCGTAGCCTGTTCAACCATACATCACATGCACACATCACATGATGAAATAAAATCATTGCAATAGTTATGAGTAATGAGTATTCATTTTTATTTGCATAAGAAAGTAAAATATAGAATGTAATGAAAGAAAGATGTTTGTATAGAATTATTACGTTGTTGTGTGTCTGTTGGCGGAAAAAGCTGTTTTCATAGACGAGGTGTGACACCTGCTTCTGCAATCTGTCGTTTTCCTCCATTAGTAATTTATTCATTGCTGTTAGCTTCCTGTTCACAGCTTGCAGCCGTGATGCTTCTTTCCGCTGCTTCTCTCTGCACCTGCAACAACCAACAAAACAAAAACACCATAATTATGAGCCCCCTCCAATAATTAACTGCAACAAAAAATAATTAAGGCCATGAGGAAGAAGAGATAAACAAGAAAAACAGGAACTTTGGTAGGTGGGTCGTGGAAGATGAAAAATTAACACCAATCTTTTTAAATCTTTGTCAAGGAAAAATAGAAAATAAAAACCTTGGTTAAAGGAAAAGGACGCAAGAAACATGAAGAGAATATAAAAAAAAAAGCCAGATTTACACAAACCAAACGACCCTTTTGATCAAATGAATCAAATTCAATTACTTTCAAGTTTCAACATCACACACACACACACACACACACACACACACACACACACACATATATATATATATGAATGTTGAAAGCTAAGTATAGTGAAGGTGAATAGAGGAAGGAAAAGAATTGAAGAAAGCAAAGAGGCCAAGAGGGTAGGAGGACTAGTTAATTTACCTTCGGTTTTGGAACCAAACCTTTATCTGTTTGGGTTCGATGTTGGAGAGGATGGGACACTCTCTGATGAGTTGTTGGCGGCGGAGGGAACTTGGTTTGGGACATTCATGGTAGAGTCTTTCCAGTGCTTCAACCTGTTCAGGTGTGTACCTAACGTACTTGCCGTTGTCCAGTGCCACCTTGCTCCCATCTTTGCAGGCTGAACTCACCGCCATCATCCCTTCCAAATCCAACCCGATTTATTATTATTATTATTACTACTACTTATCTTTGTTTATTTCAACCACACAAACCAAGTGGTTTCATTAATGGGGTGGTGAAAGAAAAGACTATGGGAGTGCTTTGAGAACGAAGGAGAAGGAGGAGAATAAAAGAGGTACTACTCAGAGTTTTTCTGTCACAGTTGTTGGTTCTATTGTATTATAATATATTGGATCATATATGGGAGAGAGAGGGAGAAAAAGAGAAGTGAAAGGAAAATGTAGTTTTTCTTTTCTTTTATTGTGTGTGTGTGTCTGTATAAAGAATGGAAAAGGACCAATGGAGGGTATGTTGGGATTGGGACAGAGAGATGGGGTTGCTTATAAGAGAATAACCCCAAATATCAGACAGAATAAGCGAACATTTTTTGTTTTCCCATCATTCTCCCTCTGCTTTAGCTGTTTTGCCTGTTGCTTTTCTTGCACTACTTCATTTTGGCACTTTCCAACCTCTCTCTCTCTCTCTCTCTCTTATCATCACTCATCTCGCAAAGGTTGTGACTTGTGACAAAAAAATGGGAAAAAAATAAGTACAGTATATGCGACCCACACTCTCATTTACGACGCGTGCGCTGTAAAAACTGTAAAGTAACGTTGGGCAATGTACACTAGACAAAACCCGATACCGTTTCGTTTCATTTCTTTTGTATGCCACTGCCACTGTCAAAAATGTGCGATCTTATGTCCAGCTTCCTTCAAATCAAATCAAATCTACCCTTTGCCCCATGCTGCATCATAATTTATACCGTATGTGCATGGTCCACACTCCACAACTAGTTTTTTTTGTGTGGGTTTTATTGAGGACAAGTTT
Organism: Glycine tomentella; assembly: GCA_007407185.1. Lineage (NCBI taxonomy): Eukaryota > Viridiplantae > Streptophyta > Magnoliopsida > Fabales > Fabaceae > Glycine > Glycine tomentella. Next base: position 636,655 of record PYAF01004137.1, on the reverse strand, counting down.
TGGTGATACGCTTACAAGCATGAATATATCGAACAACAAGCTACGTTTTAATCGCATATAATAGGATTTACAATTACTTACTGTTTAATCAATTAAGTTGGATATTTTAGTATCGCATATCAAATTACAAATTATTTGATGTGTTGACATGTTAGAATTTTTTTTCCTTCATGTATCTTTTATCATAAATAATTAGCGTTGACACATTTATGATCTCAACTTTTACTGTGTCTTATAGCTTTTTCTGTTGGATCCAACCCCATAAGTGTTGACACATCAGAATGATCTCAACTATCATGGGGTCTTAACTTTTTTCACTAAACTCAACCCCGTAAGTGTGAACACCACAAAATGATCTCAACTAGTATATATTACGTCAAACTGATGCAATGATCAGGTGAGCTACAAAGATGACCGTATCTTTTGTTGTCTTCCGATTACTTATGTTAATTAATGAAAAAGCAAAATAGAAGTTAACCATTTATTATAACAATAAGCATTAAGTCATATATAAATTCCAGCTAGCAGTCGAAATGCAGCATATAAACGACTCTATATTTTTTGTCCTTTTCCTGATTGTATAATGTGAGTTCTTTAGATATTAATCGACTAGAGAATATATATTTATTTTCTGCGTATATAGTATGTGTGAGAGGAGAGAGAATAATTAATGGTAATTAAGTAGTTGAGACGTTAGAGGTATGTTGGGAAATATTCATTGATTCATAGATAGTTTTATATATAGAAACGAGCTCATCATTTTTCTGGACTCCATAATTATGTCTGTGTCGCCTCAATGTGATATTTTTGAGAGTTGATGGACTTGTATGCGCATCACCGAGACAACATAATTAGGGTTTTTTGCATGCGGACGAGCTAGCTAGGTTTAATTTCAAATAACAACAGTTCACCCATATCGGCATACAGTTTATACACACACACACACACACATATATATATATATATATATATATATATTGACAAATTATTCTCTTCCTACATCAAATTAAGCAATTGTCCACCGGCAGATTTAGAAAATACTACGAAAGAGGAGAGATTATCGAAAATAAATAAAAGCTAGAGTATATCACAAAAAATGCCATGTACTAATAAAAAGAAAAACATGTTTTTCATTATTTAATACAAATAGTTTACGCTGATAATTTAATATATATTAATTATATGATGTAGTAAGATTTTTTTCTATCTGATGCATAAAACCGTGTTGGTGTAAATCTACAACTTTTTTTGGGGATTTTCCCCTTTTAAATTATCCAAAAAAAATTATAATATCTAAATTAACAGTTTATTTTTATTTATTAAGTTAATATTTTTTTCAATAAAAGAAAATCCAAAGTTTAATAATTAATATAAAATATTTTCTAATGCGTAGTTAAATTATTATATTATATTTTCATATAAAAATATAAGGTTTTTTTTTACAGAAGATTAAAGAAATTGGATGTAACCATAAGATGAATAGAATGTATTAATTCACTTCTTAGTTTAGTTTTTGACTCCCAGTCACTACGAACAGCTAGCGACGGGAATTCGTCTCTGACCATGTCATAAATATGCATAGTATGCAAAATTAAAACGCAGGTTATATTTATTGCCATGGGAAAGTCATGTAAATACACATGCAAAGTATATATAGCATTCTACATTATTGGCAGCATAGGGAGAGGAAAAAATAGTCCTATTTTATTTTCATTATTATACGAGAACTGATAAAAAAAAAAAAAAAACCTTATTTAAGTAGTGGAATTTACAAAATATTTTGTCGACTACTTTATTTTCCTATATATTGGTCGACATTGCTGCCCTACGTATCCCGATTTTAGGATCATCTTGGTCAGAATAATTATGCTAAAGTCTAAAGCGGTTGTTTATTTCATGTATTTCAATTTCAAATCTCATTTCTACATTCGTGGAAGTTAAGACTAAAGAGAAACAGGAATCCCGGGTATTACGCTTGTAATCGTAGACTATAGCACTTAAAGATGAAATTAGTGAGGCAAGAAAATACATAACTAATAAGATAATAAACTAAATGTAGATATACTTCAGCTGGAAAAGTAATAGTAATATCTAGTTATGTTCCCACGCCATACACGGTTTTATACATACAAGTGTATTTTTTTACTTAATTTGTTTGTGTGAACTGTGAAGTATACAGGTGTAGAACCAACTCGACAAAGAGAGTAATGGATATATGCGAAATTGCATTTTGAAATATGCGTATTATGTATGATTCTAATATCACCTACATAATTTTATGTATGTTTAAATATTTATTTGAGTAGCTAATGTAAAATACTCTATGCTGCCAATGTAGAATTTTATATATACTTTGCGTGTGCACTTACAAGACTATTTATTAATTCCTATAAAAGAGATATCACAATTTTGAATTGAAAATTGTTTTGTGTAAAATAAGGATATTATCTTGTAAATAATTAGATTAATATTTTTGTGCATGTAAAAAGAAGTATATTGCCCTAATAGGAAACAAAGGAACGATAGGGGAATCCCATGGGAAATAATATTCCCACATCTTATCCTAACTAGTTGATAATATTGATCATACTTATTGCATTCGAATTTGATATGATTGATTTTTTAGTAAAAAAGAAAAAGAAAATAAAAGAAAGACATTGTAGTTTTAAGAAAATGAAAAAATAAAACAAAAGAAGGGTTTCCTCTGGAAAATTTAGCGTAAAATCGTAAATGGATTGGTCAACACGCTCTTACCAAACAATTTGAGTCTGTAATTGCAACTAATGTCTGACATTTTGATAATTGCTGCTCAACATGAATATTGCGCACTAATTACATGATATCAAATAAATGAACGACACGCAGCTTGAGTTTCTCTGTGATTATTAAGTCAATTAACGATGTTATTGCTATATAAATAATATTTAGGTCCACTGATAATTTCTTTTGTAGACCCAAACAATCGGTCATTTCAGTTAGGTTCATGAGACTAAGTACTCGATAACTTTTCAATGTTATACAGTCCACATACCTAGATAGAATTTCGTAAGAATTTATGATAATTAAAATAATTATTTAACAAGATAAAGTAATAAAAACTATTCACTCGTCTTCTTCTTTTTAATTACAAAAGACGTTACGAGGGTAGATTTACTGATACATATATGACCTTTAATAATGTTTCCCCCCCTAAAATTTAGTAAAAAATATTGCTAAAATTTTTTGATAATATTTTAAAAATATCATTAAATATGAATAAATATTACTAATTTTTTTACAATATTTTATTAAATATTATGTATAATATATGTTGTTAAAATCTTTCATAACATGAGTTATATATAATATTTGATAAAATATTGTGAAAATATATTAGTAATACTTATTTATATTTGACTTACATTTTTTAAATGTTACCAAAAAATTTTAGCAATATTTTTACTAAGTGTTACACAAAAAATATTGTTAACTTTGTGCATATTATTTGGGTTTAAATGAGTGCTAAGAAATTTAATTTTGAATAATTTTTTTTATAAAATTGATTTTAGTTAAAATTGATGTGAAGTGATGTCATTTATGTTTTGATGATTTTAATAGAAAATTAAGTTAAGAGTCAAACTTAGTATTATAAAATTTTTGATCTAACGGATAAGTTACTTAATATTATTTCAACTAAGAATCAATTCTGGATGCAAAATAAATTTTAAATTCTTCTTTAATATGAAATTAAATACTTAAAAATTTGTCTAAAATCAATCTTTTGACTTAAAATTCATCTCCAACCTGAAATTAAACACGCACTGTTTAAATTCTCCACTACTAATCTACTATATATGTGGGTCCTAATAGTTCATATTCTCTCATGTAATAATCAATGATAATTTTAATTTATTAGCAAAAATTTAGCGAAGAAATTATGAATTTTAATAATTTTCCTAACTATTTGCTGTACTCTTTTTGGCCATGGCCAATCCTAATCACCTGATTCTCTTACAGGTCTTTCTGGGTTGAATTGCGTGCAACAGAAAAAAAAAATATTTTTTAGTATGTTGATCATCAAAATAAAGCATCTTTCAGATTAGTTGAGGCCAATTATAACTCGCTTTACAACCCCAATTACAAACCTAAATACACCTTTTTTTTTCCTAGCCATGTTGTTTTATTATATGATATGATATATGATATAAAAGGTGCCATTCCTTTTTCTAGTAAATTTTTCTTAGCACAAAAGAAGACCGCCAAGTCAATGTTATTCGCCGAAAATGAATCTGTAAAGTCAATAAGAAAAGGTAATGGCCCATATATATGTATAGAATCACCTTCCTTCTTTTCCAAACTTGTCCACCAAATGGGTAAATTAAATTACTAGTTCTCATAAAATAATTGGGTAAAGAAGGTATAATGGCAGATCAGTGAAAGTGGAGTTTGATTCTTGAACATTCCGCATTCTAAGACAAACTAAAATTAAGCCTATCCTCAATCGATCTTCCACATTCTGCTCCAATAGTAGCAATGGATTAGTTTATAGAGCACCAATGAAAAGTTATTTATCCTTAGAGTGTTTTTTTTTTTTTTTGAGAGAGAGTATTATCGCTTTAATTTGGGTAATGGAATCAATCAAAGTAATAAAGTCTTAATCAGCATAGCTTAAAAGAGAAGCACACAGTACGAGCATGTCCCACCAAATTAAGGCAAAGGGGTACGCCAACCTCATCGCTAGTATCCAAACCCTCTTTTTTTCGTTTACATTTGTTTTTATTAATAATATTAGTAGGAAGAACCTAAAAAAAAATATATTAGTAGTGATAAGAGCTAGAGCAAAATATGTAGTATATACCAATGCATATGACAATAAAGCTGAGAGTGTGGGGTAAGCCGGAAAGATGAGGATAAGTATATTGATTAGCTATTATATTTCAGATACATCGTATTATGTTACATTATATATGTCTTGTAGCTTTTTCATGTGATGTAGTATTATATAATAAGTATGACAATTTGATGATATGTGGTTACAATAATATTAAGAATTTTGATTAGATTAGGGCATTAAGGAGGAGAGAGAGGTGTGTGGCGTGTGATTGACGGGAGTAAACATTGGTGGGTGTGGCCCACAGGCCCCAAGCACAAAGAGAAAGGGATGAATGTGGACCCACGCGTGAAGGCCATTGTTGCTTTCCTCGACACTGCTTCGCTGCGTGCAAAATACTCATCCTCCTCATTCCCATAACCCTATCCTCTCATCCCACACTCTCACCCACGTCCACGTATTGTTCTATTCCTACCTCTTGTTTGGCCACGAGGATAGCTATCCATACCTCCATTTGGGCCAACCAGAGGCAGATCTAGGTTGGAAGTTGGCCGCGCAGTGCCTCCCTTAAATTTTATCATTAAAATTTTAACATACTTTTAACAATTATTTATAGTATTTGTTAATTATTTTTAGTGCTTATTATATACTATTTTTTCCTTAAATTTTGTCATTAAATTTTTAATATATCTTTAGCATTTGCAATGCTTGTTAATTATTTTCAGTACTTGTTATAGTTTGCCGTGTTTATTAATTATTTTTATTTGTAATTCATGCATTAGCATTTGTTTATAAGGTAATTAAAGTCCTTGTTCTTCATTGAAATGAGAAATACAATTTAACCATATGTATTTTGTAGAAATATTTTAGCTTATATTACAACAGCTCATATTTAAGCATCTCAAATTAAATACTTATATCTAAACTAACTTTCATGTTGTCATCACGATCTTTTGAAATTTCATCGCAAATTATAATAAATTTCTTTTATTGTTCTATTCAATCCAGAACAATAATAATTGTTTATGGTTTATAATTATTTGCTTCTTTAAATTTTCTTTACAAAAAAAGAAAGATTCCTGTCACTAAATATGCGAACATAAATAAATTTTTTTGGGTTTGCAACTAGTGCCCCCTTAAATATTTTTCTGGATCCGCCACTGAGGCCAACACTCCCCAAAATTAAATAAGTTAAAGTTTAAATTAATAGTATTTTTAGTCTCTCTTTTTATCTATTTAACTATATGTTTACAAAAATCTTTTGTTAGGGAAGATTTTTTTCGAATGAACTCAAAATATTCCTTAATAATGAGTCCAGTCCTAATTCTTTAAAATAGAGAGACTTATTTAAGGGTTTTAACCTTACAATAAGGACAGTAAGTGATAATAATTAACCTTTTGGTCCTATAATTATGTTATTTATATTAATTAGTTCTTATATAAAAAAATTAAATAAGTCCCTATTTTCTTTTTCTTTTTTAAATCTCTACAATCAATATAGGAGTTATAACAAATCACGTAATTGCTAATATGGTACAAATATCTATTAACTGGGTAACATGAACCTATGAACATATTTAGAGAGAAAAAAGTGTACACATAATCACGGAATGCCCAAATATTTGAGCAAGAAAATGCTTATATAAATTAGCTACTGTTATGTTACACAAATCAAACCCCCATATAATAAACATTTATAACCTTATAAATTAATTGCAAAAATAAACTCACAAATTTCCAATAAAAACGTGTGCCGAATATTCTTTTCTTTAATATGGTTTCTGTACGACTTGATGGTGCATAGATTGTAGTCTGTAGATCAAGACCTAGCTTCAAAAGGAGCTATAAATTCTAGCTACTTCAAGGATGTTTGAGAAGGTTCCATAACAATGGAATATGGGACTATGATTTCGTTCATTGAAAATAGTTGGTAATCAACAGTACAATTTTGTTGAGATGGATCCCAGCTAATATGGCTGATAACGAAAGGCTAGAGTAGTATCTTAACCAAGAAATGAAAGGGACAATAATAGGATAATCAAGAGGCATTGCCCTATCTTTTGAAAATGGCAATGCACATGAAGATAATCTAGAAAGTGAACAAATTTGGACGATGAATGCTGATCAAAAAGATCTTGGACAATGAATGTGATGTTATTACAAAGAATAAGAGATCAAGTCCAAAAGTGGCAAATGATATAGTTGAAGGGAATATCACCCAACTGACCATTCAATTATTTTCTAGTCTACTCATCAAAAATTATTTTCTAGTCTCAAATACTTGGGTGTTCTATGATATAGTTTTGTGTTTATATATTCCCCCTACCTCCCTAACCATTTGGCTTATTTTCTTCATTCCATACGTAGAAACTGAATAGACAAGGACAATGAATGCAATAATGTTATTGCAGAGAATAAGAGATCGGGTACAAACTCTTATTGGTCGATGAGCTATTTGAAGCTCACAAAAAATTCATATGCTTGGTGCATAAAATGTTTATTGTCCACTCACATCATGCATTAAGAACTCTAAAACATTTTAGAATTAGGAATGCGTCATTACCATGACCAAATGGCCTAGTATTAACTCACCCAGATTCAAAGCTGTGACTCATCCACGTATGAATCCTATAAATATATTACATTCAAAGACATTGAATAAATACATTTTTTTCACACTGTTACTTTACTAATTTAAACATTGACTTAAGCGTTTGATGTGTTTATAAGTACCTTTCAAATTCACATATGTGACTAGATTAATAAACTCTTCACCTCAAAGACAAGTACATTCAATGGGCCTACCAATCTTTTAAGCTCATCTATAGAGATTTGCATTAAATAGGGAGACATAATTAATATGATAGGATAAAGAATGAATGCATTTTTTTTCTTTCTTCTTTTTAGTAGAAATAACTTCATTTAAAAAGAAATTAGAGTTAAATTTCATTCAAAATCAATAGTAAATTATTCAACTTAAACCAAGTTTTCTAATATAAAGAAAAATAAGTTATCCAAATATGCTCTAAATATGAATACGAAAATCCATTTGCAATTCACTTTATGGGCAGTATATCTAATTAAAGAAATAATTTAAGAGTAGTAATTTTTATAGGAGTCTTGAAGTGTGTGGAAAGGATTGAGAGAGGGAGCAGCAGATACATAGCAGACATGAGGTGTTTGAAGAAGGTGAGACACTCACAGTGACACTGGATGCGTGGGGACCACTCCCAAGGATACGCGTGTACCTTCTTTCGGCGTGTGTGCTCCACTGTTTGCCGCCGTTACAATTACAATACTGTGAAACACATTCTCTTCGACTTCGAGGACCGTGTCATGCCACTTCATTCCCTTTTCTGTCACGCACTTCTTCTTTACAATTCATCTTCTTATTTTTCTCTGTCAAATAATATATTAATCAGGTTGTTAAAATATTCATTAAAAATTAAAAATAATATTTTTTATTATAATGTATAAAATTATGTTATTGATAGCTTTTTTACCTTTATGTTTTCATATAATAAATATTTTTAATCAATATTTTAATAATATTTATTGACAAGACCTTTTTTCTATATTCACACACCCTTTTTTTTTTTTGTTTCCACGCTTATCGTCAGCGGAACGTACTTTCATTCCTCCACTAAGCTCCGAACTCAACGTTTCAATATTTCAAATTTTTTTAGTCCCAACTTTTTCAAAGAATATGTGAAATTTATAAGAATGTATCTTACTGTACCATTTCATATTTTTATAGTTAGATACGCCTCAAATTTGCACATGTCCTTTTACACTTTCTTTATATAAACAAAACATTTGCATTTTTTTAAAAAAAATAACTTATCTTATTTATTTCCTAACACTATTCTTTTACTTATTCTCTTATACTTTTTTATCTTTAAAATCAAATTCAAGTATAAAAAATTTACAACAACTCATTAACCAACTAAGTTAAATCTTGTTAGTTATCATCTTATGCTAGTACTTTACCATATCTCGTTAACACTAAGTACCTCAAAAACATTGATTAGGAAATTATTCACTTGTTTTTTAAAAAAATTGTTTACTTTAAAAAATGCTTTCATGTACCTGTTTAGTTTAAAACTAAAACAATATTAATTATCATCTTATTTTATTATATTTTTATCTATATCCAATTCTTAAAGTAAATTGTTAATGTACATTTAACTTGAATTTTAAAAACATACACGTAATTAAGGTATAATTTGCTAATCATTCCCTTAAAAATGTGAGTGTACGATAATAAGTTTTTATGAGATTTATTAAGGTAAATCTACTTAATTTTTTTAACAAAGAGTATTTTAGTACAATAATATTTTTAGAATTCTCCTAAAACACATTCAAGATATAACTTGCTAAAACACTTCTATAAAATAAGCAATGTTCAATTCTTAAATATTTCAAACATGAGAAAGTAATGAAAAATGAGATCATATAAGAAAAATTACAATAACTTTGATATAAATAAGAATATTTATTCACGATAGAAAACACGAAGGCAAGAACGAAAAGTCCTAGTTCAAGTCTCCACAAATTTCTTCCTATAGGCATGTCTAACCATGAACTTGAGGTGAATTATGTTGTGCGTCCCTATTAATGCACGATGTTCCTCAACAAATTTGTCCATGTGTCCTAGTTTTACTGATTCTTTCGCACCACGCCACTATACGAGCCCAGTCTTGTCTCTTACATTTATGGTACATGGTGCATGGTTGTGTGTGTCTAATATGTCAAGACTAGGTATCTCTATGATATTGTCAGCATGCCTCAACGGTTTGGCTCCTATATATTGGTACAAGACTAATTTCTTGAGATATCTAAGTCGCTATGGGAATATGGTGGACCTTACCATCTTCACCTTCATATAGCATGTGGTTTGAACCCAACAGTCACAATTATGTATGCGTCATCCTCTTTGGGGAAGTTGACTAAACGGTTCAAAATTCTCCAAGCATTTAGTATGTTGGCATATAAGCTTAAGGATATGTCATCCTCATTAGGGGAAAATCGGATGAATGATCCACAATACTTCAAGCATTGCATATAAGAAAATAAGTCGTCCTATCCGGAAAAATCGGTTGGATGGTCCAAATATTAATTACAATTTTTAATCTATGTGTTATCTAGCATACTAATATAAAGAAGAAGAAAAAAAAGTAATAAATAGTAGTACTATTAATTTTCAATTACTATAATTATTGCCTTAAGAGTATCCTAATTGTAGTAATACTTTGAGGATAATTAATGATTAACAAAATCTTAGTATAATTAACGTGATCAATTACTACTAACTAACAATAGATTAGGAGGTTATGTTCTTATTTAATACTGCTCCATTGTGGGAGAATATCACGCTCAAGAGGTGAGATGAGCTAAACTAAAAGCACATGACATCCGAGAGCATGCATGTAATTTTGTAGTAGTTGTAGTGCTTAGAGGTGTCAACAATGTTAAACAATGGAATCACGCCCAACGCATTTGTTCCTAAACATTTTTTGCTTTTACCCTACATCCCCAAACACAAGTTAAAGTCATTGGGGATTAGGATTTGGTAGATAGTAAACCCATGACCTCAACCTTAGCGTGGGACGACAACCACGTGGCACACCGACCCTACTCATCATCATGTTCATTCTCTCTCAACTTAACCCCTCTACCTCCAAAACACTTCCTCCAACAATGTTCATGCTCATTATTGTATAAGTACATCGGGAAGGAAAAAAATTCCAATTGTCGAGCTAAGTATTCAAGTATTATACGTACCATATTGCTTTTCTCAAAAGGTTGTCCTTTGCAACTCACCTTTTTTACCATATGGCATTGCACTAAATTACGACGTTATGAGGTTATAATTCCGGGTGCTAATCTTTTACTCCATTGGACATTTTATATAAGTAGCAAATAGTTTTTTTTGTTATGTTTGTTACTTAAATGCAAATACTAAAAGGGGTGACTGATCAAAATTTAGATCAGGAATTAAAAGTAGAAATTTGAAAAAGTTTTCAGGAAAAAAAAAACAGCAAACCCTAGTTCGAGAAATAAACAAAAAATTAAGATATTAAGTTTATACTAAATTTATCATTTTTCTTCTTTTGTTTCAAAAAATTGCCAAAACAAAAAATATTTGTTGAAAAAAACCATATATTTTTTTCCATACATCGCTTCACTGTCCTTATTATATATAATGTCCCACACTCCAACAACCGGAAATCAGTCCACCACCAATCCGAGTGTACGATGAATGCTACGCCAAAAAAAAAATTGTCGCCCGACCCATCTAGGGTTCTCATCATGGCCCGGCAGGCCAAAATCGGATGACCCAATTTACCAACTCTAAACAAGACCCTTCCCATTCTGATAATTTCTCATATCTTAAAATTACAAAAATAACTAGCTTACTAATCATGACATGACTATGTTAGCTCCGTAAAATTGTTCTAATCAAAATACAGAAGAGATTAAATATGGTATTTTCTTGGTCAATCCAGACTTATATTGTCAAAATACAATTTTTATTCTTTCCTAAAGGAAGTAGGAAGGAAAATGGGTCAGGCCGTCTATCAGGAGTCTTTGCCTTGACCTAGTCTAACTTGTTTATTATAAAGGTCAAACTAAGACTTTTTAAAAAGTCTGATTCAAATAAAAGATCAGGCTCAAGTTTTAACAAAAACATGTTAGGCCTATCAGGTTGACCTATTTAATAATATATATATATAATATTAAAACTTTAAAATAATATATTTATTTTTCTAAAAATACTTTTCCTTATTATGAAGGTGGATAATCAATCACTTCAAAAAATCACCTTGAAAATTTCATAAAATGATTATTACTTATTTTGAAATATAAGTAAGATGTTGAAACATTTTATGTTTAAAAATTATTTCTTTAAATTTCCTAAATTGATTTAAAGTGCTTTGTAAATTAAATTTTTTATTAAAAAAATAGGTTTTTTAATAGGCTCGTAGGTCAAACTAGACTTTTAAATAGGTCAGGCCAAGCCTAAAAGAAAAACTTATAACAGATAAATAGGTCAGGTCAAGCTTTATGTTTTTAAATCAAGCCAAGATCAGGCCTAACTAAGCCTGACCTAACTTAACCTGGTCTGTTTTCACCCCTAATAGGAAGGAACACCAAAATCTAGGAACTGTGGTATCTATCTAATTTAGCACCTCATCATAGTTAGAAGCTCCAGCTCGATATCAAGGTCACGGTCGATACCCCACCCCAAATACAAGGGCTAAAATCCGAACCCTTTTTTTTTTCTATTCCCATTATCCGTTATTTTTATAAAAAAAATTGTGAAACAAAAATTAGTTTTCTGTTGTGTACCTTATCCATATATATAACGAAAACTAATTTCTATTATGTAATCATACATGAAAAAAAAATATTTTTCATCAAAACAACAACATATAAAGAAAAAAAAACTAAACAGAGCCAGAAAGGAAATAATAGAGAAGAAAAAGGAATGTGAGAACTCGCGTGGAGAATGAGTTGGGAATCAAAAAGAAGACCAGAGGGTGAGGGGAGAGAGAAGAGGAGGGGGTGTGAGGATAAGGATAGTTAAAGTGTTGTGTCAATTACTAAATTTCGAAAATAATTAGAAAGAGTGAAGAATAAAAGGGTGCAAATAGTAACCCAAAAAAACCGCGACTTCGACATGAAAAATAAAGGGCCCCAAACTTCACACTACAAATATGCATAGTGTAGCCCAACAGATGATGGTCTAAACGCATTTGAGCCCATTAATAACTTTCATATTTAAACTATGGATCGGCCTTTATGAAAATAATAAAACTATGGGCGTACCTCTTGAAGAGTAAATGTTTTGTGTTGAACTGAAGAGTAGAACTATAAGTACTTTAATATGTTTATTCATATTTATTAATTTTAATTTCATTTTCTTTCCAATTTTATAATTATTTAAATTAAAATTAAATTTATTTCTTCATATATCACAGGTGATATTGAAAAACAAAGTAAAAATTAAACTGTTGAAATCTCAAACTTTTAGGATAACTTTCAACTGAGGCCATTATTTTAATTATTTGTCATATATAAGCATAATATAAACTTAATATTTTACATTTCCCTTCTTCCTTCCCTTTTTATCCATTAACTTTATTTAATTTATTTAAGTAAAAATAATAATTTTTATTTCCCATTTTAATTCTAAAGTTACAATTTATATTTTTATAAATGAAAGATAATATTTTTTAAAATTTCATTTTATTTTCCATCGGGACATGCTTTCCCTTTTCGTAATAGAATAACATTAAGTTGTAGATTTTACAAGTCTCCGAGTTTAGACTTGTTGAACGAATGATTGACTGTGAAAAAAGATTGTTGATCTGAGAAGCAACGAGGTAATCTTTACATTTTGAATAAACTAGTTTCCAGTTGGGAGATATCCCTATTCATATTTTCCTTTCTTCTTCTTATTTTAAAGAAAAAAGAAAGAAAGAAGTAGTAAAGAAAAGCAAATTGAGATAAGGGGTGAGATTTACATAATGACACAACGTTTGGTTGCTTAATTAAAGGGTTAAAAATGGTAGCCCATCGAGGATTGAAGAAGAAACATTTTCTTTTTCATTTGCATGTCTAAGGAATTGATAAAGAGGGGGCAAAGTATAACGTTAATTTAGGCAAGAAAGAAGTAAGTGTTACCCTAACTCACCCTGACCCTGTAGGGAAGCAAAATATACTACGCTTATTACTCAAGCTTGTCCAGTTAGTTAGCTGCCACTATGGATTAATTGCTTCTTCCAGTGTCTCCCCAATTTGTTGTGCCTGTATTGACCCTCCTCTTTCACGCTTACTATAACCTCGGGAAATGAAATAATAATAATAATAAAAAATATTATTTTTATCTTTTTCCAGAAGAAATTAAAATAAAAATGATTGAAAGCGTGTCAGTTTTACTTGGTGCAATTGCTTTTTATATTTAAGTGTAAATTTTGACAATATTACTAAACTAGTGTAAGTCAACCAAGGGATTTAGCTTAATTAATTAAACAAAATATGTGTTGTGGTAAATTTTTTGATATTTATTTTCAATTTTTACTTTTAAGTTTTACATTGAAAAGGATTGATCTCATGGTTAATCAAAAGGATAAAAGTTTGTAAAAATATCTTGAGTTCCAAAAAAAAATCAAAGTTTTTAATCGTGGTAGTTACAAAAATATATATTTATATATCAAATTTTAAAATGATAAAGAAATATATTACAAAGCATAGAAATTATAAAAAAAAAAGGTATAGATGGATATGTTGAGCCATGATAAAAAATAATAATAATGAATATATAAAAACAAAGGAGGAACTATGATATGTTGAACACATCCGTAACTGAGCAAAACAATCGATGGACAAAACCTTCCCCCCATGCATGTATGCTTAAATGTTGCATCGATGCAGCAATGTTTGAAGAGGGAAAAATGTATGGCTTTGGTATATGTATACGAGATGACAAAGGGAATTTTGTTGGTGCAAAAACTCAACGACAACGGGGATATATGTCCGCCAGTTCATGAAGCTGAAGGCTTGGCTCTATACTCAGCTCTATCCTGGATTAAAGACATGAGCCTAGCTTATGTAATTCTGGAGGTTGATTGCAAAATTAAAATGATTGTTGATGCTCTTCAAAGCAGCAAACCAAATTTCTGAGTTTGGAAGAATACTTGAAAAATACAGAAATATCCTTCATTCACTTCAAAAGCGAATCACATTGTTTATTCTCTTGCAAGAGCGTCTAGATTATAAGCTAGTCACCAAGTTTTTAATTACCCCCTACCTATATTGATACTTTACTTATTCATGATACTACCTTCGGGAAAAGATCAAATTTTTATTGCATGTTGTGTGAAGGCTCTGAGGAAGATTAGCGACAGTTTTGAATAAAAAAGAATAAAAATGCCAATAAGATGTTTCTAAACCTAGAATAGAGAGGTATTTAAAACATTTTCGATCCCCGTAGAACAGGCCATGTGACTAGATCATTAATCGAATAAAACTTCAAACACTCTTGGGACAAGTCAAGTTACGTGATCGTGCATAAAACCAACGTCAAATTGTGCATAAACATGTACACGATCGTTCACAAGATAGTGCACAATTTTGTCATCGACAAGCCTGTGCATAATCCTGCAATATCGGTTATGTGGAGTTGGGGATGCATGCTTTAGCTTACATGAGCATGTTTTAGAATTTAGACTGTGCTTAAGCTTAATTACCAATAACTTCAAAATTAATGTCGCAGACTCTAACTGAAATTCTTTGTAAAAGCATGTATGTATGTAAGCCAAACTTTCATATCTGCTCTCAAGTCAGTAGTTCTACCCATAAATTTACAAATTGAGTGAGGATCAAACTTTCATAAAAAAATACCCGTAATAATTTTCAATCGAAACACTGGAGATAAATTAATTAATAGATAGATGCAAATGATAACTTATCGATTATTTTTTTAAACCTTTAAAACACAATATGAATTGAGAATAATTTTCAATTAAATAATGGAGAATGTTAATTAGTATTTATAGTGCATATTAATTTGATTAAATTTTTCAAAAAAAAAAACTATTTGTTTTTAGTAATTATCTGAAATATACACTAAAAGTACATATATTAAAATATTAAAAATACATCAACATATCATAATTCCAACTCCATTGCGGCTCTTGATAGTACCTATGTACCACAACTTGAAACCTGTGCCCTCCACTTCCTTGGTCTTAGTTTCTTGCAAGCAAACAATATTCACTTTCCTTCTGTCAAAAACATCTGCTAACTTCCTCAGTTTACCCGTTAATGTTCATATGTTCCAGCTTCCCAATTTCATCCTAAACCCTTGGGCTGTGTTTGCCCGCCACGTTCGCCCATCTGCGTGTTGGGACCCTTGCCTTTTTGTCACCAAATCTGGGTGGAGACCTGGCGTCTTGCCTTTCGGCATGGACCCTAGCATCCTTTTCACTACATCCTGGGATCGATGTAGTGTCTTGCCTTGTGGCGAGGACCCTAGTTCATTTTTCGATATATCCCGAGTCCGATGTAACGCTTCGCTATGAAGGGAACGTCCCAACGAAATATCATAAAGGTTCATCACATAAGAATAGCTAACTTTTTATGACTGGTTCGCAACTCCTGACACCAACCCTCCTCCTTTATCCTAGCTTAGGATAGGCCATGCATACATACACATATAAGCGGAGTTTTTCTAACATATTAAAATATTAAAAATATTTTATAAAAATAGAACGTATAATGTTTACAGTATTTTTTCTAACATAATTTTTAATAAAAGGATTTATTTATTAATAATTAATTCATTTACCAGTGTCATTAGGAAAAAGCAAGAGCACCCACCCACATCTCACGTGGCAGATAGGCACGTGGTTTCACGTTGCGGTAGCCTCGTACAAGATATTTAAAATTCAGGGAAGATCGTAGAAAAAAAAGGTTATGGCGTATAGATTCTTGGCACGTGTCATTGACCACCGTCAGTTTTGGCTTTTGACACGAGCGGAGCACTCACATGCTCGCTGACAGAGTGACACAGTACCCATCCCTTCTCAATCACGTGCAGCTTGTGGCCACACCATTTAAATAATCATATATTCATGTAAAATATAAATACCAAGATTATAAATATACCATGATAGTCGGCTAGTAATGTAAGTACCATCTTGGTACATAAACGACAATTTATAATTTTACTCTTGTATATTGAAAGAGTTTTTTTTTTTTTTTAAATTAAAACTAAATATATATCAAATCAAATTTATAAATATATACACTACTAGCATGTGTAAAATTGTTTTACTTCAGTTTTGACTTATTTGAATTAAGCTCGCGTCTCATTAATATTTTTTTGATATAGTCGGCTACTGAATATTCCACATCATCATGGTTATAAAAAAAGAACATTGCTATTACTTCACGTAAGTTATCTCAATTTATAACTTTTTTATTTTTTATTTATACAAACAACTGTGACTTTTTTTTCCCCTTTATTACAATCTCCATCCTTTTTTTTAAGGCAAACAATCTCCATCCTTTTTTTTTACTGCAAACAATCTCCATCCTTATACTTCAACTTATATGTGATTTTCTTCCAATTTTTAATTGCTTACATTCAATTATATATATATATATATATATATATACATATTTATGAACAAAAAAATTAAATAAAAATAAAGAAATGTCAAGAAGTGCATTTTTATTTTTAAATTTTCATTTATACGAATTAATGAAATATCACATTTTTGTTATATTTTATTAATTATTTAATAAAATTTTAGAGTGAGAGGCTGGACTTAAACAATTTGAAAAAAAAAAGATAAACGTGAATAATTAAAAAGATTAAAGTTACACATAAACTAAAAAAGTATGAGAACTAAAAAATACAATTAAATCCTTTTTATTTTAGAAATTTAACTCATTTCTCATGGTGACGTTAGCCGTTAAATACGGATTTAGTGTCAATGTTTCTCGTACATTTCTCACCTACATTATACAATTTTCCACACTTTTACATTATTGTGTTAAATTTCTTATTTAAATTATGAACTTTAAAATGTATTTTAATTTATGAGAAATAACCGTTTACTTTTAATGTTGTCATTAATTATTTCCCGTATTTATTGAAATCTTCATATGTATAATCAAGCAAGATATACACGTGTGAAGATTTTTTTTTTCATATTCATTTTGAGTGTTATTGTTAATCAAGTAAGTATTTTCATAAGTTCATTAGTTTGCTCGTTCGATTATAACTTTTTAAAATATATTTATTATGAAATCAATAATTAGTTAACTTAATCGCATTCACAATTAAGTATAGCAACTTTTAATCAAAAGATTGACTTATTGATTTAAGGTCTAGTTGTATTCATATCTAAGAGAACATATCTATTGAATAAAAGAATTTGTATCTGATTTTCACTATGTGAAACTCTATCGGACCAATAGAAGTCATGTCCCGTGAGCATCATTAATTTATGGCTTAGTAAATTAAAGACCACTCCTGATCTTTGACCCAGAATAAAAATAAATTAAAGATAATAATATTTCCCTTTGCAAAGCACAAGCCATAGGAAATTAAGCCTTACTTAATAATTTGAGATTAAATCTTCATCCCTTAAATTCTAAGGTTAAATTTTGTTGGTATAATTTATGGTGTAACAAAATTGAAATTATTTGCATAAACATTACATTCCATACCATATATGCTATTCAGATATCAAATGTTAGCATAACATATCCTATTATTAATGTAGACCTACAATATCTATACTAATATATTATCAGAAGCAATACTAATATATATGATTTTTTTAGTAATCTGTTTGTAAGCTTCTGTCAATTTTTTTAAAGCTTGGTAAGTCTATTTATTATCTTTTGTATGATATGCATCTTTAATTTACTTTTAAGTCGTAGTTAATTTTATAATTTTAAATCATAACAAAAAAGTTATTTAAAAATGCATTCTAATTACAAATGAGTTGTGGGACACTTAAACGCAAACCAAAAAATATTCAATTTTATTTGACTATGTGTAACCACTACTATCTTGATAAAATCGAAACAAAAATTTCAATAAAGCTATCAAAAACTATATAAATTAAATAAGACGTGCTTATTTACAAATGATTCAAATTAATGAGTTATGTGCTACCTTTAATTATGGAAAAAATATTAAAGAGAAATGATATTGATAAATAAAGGTTTACTTTTCTAGAACTAATAGTTGTAAAAGATGATTATGACTAATGATTCACAAAGGTGAATGAATTATTATGTTATTTACTGCATAAAAACAACCTATAGTGTAATTATATTGAAATGAAAAGTTGAAAATATACACGGAAAGGAACATTAATTGTTAGTATTATTTTTCAAATTACATATATATATATATGCTAATTCACATTATATGATTTTTGTTATTTAATGTAATTGATAACATTTTTTTCATATTTATACTTGAATTTCATCACTTCAAAAAAAAAAAAAAAGGGAATGTGAGAGATGAAGTGGCGTAGAGGAAATACATATACTTTTCCTTCTGAAATGATCACAGGCTTTTCTTAGAATTGAAGCAATAAAGTAATTAAGAGCAACACCTTATCCATTCTTCATTAATTTCTACGAGGATTAGAGCGCTCGCTCGCATAGGGATTATCATCATGCCACCAAAGAAAGCCACAGTTCTCAGCCTTCCACTTGTCGGTGCGTGCCACGTGGCAGAGTGCACTGGAATGGATCCATGCGCTCGTCCACACTTACATCACCATCACATGCATGCCCTGCCCTCTTGTTTTTTTTTTTTTTTTTTTTTTTTCAGATTCTGACAATTTTTTTGACATATATTTGTACTGTTTAACAGTTCAGTCCATTTTACGCTTTCTCATGTTTTGTAACAAAAGTTAACTGCGTAACACTGTGTTCGGTTCCAGTGGAAGAGAAATGAGTGAAGGTTGAGAGAGACGAAAAGTATTAAAGTAAAAATCGGAAGCATTTTGGTTATTTATTTTATAAAAGTTGATTCCATTTATATCATTTTATGTTTGTGAATGGACCTAAAATGTTCCTTCCGTGATCTCTGTCACACTAGCATCGTTAACGTCCTTTGCTTTAAAATAAGTCATTTTAACATTATTTTATGTAAGCTTATAGTTTTGTTCTTCTGCAAACCAAACTGAATCTAACATCTTAATTTCTTCCTTATTTCACTTGTATCCTCACTGAATCGAAGAAGCAAGAGACACTAAAAATAAAAACCTTAATCATATAATATAACTTCGAATTTTGCTTCCCAAAAAAGGCAACCTCTCATGGTAAGAACCCTAGAAGGAGGAAAATCTCGCACTCCCAAAGCTCCGTTCTATGGCCAAAACCATAGCAAAACTCGATCCCTCTTTGCCTTACCTTCACTGCAAGAATTTGGTGTCAAACTGAGACACATAGTTTGCTCTCCATTCAACTAGGGGGAGGGTGCAAACCTCTTTTAGAATACGTCGACGAGGGAGAGCCCCTGCAACCAGGCAAGGTTTCAATGCGAGCTAGCACGACCATGTGGTGGAGCTGCACTACCTTGGCATGGTTCCTTCTGGCGAAATCCACGTCAAAATATTCGAGAATCTGACCAAGCTCCACACCTCAGATCTAGCCTCCCATGTTTGAAGATTAGGGATTTGAGATGAGCTTTTTGTTTAATATAAATTGAAATTATTATAGTCATGATTTTCAGTGGTCATTATATTAAAATTAATTATTTTAAAATGAGAAAGTTAATGGTGTTTGTATGACAGTGATGGATATATTATTTTAAGTTCGTTTTTAAATATAAATGACTAAAATGAAAAAATACAAAAATATAATGAACTAAAATGATTTTTTTTACTTCACATAAGAAAATTAATTAGTTAATAAACAAGATGTTTGAATTAAAAGTGTTTAAGAAGATTGACTAATAAAGTCTATTAAACCCTAAATCCTAAATGTAAAATAACATATAAAAAATATTTAGATATTTGGTTATATATATGTATATATATGAATTATAACTTTTAATATTTGAACTTATTTTAATATCATACCATCTTAACGTATATATAAAGGATGGTGAAGATTTGATGATTTTAAGTGATAAAGAATGACTGTAATTACTTTGGTTTTTGGTGTTTTATGTTCTTTTTTTCCACCAAAAAAATGATAATGTATTTAAATAGTTTTAGTCGTTTCTATGAATTGATGATTTTATTGTTATTGGAAAAAATGGTTTTACGAATATAGATTGTTTCTCTCTCATCCCACACAAAAGACTATTAATTATTATTTTTATGAATAAAAGGAGAAAAAACTCCGAAAACATTAAAAATTGAATGGAAACGCGATTGGACGTCGAGCAACTGTCTGTTAAAACAATGTTATACAAAAAAGACTATTAAAGTTAGTATTGAACTTAAATTGTATGAATAAATACATGATCTATAAAAAGAATAGGGATGTAAAGAAAAGTACTAGAGAATTGTGACCAAAAAGGTATAAGGATATATATATATATATATATATATATATATATATATATATTGAGAAAATGAGAAATTACAGAAAGATTAAATGTAATTTCCTCAAAAACTAACATAATGAAAAAGTAAAAAACAACATAACTTATTGAAAATATAATTCTATAATAATATTATAAAAATTAAATTGAGTGAGAGCACATGTCCCTCTGTACTGTTACAGGTAGCTAGGTTTATCTATTGGGATAAAAAAAAATTAAGAAAATAAACATGTAAAATATTGTCTCTTCAACGGGAATGCTTAATTAATTACAAGATACGACAATTAATTTGGGGTTGTTAGGACTTAATTAAATGGTTTTTGTGTTCGGCCTATTTTTATCTTATCCCTGTCTTTATATAAATAAATTGTTTTACGCATCAAAAATACAAATAAATTGTTTTTGTAGCTTTAATACGAAGTTGTTTTCCACAGTAACACCTAAAACATATTTCTGGACTTGCTGAAATCTCAACAGAAAAACTATGTTCCAAAATCCAAATTGAAAAACTTGAAAGGTTGAAGAGGGAACTCGCTTATATAATTGGAGAACGGGGCAACCAAAATATTATATTTAATAACTTTCGATGAAATAGTAATGCACTAATTAACTTGCTTGATACTTTTCCATCTTAGAACCTAGAAGCAGTCAAATGATTAAAAAGCTGTTTATGACTCCATTAGGTTTCGTAAATTGTGTTAGTAAACTGATATACTTGACTTTTTAATCACTAAAGCTTGTCAAAGAGAATCATATCGTCATTTGCTTTTTCTTTATTATAATTTTTTCTCCGTGTCTCTTGTGTTCTAGTTTTTATTTTACTTCCTTCTTTTAGGGTTATAGATTTTACCTGCGCTATTTAACTTAACATGATCCTCTTTAAAATGTTTCCTATGCCCACAAATTGCTTTATGTTTAACAGCTAACTCGCTCATCAATTCTAGCAACGCAAAGTCAAAAGCATAAACCAAATTATTGACATATATGCATCCTAAACAAGAATTAATATATGATATGAAATTAACACGTAATTATGTCCATTTTTATATGAGATGTAGTTATGTTTTATTAACTTAATTACTCTCATAAATTAAATAATACGATTACATGTAATTTCTTGCCTTGAAGAGACTGACACGCTTGCCATATCCTTACATTAACCCCATTGATCAGTCGAGCTGTATACGTTGTGATTTCTATTTGGTGCATGTTTGATTTTAATTATTTTTGTGTTAAAATAAAACTCCTCATCAGTGCCTATAAATATTGTTATGATATTAATATACTAACTAGTTAGATGGCAAAATATAATACTATCATGTGAGCATCCAAGAGAAAGAAAAAACAACAAAAGGAACCCGGGTCCCGAGAAACAAAGGAAAAATCAAAAGAAAAGGCTGAAGAATCGGGTTGTATAATTGGACACTAATGTTCTAGTCTCAGCGATAAACCTGCTAGAGCACTCCGAAATGGGTTGAGTTTCACACAAATTAAAGTAACTATTATATCCTTTTACCATTTAATTAATCAACTACTCATTGATAGGCAACTAGCTCGCCATTTTGAAAGGTAGCCCTGTGTTTAGAGTTTAACCGTTGTCCTTTATAGTTTATATAATGTCCAGGCTGTCCTCACCAGCAAAACTAAATAATATTTAGGGATATGACAATTAAGATTTAATGGATAGCCACAAAAATTACTAATTATTATAAAAATACGCTTTTATCTATAAAATATATATGAATAATTATTCACAAATTTTTCTGAATATAAATATTATAAGACCCGTCTAATCTTTGACTTATACACAGATACATAATTATATATTTATTTTATTTATAATTTTAAGTTAAATTATCTTTTAATATTTTTTCATTGATTACATGTTGTAAAATATTTAATTAACATTTTTATTTCATAATTAATTTAATACTAAAATAGTACTTCTATTTTATTAATTAGTTTTTAAGAATACAAAAAATATTTAACTAAATTGTAAATAATAAGTTTAACTGTATATGTGTAGTTATAAAGTTTTGACACAGTACTAAAATTACTATACTTACAAAATAAAGATTCAGGATATTAGTACGTGTCTTTTTCTTACATCTAAAACGGATGCTCTAGTGCTGTCTCCTTCAGCATATATTCCAAGCATTATTTTAAGTACTTGATGAGGTACTTCTGAATAACAATATTAACAATTAAACAAGCGCTTGTTACGTCTCAATTCTCAATATCATTTATGCAGTTTCTTCATATATACAACTCGTACATACTTGATTTTGATATAGAGAAACAAAATTTATCGTGCGAATTATCAAAGAATACGAGACTCCATCTGCTCGCTTCTATTATTGAAGCTGACTTATCATCTGTAATCATGTAAAACGGTCACTATTGACGTATACTAAACCTTGGAACATAATATATACTCCAATATTGTAACATTTTAAACCATTGTTACATACCTATACGGTATATCTCTTATATCAAATAAAGTATTCGATTCATATGAAGTAACATTTGGTACGTTCAAACCTAATATATTCGTTGGTCACATATTTATATATGTTGAATAATACATCTTGATTTTCAACATGTGCAAACAATGAGCATCATTTGTCCAAGATTATCATTACTAAATTCTTTTAAAGATAATCACTCAATTAGAGATACATAAATAAGATTAAGAAAAATATTATTTAATTGATAATCATGATATGACAGACTCATAGATCATAGACCTAAACAAAATTAGTATAAAAAGGGGTGAATTCATATAAGATGACTGATTCATTCTTACATACTCATTATATATGATTGACAATTCTGCATCAAACCTTCACTTAAATGTTAGAGTTTTTTTACAAATATCTTCTTGTTTGTTATGTTGAATACTAACGCATTCGAGACCTGGGTAAAAAACATCAAATAAAGGACTCTTTGGTTCAGTGGATCCTTTGACACAATAAACATCCTTCGACATAAGGATGAATATCCGTTTCTTTTGTGACAATAACACCTAGTGTTTTTGTTAAGTGTATTATGTTTGAGTAACGCGAGAATAGACTAGAGAAACTTGCAAAACCAAATACAAAAGAAAAAGAAAAGGAGTACCAAATAACCAACGTAACTTGATTCACAAATTCTTGCAGTTTCTTTTAACTCAATTAAAGTCTCTTATATATTATTTAATGTTTTTTTTTAAAAAAAGAAAAGAAAAAAAAAAAAGAGTAGTCCAATACTCCAATATAGGTGTCCGCTTGTCCCCTTTAAACGCAAATAAACCCTCTTGTGCTTTTCTCTCACCACTGAAAACCACAACTTTGTCACACTTTGTGTCTCCA
Organism: Glycine tomentella; assembly: GCA_007407185.1. Lineage (NCBI taxonomy): Eukaryota > Viridiplantae > Streptophyta > Magnoliopsida > Fabales > Fabaceae > Glycine > Glycine tomentella. The sequence continues at coordinate 612,399 of PYAF01004137.1, read as the reverse complement.
ACTCCCTACACTTCCTCGCTTCACCCTCCCCCGTAACGTTTTTGCTTCAACCCACAACGAGCCATGGAGGCACAAGAGTTTTTCCAGAACACCTTCTGCCCCCAATTCCCCTCAGACACCAACATCACTCCCTCCAACGCCAACACCTCCGCCGCCACCGCCGACCACTTCCTCGTAGAAGACTTCTTCGACTTCTCCAACGACGACGACGCCACCGCCGTCACCGACGCCACCTTCGACTCCCTCCCCACCGACGTCGACTCCCCCACCGTTACCCCTGTTGACACCACCACCAACTCCAATTTCCCCGCCTCCGCAGACAGCCATTTCTCCGGTGACCTCTTCGTCCCGGTACATACACACGTGTCTCTAATATCTATTCATGTCATGCCTATGTGTAACGTCCACACTCTCCTACCACCAAAATTTTAATTATTAATACTTCCTTCCTCAATTGCCATGCCACGTCCAACACATACAACAACAAATCCCTTGTCCCTATTACTTATTTTTTCTAACTTTTCTTCTTATGTTTTTTCCAACTGTCCGAATTTCATCTCATTTAGTATGAAGATAATAAAATTAACTACCAATTAATTAATTGTGTGTAATTTGTTGAGCAGTATGATGAACTTGCGGAATTGGAATGGCTGTCGAAATTTGCGGAGGAACCGTTTCCGAGCGAGGATTTGCAGAAGCTGCAGCTGATATCGGGTGTGAGAGCGCAAAACGATGCTGCATCATCTGAAACACGTGACCCAAACCCGGTTATGTTCAACCCGCAAGTGTCGGTTCGGGGCAAAGCTCGGAGCAAGCGGACACGTGGACCCCCATGCAACTGGACCTCTCGCCTCGTTGTCCTCTCCCCGAACACGAACACCAACACGACGTCGTCGTCTTCTCACTCCGACGCCGGTAAGAAGCCAGCGCCGCCGCGGAGGAGGGAGAGCGCGGAAGGCGGCAGCGAGGGGCGGAAGTGCCTGCATTGCGCCACGGACAAGACCCCGCAGTGGCGGACTGGGCCCATGGGCCCCAAAACCCTTTGCAACGCGTGCGGCGTGAGGTACAAGTCTGGCCGTCTAGTGCCAGAGTACAGGCCCGCCGCGAGCCCAACGTTTGTTCTGACGAAGCACTCCAATTCGCACCGCAAGGTGCTGGAGCTGCGGCGGCAGAAGGAAATGGTGAAGGTCCAGCACCAGCAGCATCAGTTTCTCCAATTGCAGCATCAGCAGAACGTGATGTTCGATGTCCCATCATCCAACGGTGAGGATTTCTTGATCCAGCAGCACGTGGGCCCAAATTTCACGCACCTCATCTAGAGTAGGAAACTTCCGGTGGAGCTTCCGCTACTTAATTTGTAGCTAGCTACAGTTATTTCTTCTCTTCTCTTTTCTTTTCCTACCTAATTTTGTTAGGAATTTGTTTAATTTCTTTTTCTGTAACTTCAAAATTTTCAGTTTATGCTATATGTAGACTGGTCTCATGTTTCTTTCTTCAAGTCATTTTGACCGACTTGAAATCTCACAAACTCAATTTTCCTAGTGCATTATTCTTTTCTTTTCACTTACAAGTAAATTATGCCATAGTAGTTGGGTAAATGATGACTTATTATATACATATATATATAAATAAATTATGGTTGAAGTAACTTAAATATTACGTCATTTTTGTTATATTTTAATTCATGAATAGAAGAGATTTTTTAATGACTAAAGTTATGTACAATGTCTATACAAATATTATGGTGGCTTAAATCCTTCAAAATTAACTAATGGAAGTGATTAATAGTTGTTAATAACAGTTACTTTTGCATGGACCACTTCCACCAAGTCTTACTCATTTTTACGGCACAAACTGTTAACATGTTCAAGCAATTAAAGACTTGAGCTACCACACGGTACGGCCAGAAACCTCCTAAATTTGAAACAAAAGGAAAAAAAGAATATGGCTGAAAACTAATATGTTTGTATGTGTGCTGTATATTTCATTTGATAAAGGATAAGCATTAGAATGAGTTAAAAGATTCAATAAAAATATAAAAAATTGAAGCAGAAGATATATGAGGACATTTTTATTTCTAGTAATAGGTGACAGATAAAAATTGCATGCATGGGCATCCCACATCCATTCATGTCAAAGCATTATTGGTGGAAAATCTAGGTACCATTCATGTTCCTGAGTAGTCAGCATAAATTTTTCAGTTTTAGGTAAATGTTCCTTTTCTTGTTTTTCCTTGTCTTCTTTGAAATACACAACCTCAGTAAATTTATTATTGTTAGAAATTACTTTCTTGTTTATGTATATATATCTTCCCCTTTAAGATATGATACTTAAAGTTTTGTCCAGCATTTTATTTATTACTATCTATATTTTATAAAAAATTAAATAATTATTTACTAATTCATATCCAATAAGTACTTATATATAACTCAATAAATATACATGTAACTTGAGTACAAGTACTATGCCTACCATCATACCATACTAATTCCAAATAAAATTGGATTTGATAAAGTGATAATATATTTTGCTTCTTTTTACATGCCAGATATTTTTTTTTAAGAAATGTATTTTTATATATTTATAGATTATGTCAATGTTTCTTTAATTTGTTATGTCTTTTTTTCATATTATATCTTCTTTATAACACATTGTTTCATAAAAATTTTATTATAATTAATTCCATGGATATATATATATATATATATATATATATATATATATTGAATTTGACATGTGTGAATGATTAAATAGTTCAACAGTACTTAGAGTCTGTACCAAATAAATGACCCTAATCGTCCAAATTCCTTTTTCTAACCAATGGTTTTAACAAGAATCAATTATGTGTCTATTTGTTTAAAAAAACTTTTAAAAAAAAGTGATTTTTAAAAATATTTTTTTTAAGAAATAGATAAGATTTATTTCTTAAAAAATAAAGAATTATTTTTTATAAAAAAACAGTTTAAACAAATACATAAAAAATAGAAAATTACTTATTTTATTGTAATAATATTTTTTTAAAACAAATAAATTTAAAGAAACATACCATATATCTCATAAAATCATCGTGATATATAAAAAAAAATTAAAAAAATAAAAAGTATTTAGTGTATTAACTCAACCGTGATTTTTTTTATTTCTCAAAATGAAGTTAATTAATCCAAACACACTATTTGTCATCTCCCATTCAACCTAAATTTTTTATATAATATCCTTAAAGTAAACTTATTTAAACAAAAGGAGATTTGAACTTTTTGTCCATAAGTTTTGGTGTAGGTTATCAACTTACCCCAACTAAAAATAAGGTGGGAGTATATTAATAATTCTCTAAAATAAAATATATCAAATATTATAGTTTGATAAAATAACTTATCAAACATCTTCTTATAAATTATATATTTCATAATTTTTTAACATTTAAATAATAGAGAAGGAGAAAAATATAAAATATTTATCTTAACTCTAAAATTATTAAAGATATAAGTTTAATTTTATAGCACATAAACATAGTAATTATTCTGAAAAAAATCATAATATAATAGTTGTGAGTAATTTCTCACTTATAAAATTTCTCACTCACATGGTCAATATAAATAAGGGTAAAAAATCATGATCAAACATTTATTTTCATGTTCAAGTCTATTTTTCTTATATGAAAAGTATAAATTCAAAAAGAATCTAAAAA
>PYAF01004137.1:576348-588501 GCA_007407185.1 Glycine tomentella | reverse complement strand
TAACAATAAAATAATTATATATTTCTTATAGTTAAAACTAATAAAATGTTATATTTTGTTTTTTATATATAAGACCCAATATAGTATTTCATGAGAATATAAAATAATATATATACAGTATAATTATAAAAAATTAAGTGAATTGATATAATTTGTAAGAAGCTTCATTACTTTGGAAATAATTAAAAGATTAAGTGATCAATTATTGCTCTATTATTTCAAATGAAAAATAGGGTGAAATATTTTTGTTTATTGTGTCATGACGGTATATAAAATATTATTAATTTTATCGATGTTTAATCTTATTAGAAAATTAGATTGGTTAATAATATCTCTTCTCTAATTCTCTTATTAACATTTTTCCCATGAGATTCATGTATTGGTAAAAGAGGGAGAAAGTAGGAAGGAGTTTGAATTTTAAAGAATGATCACGCATTCACGTTTACTGTAAATTTGTAATTAGGTATTTTAAAGAAAATTTATAACAATAAATAAAAGAAATATTACTTTTATTAACTGTTTTTTTCTCTATTTTTATTAGATCATTATGCCCTTAATTAACAAAATATTAACAAATATAGATGTAATCATACACACACAAGAAGAGAGGGCATATCCATTTTTCCTCTCCATTTTTTAACTCGTTCATGGTCCTACCATCAACTGCTAAACAACTTCTTACCACATTTTTTCTTCCTATTTTACTCTTGAAAATGTAATTGCTTCACGTTTATGTGCTTGTAAATCTATAATTAGGTCTTTTAAAGAAAATTTATAACAATAGATAAAGGAGATTCTATTTTTGTTAATTGTTTTTGTTCTCCACTTTTATTAGTCCATTATGTCCTTAATAAATAAAATATTAACAAATATAGATAAGAAGAGAGGACATATTCATCTTTTCCTCTCCATTTTTTTAACTCCTCCATGTTTTTACCATCATCTGCAACTTCTTTACACATTTTTTCTTCTTATTTTACACTTGAAGAAGTGATTGCTCCAAGGTGGTCATTCATGTTTATGTTCTTGAAAGATACTAACGTCACTTTGTCTCTATTCGTCGAAGCGGATACAGAACAACGCGGAGGGGGGGCGCGATGAGGGAGCGGGTGGGGGCAGAGCGAAGGGCGCACAGAGAGGGGGGTTAGAAGAAGGAAGGGTGGGGCTAGGGTGAAGACTTGGAACGAAAAAAGGAGAGAGAATGTGGGTGCTGAACGAAGGAAAATAAAAAAATAATTTAAAATATCAAAATGAGATATATTATTAGAATAAAAAATGAAAGATATCTTTAAAGTGACCTGATAATGCATAATCTATAAAAAAAAATAGTTAAAGATCTCAAAATGAGTTTTTTTATTAAAAATATTCTTAAATTTACCCAATCACCTTCTTATTTAAAGTTAATTTCTATATTTATTTAAAAGTTTTTATAATTATGTAACAATCATTCTTATTTTAATTAATTTGTATATTGATTGCTTAATTATGTGGCAGAGTCCAGAAGATATGTAGAGTCCTCATTTCAAGTTTGTTTCGATGCTGAAATTACTTGGTGTTTGTTATAGTTTTTCAAAATAGGTAGAATACTATAGATGAAACTTCATGGACATAAAGAGAAATTAAGTGCAACAAACAAACTTTTGACATTTCTACAAATTTGAAGAATAAGGAAATCACAGATAGATTCTCCTTTTCAAGGTTATTTATACATTTTTCTATAGTTCATATATATTATGGTGACTACCCAATCTTTTTAATATGTACATCAATAAGAGAAATTGTTGTAATGAATAAATTTTATCACAATAAATATAATAACAAAAGAAAAATACGAACATATAGACTACGCGTAAGCTCTGTTTCAGTTAGTAACATTAAAGTAAGTTTGAAAATACTAAAGGCGGGTGTTCCTCCCTAACTCTTATGCATAAACTAGAATCAGAACTGCTATCTATAATATCTCCATTTTTCATATAATAACCCAACCAAACAAAAACTCTCTATGACGCCATTCCCTTCTCCGTCCGAGTGAGTGACTCTGTTGGGCACTCCGTTCTTCCATCGCTACCTGTGAGTCGCTTTCTCAACCTTATTTTTATTTTCCTGTTTTGGTTCTATTGGCCAAGTTCTTCTTCAGTTTGTGGTGTGTGTATATTTTATGCAGTTTTTACAGTCCTTGTTCTTTTTTTTCTTCTTTTATTGGCATGCAACCACTAGTCATTTGGTATCGCGTTCAGGAGGCAAAGTTCTTCATAAGTTGGGTTGCTAGAATACAACTAGGTTTCACGTTCAGCGAATATGACAAAAATATGCAAATCCACCTTCTCTGTTGCTAATAATGCTATTCTGTAATGCTCTTTTTTTTTCCCCTTTTGTTTCGTCTGGTCAAATAAAGGTTGTGTTTGATCTCTATTTTCATAAACTGTTTTTTTAGTTTCCAATGTTGTTTAAACAAGGGAAAAATAGAAGAAGAAAATGTGAAAACATCTCTCATTTATTGCTCTGCTATTTTGGTTTCAAAACACTTGTTTTAGAAATAATTTTCAAAACCTATGGATTTTGGATCAGAAATTGATTATTCACTGGTCTAAAATTATTTTAGTACACAGTTTTTAAAATTAACAATAGAATAATCAAACATGCTCTAATTTTTTATTTTTTTTTATAATTTTCTTGTTTTGTCCGTTGTTACCGGTCTCACTCTGTTGCTTTGTTTTTCAATTTTCATAGTTATATATATATATATATATGTGTATATAAAAGGAAAAGTGCAGTGTTGCAATTTTTGGTGGCAAAGGTGAAGAATTGTTATGTCGAAATAATGTCCCTAGAGTAGGGGATTGGGGAACAAAGGGTCGTGATGCTATTCTTGATTTTTGGTCTCTGGCGTCTCGCATATCCCTTTTAGAGTATTTTTAGTGTCACGTCGTGAGCTTAAAATTTGGTTTTTGATAAATTTTTCAAAGGAGTTGAACAAATTTTCAACATAAAGTTATTGTAAAAGAATTCTGAAGATTTGCACAGTGTCCAAAAAAGTTTTTAGTAAGATTTATGAGATCTACGTGGGATCTATTGAAATTATCTAAGATTTCAAAATGCGATATACTATTAAAGGAAAAAATGATAAAGATCTTGAGAGATTTTCAATCCTACACTGTAAAGTTCATTAAAAAGTGGTCTATGATCCCAATTTAAAATCCTTTAAAGATGCTCTAGATGTGTATTTTTCTTTTACTTGTGTAATTATATGTAATTGTGTTGAAGTTTATAAAACAATGACTGAGCCAGTGGATTGTTTATAAGTAATCTTATTACCTAAGTCTTCTAGAATAGTATTTGATACATGATAGGATCTGAGTAGAATCCAATCTTCGAGCTAAGTCAGAATTCTTAATCTGCAGTCTCGTAGTATTACATTTCGTTAACTGTTCTGCCTCACACTCAAGATGCTTTTGCCTTTTTAGTCTTATTTAAATATCTTGATCGCCATTAGCAGCAGATTTGCTTTTGTGATCTTGCAACTTGGCAACTTTTTGCTTAAGATCCATGATATGCTCTCTGTTCTGTTCAGCTTCATGCATAATCTTTTCCTTCCAAAATATTACTGCTGTTTTTACAGTCTCAAGCTCAGTCAGCACTTGTGCATAATCAGCGACTTGGGCCTCTAATCTACAATTCTCAGACTGTAAGGTCTCAACCCTTAAGACTGAAAATCTTTGCCTACATTACTTATCTTCAATTTATTTTGATCTCTATTCTTGATATTTGATGTATAATTCATTAAACAATTTTTTATGCTTGAGAACTAATAACTATCATGGTTTGAAATGGGTTCTTTGGTAGCTTTTGCATAAGCTAACTCTTCGATATCATTTATGTCATTTTTATTTGATTATTATGTTAGGATTAAGGAAGACTTCATCATTGCCTTGATATCCAAGGGATATCCACAAGAGAGTTTAGGGACGAGGAAGGAAAAATATACTATCGTGAGATGTTAAGACGTTTTACTGTTGCTTTTATTTATTAGGGCGCAAGTATCTCAATCTATTCATATACTTTAACCCAAAGTGCACAAGAACTCCTCATAGCATGTCAATATTTATGTTAGAAATTTCCAATTTTAAGTCCTAATCTCGATACTATCCATATATTCATTTTACCATTGCATCCATAACGCATGGTACAGTAATTCCTAGTTTGTCATAAAAATATCTCATCCAAAATTCCTAGTGTATGTAGTGTAAAACATAACCAAAAATAGATAATAAAGCCTTGATTGGGATAAGATGGAGCAAAAAAGAAGGAAAATACTTAACATATACTTATTTTCTCCTCATTTTTTTTATCATATCATTTGTCACCACTTACATTATTTTTTCTCTCTATCTCTCTTGTTCCCATTATGTTTATCACTACTCAAATAACAAAGTGTGCATTGTACGTATGACTTACAGGTTTTTGAGTCTATTGCTAAAGCGTGCTGCATGGTTTACCACCATTCCAGGGATAAAAGGGAAGTTGGCAAGTAAAGGTTTGGAATTGTACATCTTACAAAAGTTCCCTGGCCATCATCCATTTTTATTCCTTCACGTGTCCCCCAAAACTACACAAGGAATCCCAGCCACATCACTCTTACATAACCCTCAACCATCAACATATTCTCCTTTATCCTAAATTCTTATTCAACTACCAACTACCACCCCAACAACCTTAATTCCCTCCATTTCCATTTGGAACAATGGAATCCCGTGCCTCCAATTCCAATTCTCCATACCATTACCATCACGACCACCCTCGTTTCAAACCAAGCCAACCCATCTCAGACCGAATAGTTCGCGCCCTCCGCCACCGCCTGCGCCTCCTCCACCGTTCCGGCTCCACCTTCTTCGTATTAGGCGCCACCGGAAACGTGTACACGGTGAGCCTATCCTCCTCACCCTCATGCACCTGCCCTGACCGCACAAGCCCATGCAAGCACATCCTCTTCGTCTTAATTCGAGTTTTAGGCGTGTCCCTCGATGATGTGTGTCTGAGGAGGAGGACCCTTCGTCCCTGCCAGCTCCAACGCCTCCTCGGAACACCCACATTGCCGGAGGCGATGGCGGGAGGCACCCTGAGGCAGAGGTTTCACCAGCTTTTCTTTGGTGGAGGGTCAACAGGGACAAAGATAGAGATGGAGGAGGGTGCCACGTGCCCGGTTTGCCTTGAGGAAATGGGGAAGGAGCAAAACCTGGTGGCATGTGGAACATGCCGTAACCCAATTCATGAAGAGTGCTTGATGAGGTGGAAGAGGACCAAGGGAAGAAGTGCTAGCTGTGTTATTTGTAGAGCAAGGTGGAGGGATAGGGTGGAGCAAGATGAGTATCTGAACCTGTCTGCTTATGTTGGCGAAGATGATGTGGAACAACAAGATGTCTGCACTTGTTAAGTTTCATGTGCTGAAGAATCAAAATCAAAATCAAAGTTCTAACTAAATGTTTCGTGTATGTGTAAAGAAGGGGTTCAGAAACTGTTTACTTGCAATTAGTCAGAAGACAATGAACATTTGTGCTGTGTCTTTAGTGGTGTTACTTGTTTTGTTGCCACATTTATTGTGGTTCCTTAAACCTTTTACTTTTAGCAAATATAATTATCTCATATCTGCAGCATGAGCGGTGCAACGCAAACTTTGTTGAATCACTTGAATGGGCTATGCTTGGGCCTTGGGCTAAACTTTTATAAAGTAGAGATTAACCGCGCGAATATGCTCATGATTAATCTGCAACAAGCAGAAAAGTTTCATTCGTGTCGTTTTCTACAAACAGAAAAGGTTTCAATGTTAATTCTGTGGCTGTTTCGAGGGAGCTGAAGACTTATACACTTTGAAAAAAAAAAATAGAATTGATTGAAAGATTAAGACTTGTAAAAATAAGTACATATTATTTTAAAAAGGACTTTATTTCATCAATTTCTTTTAACGTTTTTGAACCATTTTTAATCATAAAATAAAATTTAAATATTACTTCTTTTAAAGTAGATCAAAATCCAAATTTTAAAAATAACTAAATGATGGCTTTTATTGAAAAATAAAGTTTATATATCACAGGAACCAAAAATATAAAAAAAATTAAATTTAAATGAATTAAAAATAAATAAAATATCTTATAAGAATTAAAATTAGAAAAACACAAACATAAGGATTAAAATTAGAAAAATGAACTTACTAAAATTAAAATGAAAAAACATTAATTTAATCAAAAATATATTTAAGTTCAAAAAAATGTCATGTGATGCCAAGATAAAAAATATTGACTTTAAATTTTAGAAGTTAAAAATAAAAAAGAAAACTTCTACTTGACATTAAAATCACAACAACAACAAATAAGCTCAATTAAACCCATACTTAATGACTAGAAAAAAGAATGAAAGTTTTTTCAAAATGCATTTACATGTTTTTTTAATAATTTTTTAATTTTAAATTCAAGGCGTCAGCAAAACATTTACACTTATGTATACTATTGACATTGCACTTACTTGACAAGAAATTAAATAAAATAAAAATAAAAAGTTCTTGAGAATAATTAAATTTATGATCTTTTATTTAAATATAAGATAATAATTCACTAAAATATTTGATTTGTTTAATTAAATTTATAATCAGTATTTTATATGTATCATTAATCAAGAATTATTTCTTTTAAGGAAACTTACATGTTATTATTTTCGTTTTAACTATAAAAAATTATTTAAATATTTTTTTAATACCGATCATATAAATCAAGAAAATTACTTAATTAATATATAAATTATTTTACCTAATTTATAAAAATTAGGTAAATTTATTTTATAAAAATAATACAATTTTTATTTAAATTATAATAAGTCATAAATTTTAATTTTAATTTTTAATATATAAATTTTATTTTAAATTTTCATAACATGAATAAATTATATAAATTAATTTTTTAAATTATTAATAAATTAGTTTATGTAATTTTTTTCTGAAATTTATAATAAAATTAAAACAAAATTTATAATAAAAATAAATACATATAAAATGAAATATTTAGCCGAGACCAAGTGCAATATAACAATTATAAAATTAAGTAAATAAAACAAGTATTTTAGATTTTGGTCTTAAATAAAAAGTCATGACTACATAAAAGTTAATATTTAATTTTGGATGATCAACTAGTTAAAAGAAAAAAATTACTTATTCTAAAAAAAAATCTTGAATTTAAGATTTTGTTAATTATCATTTGAAGGTTTGTTTTGAATTATTATTCAAAGGGGATAAGTTGTTGAAAAACAAATGAACACTTCAAACAACCAAGAGGGGGGTGAATTGATTGTTTACTTGTCCAATTAAAATTTTATATCAGAGTTATCACAGGATCTTTATCACAATTAAAAATAATTTCAAAAACAAAAATCAGTTTTCAATCAACTTCCCTTTCCAAGAACACTAGAAAACAGTGTACCACAAACTGAGCAATGAATACGATTCACAAACAAAGCAATAAGAAAATAATCTGAGAGAATTAAGAAAACACAATGATTTTTATATTGGTTCACCTCAAACACTATGAGGCTACATCCAATACTTCCACTCAACGCTAGAGAAGAGTTCTACTATTGCAAAATATTCTTACAAGTAATTATACAAGTCTCTCTTTATCAACCCTAGACAAAGTTCAGAAATCTAAAACACTATTAGATTCTTAGAGACAAACCCTTCACATTGAGAACCCTACTCAGGTGAATCCTAGAGAAACCCTATCTCTATGCTTGAAAGAAAACCCATTACAATAGAGTTACATTAATCAAAATTACAAAGAAATTGATTTACCCAATCAAAAGACAAGAAAAGATATCACCTAATAATCCAAGATGAATGAACAAGAATAAATTACAGATGAATATGCAGATTATTAACTCATATATGCAGCTTTTCTTGAACCTTGATTGAAAGATGAAACTTCAGCTTATGATCAATATACCCACATGATTCTTTGAAGTTTCTAAGTGTTTCTAATTCAGAGAATTATCACCAATGAATGCACTTAGTGTTTGTGAATGTTTACAACACGAGTTTCTCAATTGCTCACTAATTTTCGAAAAGATTTCTAAACCTCAGTCACAGAGATTCTATTTATAACTGTCAGTTAACTGAAAATAATCGATTAAATCAGCTCCTGTAATCGATTATTTCGACAATGTAATCGATTAAATCAAGACAGTAATAGATTAAAATGCTTAATGCTAGTTCTAAATTTCAAGAACGAATATTTTAATCGATTATTCCGATACGTAATTGATTAAGCCAGAGACTCATGATTTTGCTATTTGAACTAAATAATCGATTATTACTTCATGTAATCGATTAAGTTTGCGGGGCATGTTTCTCATACACATATTGTAATCGATTACGATACTTTGTAATCGATTAAGTCAGTCAACACTACTTTCTCATTATTGCCTAGGTAATCGATTAAACCGATGTGTAATCGATTACAATGCTCATGACTTGTTTCCTGAAGGCTCTAAGAACAAAATAATCGATGTCACTAAGTTGATAATCGATTATTTCAGTGAAATATGTTTTTTCCAAAAACTTAAGCCTTTCAACCTTTCTTAGTTGATTACCTTGATTAATCTTATTATTCTAATAATCCTATATGAATGAATGATGAATGATATGCATACTTGGATTATCATATCATACATTTTCTTTTTACACAATCAATTTGAATCTTCAATCTTCTAAAGATTCACTTCCTTTGAGCATTGTTAAGCTTCCTTTGAATCTTTCTCTCTTTGCATGTTGAAAGCACAAAACTCTCATTCTTGATCTTCAATGATGTTTGGCTTCATCTGAATCAACAATCTCCCCCTTTTTGGCTTTAAACATGCCAAATCTTCAAATTGATTAAGCATATTATCCTGGGAAATTCTTTATAACAACTTCAATTGATTCAATGAATATCTTGTTTCAGAGCTTCTTTGATAGAGCTTTGTGTATACCTGAACCTTTCAACATTCCTTCCAAAAATCAAGTGTTAAAGCATATGTTCTTATTTAAACAGTTCACTTATCCATTTTTGCTTTTTAATATATTCAAATTACTCCCCGTATTTATGTAAAGTTGAAGTTTACCAATATGTCAATATCAATTCCAAATTAATTTCAAATAAACTTCCCCTTATATTCTCAATTTACAGACATATTAACACTTGTTCTCCCCCTTAATCATTGCTTGTTTAATCACCATTCTTAATCATTTTATTCTCCCCCTATTTGGCTTGTTAAAAGTAAAAAAAAAACAATGTTTACACAGAGGATAGAGAATAGAAAAATATAATCCATTGATAATGATTGATAAGCATATGGGATAGAGAATTGAGAAAAAAAATTAAGTACAAATAGAAAAAGACATAAAATAGAACATAGATGAAATAAAACTTAAACAAATTACTACATCTAGTAAGTCCTAAATCTCAGGGGATTTTTCAGAAATTTGATCTTGCATATTTGCTTCAATGCCTTCCAATCTTTCCTTAATATCAGCCAAAGCCTTATTTGTCTCAGTTTTGAAATCCTCTTGAAGCTTTAGCATAACATCCATCTTTTGAATCATAATAGACTCAAAGTCAGAGAAGGCTTGTTGTGAGGGCTGTGCTTGCTAACCTTCATCTGCAGAATCTACTGCCATTTCCTCTTGCTCAGCAGCACCTACTTGATCAGCCATAACCCATCCTTCTGGTGTCTTTCTCATACCCATCTTTGTAAGATGTTTCTCCTTTATTTGACTATTGTAGGAGAGGGTGTTGTCTATGACCTCATTTTCAACATCAATGTTGAAATGATCAATGAGTCTTGAGACAAAAACATGGTAGGGAAAAGGATAATTTACCAACCTTTTGGATTTCAACATGATTTCTTCAAAAATCAGAGGCCAGTTCATAGGTATGTGATTCTTTAGCCCATAAACCAATTGCAAATCATCATCCGTTGCTTGGTCATGGTTGGTACTCCTTGGGGTAATGATGTAGGTAATGAGATAATGCAGCATCCTATCTTCAGCTCTCATAGGCCCAGTGCTGAGTCTTGTTCTTAGCCTCATTTGTGGATCTTGAAGCATACTCTTGTATGTCTCCATTTTACTATACCCATTTGGCTCTTCTTCAAACCTTCTTTCTCCCACACAAGAAACTCCAGCTACTGCTTCCCAAATTTCAGGGGTGATGTGCATTGAGACCCCTTTCACCTTGGACCTCATGTCTCCTTGCATAAAGCCCTTCAAGCAGGTGTAGAAGACACGAACTAAATCAGGGTAGAAAGTACCCTTCATCTCTAGAAACCTTCTCAGCCCTTGTGATTCTAAAAGGGCTGGAAATTGGAATCTTTGCCTAATAAGTCAGTCTAATTCAATGTATTTGGCTGTAGCTACAGGTTTGGTTGCGTTAAATTGCAAGTAATTCATCTTATCAGTTTCAGATGAAAACCAAATGTCAAGCCTATCTACTGGTTGTGGTTGGGGTTGAGGTTGAGGTGGGTTTGAGGATGATTCTCCATGTCTCCTCTTAGGCTTTCTAATCCTCTTGGAAGATGGCTCGGACATGATGGAAATAGGCACAGAAAGAAAATTAATAGAGCTTGATTTAAAAAGAAAGAGAATGGTTTGGTGTAAATTCTTGAGTTTGTCATTCTCAATTTATAGGCACAACAAGGCTCCTTAACGTCCATAATTTTTAAAAATATAGTTGTTGGGGCAGTTTTAATGACATGGGAAGAGGTTTAGGCATTTAATTCACTGTTTTAGAATCCATAAAAAGCGTCAGAATTCGTACAACAGTTCAAATAATCGATTATTACGTTGTGTAATCGATTATTTCAATTCACTTGAGTTTCTGTTTAAACATATGATAATCGATTAAATGTTTAAGTAATCGATTATTTCATCATGAATCAGAGGTTGATGACAACCTGTAATCGATTCTATTCTGCAGTAATCGATTATATCAAGCTTATTTACAAAAGCAAGGTATCAGGATCATTGGTAATCGATTATCCCGTGTGGTAATCGATTATCACAGACAATGTGTATCTAGTCAACATGCATGGTAATCGATTACGACTACTAAGTAATCGATTATTACTGAGATGGCTGTTATTAATTTTGAAATTTTAGTATGTGTAATCGATTCTTTCGATGTGTAATCGATTATTCCCGAAAGCAGTATCCTCTGAGAAATCAAAGAATAACTGATTACCATTTGTCTGTAATCGATTACAAGCTTACAATTTTCGTTCCATAGTTGGGTTTTAATGAATTTAATCGATTAAAATGCAATGTAATCGATTATTGCAGGGCATTTAACATAATCAGAGCAGTTCAGCAGCTTTTTGTAATTTGTTTATTACTCATTTACAATCAATGATATTAGAGCTATCAAATGACACACAAACCATAGACAAAACAAGCTAGTTAAGGTTATTCTCATCAAGGATCCCTAGCATGTTTCTTAGTGTATAGAATCTATCTCTAGAAAGTGGTTGGTAAAAATATCAGCTAGTTGATGATTAGTATCAATGAAGTCTACCTTAATGTTACCTTTTTGAACTTGATCCCTGAGGAAATGATGCCTTATCTCAATATGCTTTGTTCTTGAGTGCATGATTGGATTTTTTGATATGTTAATGGCACTTGTATTGTCACATAGCAGTGGTATTTCTTTCAGTTCCACTCCATAGTCTTGCATTTGTTGCTTGAGCCACAAGCTCTGTGCACAGCAACTTCCAGCAGATATGTATTCAGCCTCAGCAGTGGATAATACCACACATGATTGCTTTTTGCAATGCCATGATATTAGAGAGCTTCCTAGCATATGACAAGTACCACTTGTGCTTTTTCTATCTAATTTGCATCCTACAAAATCAGAGTCAGAATAACCAACAATATTTAAAGAAGCACCTTTTGGATACCAAAGTCCAACTCTTGATGTAGCCTTGAGATATTTTAGAATCCTCTTGACAGCAGTTAGATGTGATTCCTTGGGGTTGGATTGATATCTAGCACATAGACAAACACTTAGCATTATATCTGGTCTGCTTGCTGTCAAGTACAAAAGTGATCCTATCATTCCTCTGTATTTTGACTCATCAACTTTC
>PYAF01004137.1:519786-558589 GCA_007407185.1 Glycine tomentella | reverse complement strand
CCTTTTAACCTTGTCCCTCATAACTTATTCCTTGTTTCACATTTCCCATTCACCTTCACCATATACGCAAGGTAGTTACACCTAAAATATTATTCTAAATTAAAATACATTTGGAGTCTCACCTTGATATTATGTGAAATAAATGAATCTTTTAAATGTTATTGTGCATTATAAAAATAAAACTGTAAAATTGATTAGAAAATAACATCAACAACAGTACTTATGGTGGTGCTATATTTAAGTTTTTTTTTTCCTTTTAAATAAGATATATGTTAAAACTTTACCGTACATAGCTTCATATGCTGGATAACCTTAATTTATTAATGTCTTCTTAAATGTTCAAAGAGTTAATTATTATTATATATGGGAAAATAAAGTTTAAAGAGTTAATTATGAATAAATTAAGAGATCATCTCACATGAAAGAAGTAAAATTAATTTTTTTACAAATATTCTTCGATTTGATAGATGTTTCCTACTTAGTGTAAGGTACCACTTGTTTCTGAAAATATTCTATAAAAATATTATATCCTCTTTTTTAATATCTATTAAAAATATTAAATTTAAAATAAATATATTTGACATTTTAGAGGTAAATAATGCTTAGTATATTTTATTTACTTAGTAAAATATTAATGAAAAGGTGTGAGGGTATGGTTTAGATAATGGCAACAACCTCATGATAAAATTAAAGTTACTTGCATTTCAACCATGCCATAACTTTATCAAGAATGAATATCTATTTTTATTGTTAAAAAACAGTTCAACTTAATTTAGTTGATGAAAAAAAATCCTAAAAAAATTCTTTAAAATTATAAGTAGGAAACATTTTAATTCCCCACTTAATTAATATTTTTAGGAAATAATTTAAGTCATTCATATATTTTTAGAGATTTATTTGATATATATATATATATAAATCTAAATTTGCACTAAAAATATCTAAAGATTTAAACATTTTATATGTATAAATTTTAAAAAAATGTACTAAAAATCTTCTTAAACCGGATTGAGTGTTCGCTTTCTTAAAATAGAATCAGATGTGAATGGGATTGCGTGTTTTTTGTGTGTCGACTAGTAAGGCAGTAGTAACGCGTAATATAATAGAAGCGGAAAGTCAAAAGTAACCCTATCAACCCAGTTATTGCCTTTATCCTTTTCTTGCCTTTCTTCTTCACATTTATCATTTATTTATTTATATTTATTAATTACTGTGAGTTACAAGTTATAACTTCAACATCAAACAACACACGATATGCCAACTCTAACAACAATATGAATCGTAACTTTTATGATTGCGAATAATAATTGTGACTTTAACTTTCAATCTCTTTTCATTATTATTAATATATTATTTGTTTCAAAATATATGGAGTATCGTCTTAAACACAAATTTTACTTTTAAAAGCATAATTTTTGTTTACCATTTACTCTATAAAAAAGTAATTATTTTTAAAATAATAATAATTTCGTTTTTAAAAAATAAGAAAAATTAATAAAATAATAAATTTAAGTATTTAAAAAATAAATTTAATAAATATCTATTATTAATCTTTATGTTTAAAATGTAAATGACACATATTTTGAAATAAATTATTGCGTGCAACAATTTACTATCATCATATGTAACATTAAAATGTTTTAGATGTTTAAGTCCAAACGAGTAAATGTGAAGGTAAAATGAGTTTAAAATTTAATTTAAAAAACTCTTGAATTATTAAATATACGAATATACAGGTTTTTTTAAAGAACGAATATACTGGTATTAGTCCCTTTTAATTCTTTAAAACTTTTTATGTAGTAATTAAAACGAAGCATTGGTGTATCACATTGCTAGAGATTATTGTCGGATCAACTAATTAAATTAAATTCAGTATATATAAAAGGATATTTTCTTTTGTTATTTTAAGGTAGAATATTTATTAATTTTATTGATAGTTAATTTTTACTGAAAAATGTAACTAATCATTATTAATGGGGATCTACCAGAGAGGAGAGGCTATGAATTTGATAGGTATGAATATAGGTGGGTGGTGCACTGTACTAACCTTCGCATATTAATAGAAAAAAAATATTCACCAAGGACTTAATTTTATTAAATATAATTTTATCTAAAAAAAACTCTTTAAAAATAAATATTACTTGTCTATATTTTGTATTCATAATATATATATATATATATTGGTTTTTTATATTAACAAATAAATATATAATTACTAACAGATAATTTAATTTATATAAAAAATGGATACATACGTAAATGTACATCATTAGTGCAATATATCATTATATAAACTTATAATACCTCTACGTAAATGGAGACATATTCTTTTCTTTTAAAAAATATTAATACAACTTATGCAAGAAATAAATGCGAAGGCCAAACAATTTTCTCAAAGTGAAAGTATATATAGTTTCTATATAAAGGAGCAGAAGTATATATAGTTTTCTTTGATGTCCTTGTTCTAGTAAACTCTATTAATTAACGTTGTTAATAATATTTAATAAACAAGACAATTGCAGAACTAAAGTGAAAGTTAAAATGTATTGTAAACGGGATAAAGATATGACATCATATAGTTTGGTTGTATGTTGTCTGTATTTTAAGAACAAACGAGGAAGGAAAGTTACAGATTATTAACAATGGGACGTGTGAACGAAGAAATACACGTAATATATAAAAGACAGCCAAACATCACATGATTTTTTCCCTTTCGAAACTACTATGAGAAAGATAATAAGATGATATATATTAAAGTCCGAAGTTAAAGGCAAAGACAAAATCACAATATGTCAAACCCTACAATGTGCTGTTTAATTCCCAGAACACGTGGCTGGTGGGACCTTAATTTAAATTTCATGTGGCCATTTCATCTCTATCTATAATATCTATTCCGAAGTTTACTCCTTTGTCTGTGTAGGAATTTCTGATATTAATATGAATCAACACACCATAGGTGTTGATGGTTATATATGATTAATATGAATAGAAGCAGATGAATATATTATTATTATTATTGCATTACTGGCACAAAATCTTATTCTTTTTTAACTAGTGCATCATTGTTTGCTTCAATCATGCCAACCACCATCAGCCAATCAACTTAAACACTATTAAAAAATATTATTAATAGTATTTTGTTGTTTTTTTTCCTAGATAATTAAACAAAATTTAATGTAATAAGATATAAATTGATGGATAATATGTCTTAAAAGATAATAAAGAAAAATTATAAGTTTAATAGATGGTTAGATTCATTATTATTTTTATATTTCATATGATATTTTTTTAGTTATTTTTCTTTTTATTTTTTCTGTTTTTTTTCTCTTTTATCTTAGTTTCTTTTTTATTTCTCTTTTTTTCACTTTTTTTTAAATTTTTTCATATTTATTATTGGATTTGTCTATTATTAATTATAATTAATTTGAATTAAATGTGTTATTGATGAAGATGTTAATGTAAAAGTTATATTATGACTTATGAATATGGACTACTTTATTAGCTGAAAACTAGTAATAGGAAAAACACGCATGTTAATAGGGGTGTTCACGGGTACGGGTCACCCGTGAATCCGAACCAATCTAAATCGATCTGAACAGTTTGGGTTGGGTCATTTATATATTTGGATCAAAATTGAACCGAACCGATCAAAACCGTTCATGTATGGGTTGGATCACGGGTTTAGATTTACAGATCCGTTGATCTGATGACCCGATCCGTGAACCGGTAATAATAATATAAATTTTATTATATATATATATATATTAAAAATTAAAAAAAGAATTTGACAATAAAAAAAGGTAAGATATTGTAAATGTTTAAGATTGCATTAAAAAATAAGATAGAATATTTTTTTATATTACATTAAAAAATAGGATAAAATATTTTTAAGATTGCATTGCATAATATAATAGAATATCTTTAAGATTACATTGGATAATATGATAGAATATATTTAGGATTACATTCAAAAATTAGTTAAAATCATATCTTTAAATTAGTATAAATAAAAACATATTTTGGTGTTCATGTATGCATTACATTCCAAATAATATTAGAGTATTAGAGAGTTTATGTTTACATCATTGAGAGAATTATTGTAAGATCATATAGAAGCGTTTGACAAGTTTGATTCTTCAACTCTCAATCAGGATTTAAAGGTATCTATTTGCTTAAGGAATATAAGCATAAATGTAACTATTTTATTGTATTCTTCTTCTTAACTTTGAAAAAGGTCGTAACTGAGAACTAGTATACCAATTTTGTCTCTGTTCTTGATGAATTGAGACATGCAACTTCTGGCTGGAAAATAAGGATACCAACTGGGATAATTGTTATGTAAGGGTAGACTATTATAGTAAATATTGTTCACAAATCTTTTGTTTCAATTTATATTATAAGTCTATTTTATAATATTATGTTGATGATATTAAATGAATCAATTTTACTATTTTCATACATTTGATAATATTGTGTTAATTGTATGAGATATTTGAAAGAATCATGATAAAATAGTAGTTCTAAAAAAAATTAAATGGGTAACCCGGTGATCCGAACTGAACCAAACTGTTCATGAATGGGTTGGGTTGGGTTTCAATCTTTTCTAAAAACCGAACCGAACCGATCAAATTTGATTGAATTGTATCCTAAATTTGGCCAAAACCAATCCAAACCGACCCGCGAACACCCCTACATGCTAATAGGAAACGAGTATGATTTTTTGTACTAAAAGTAAATACTGTAATGATTTTCCCCCAACTAGATTCGGAAGGGGAAAAGAATAACTTGATGTGAACATTAATTAAACGAAATTTCTCTCCTGTTAAATGTTTCATTTAAATTAATTAAGCAGTGATTTAAAATTTTATTAAATAGAAAATCTTTATAAAACATAGAAATACACTTAACTAAATGATCTTGTGTTAAAATACACAGAATATAAACATTTTGTCAGTTTTGGTAAAAAAAACAAAATAAATATTTCGTGATCTCTTTAATCTATGTAGTGGAGTAATGTTTCATCTAATGACTTTTCAACCCTATAAAATTAAAAACTAAAACTTTATTGTGAAAAAGATTAACACATTTTAAAAACGGGAGTAATCTGTTTTGTAAAAAAGAAAACTCGTGGGATAATCTGAGAAAAAGAATTAATGTAAGGTATATGCTTAGGTTGTTGATGTTGGATTCCCTTTTTTTTAGGTAACTGGATTCCCTTAAAACTGAAGACCAAAAAGTTCAGTGTAAATTTTGTATGGAAAATACTAATTGTTCAATATGTCTAAATTTCAAGGAATAACTTACGGGTGTTCGCGGATCGGTTCAGATCGATTTTGGCCAAATTTAGGATTCAACCCAATTAAATTTGATCGGTTCGATTCGGTTTTTAGAAGAAAAAGATTGAAACCCAACCCAACCCAACCCGTTCATGAACAATTCGGTTCAGTTCGGATCACCGGGTTACCCATTTAATTTTTTTTAGAACTACTATTTTATCACGATTCTTTCAAATATTTCATACAATTAACACAATATTATCAAATGTATGGAAGTAGTAAAATTGATTCATTTAATACCATCAACATAATATTATAAAATAGACTTATAATATAAATTGAAACAAAAGATTTGTGAACAATATTTACTATAATAGTCTACTCTTACACAACAATTATCCCAGTTGGTATCCTTGTTTCCCAATCAGACTGGTATCCTAATTTCCCAGCCAGAAGTTGCACGTCTCAATTCATCAAGAACATAGACAAAACTGGTATTCTAGTTCCCAGCTGCGACCTTTTTCAAAGTCAAGAAGAATAATACAATAAAATAGTTACATTTAAGCTTATATGCTTATATTCCTTAAGCAAATAGGTACCTTTAAATCCCGATTGAGAGTTGAAGAATCAAACTTGTCAAGCGTTTCTATATGATCTCACAACAATTCTCTCAATGATGCAAACATAAACTCTCTAATACTATAATATTATTTGGAATGGAATGCATACATGAACACCAAAATATGTTTCTATTTATACTAATTTAAAGATATGATTTTAACCAATTTTTGAATGCAATCCTAAATATATTCTATCATATTATCCAATGCAATCTTAAAAATATTCTATTATATTATGCAATACAATCTTAAAAATATTCTATCCTATTTTTTAATGGAATATAAAAAATATCCTATCTTATTTTTTAATGCAATCTTAAACATTTATAATATCTTACTTTTTTTTATTGTCAAATTATTTTTTTAATTTTTAATATATATATATATATATATAAATAATAAAATTTATATTATTATTACGGGTTCACGGATCGGGTTATCGGATCAACGGATCTGTAAATCTAAACCCGTGACCCAACCCATACATGAACGGTTTTGATCGGTTCGGTTCGGTTTTGATCCAAATATATAAATGACCCAATCCAAACTATTCAGATCAGTTCGAATTCACGGGTGACCCGTACCCATGAACACCCCTAGAATAACTTGAATCAGAATTGTTTTTTTAATCGAACTGGGTTTGTGTTTGGTTACTTAAAATTAAATTTTAGATGTATCACGTAAGTTTTTTGTCGTGGCATATAGCTTTATTTGGAAGACCAAGGTCTTGTTTGGGTCGAGGTCGACCCATGTCTGTTTTAACACTAACGGTCTGTTATGAAAGGCCCGAAAGGAAACTGTATATATTGAATTAATCATTAGAATTTTTGATTTTCGAATGACATCAAGTATCCCACAAACTTCAATATTATTTTGCTTTCATTATAAGATTAGATCTTCGTCTAGAATTTAATTAAACTTAAAGTTTTTCGTTTCTCTTCCATATATATATATAACTTATGTTTTATATTTTAAAAAAATGAGATATGTAATTACTCACTAATTATTAAAAGATACATATGTTTTTATAAAATTAAGGGTATGAAGAAGTTCCTAATTTTCAACGAGGAATTCTAGTAAAAATATTATATTATTTCAAACATTTTTTTATTTGATAAATCATGTGTGAATCTCACCGAATAAATTGAACCTACTCTTTAGTAATTGGGCAACATAAAGTTTTACTTATTTTAAAAAAAAATATATTGTAAAAGCATTTAATAAAAAAGATGTTACTAATATTTATTAATTTTAATCCACTCTTATTAACCTATTATTCTTAGAGAATTATATATATATATATATATATATATATATATATACTATTCCTAACTTTTGATCTTTTATGTTTGTCAAGAAGAAAACTTTTGATCTTTTAAATTATGATTTTAGATTATATTTAATTAATTGCATGAATATTTTCTATAAGGTCAAATATTTTTATTTGTATATATTTGAATTAAACCCTAATTAATTATTCATTTTTTTAAAACTAATTTCATTAAACATTTTTATTTATATTTTAAAAATTTACCTAAATTTAAATATACCCATACATTCATGATACTTAATAAACAAGAGAGTAAGGCTTGAATTTATAAAAAAAAAAAAAGAAGAAGAGAGGAACTAACACCTATCCAATAACAATATTTAAAAACTTGAATTTATTTTGAAATTTTTGTGAAGTTAATTTAGCTTATTCTTAAAAGGTAAAAATAAAATATACATAGTGTTGAAAAGAGAAATAGTTATGTTGAAGAGTTGAAGTTGTGGAACAGTGGAATATATAAATGGCGTCACCCTGCGTGCGTGTGGGTTGAATGAGGAATAAAACGACGATGAGAGCACTGCTTCAGCTTCAGGCTTTGACAACTCGGCTTTCACTTTCCCCCTCCAACTTCGTTCGCGGCAAAAGCTTATGGTTCGATGCAAATAGGGATAACTCCCAAGTGAAAAGGATATGGTCTTCCACTTCTGTTTGTATTGGTTTATGCATGCTACTTGTTTGATCAAATTCCTGTGCCACTCATTTTCTCTTCCTCCCGGCTTCATTTATTTAAAGGACATACCATAACTACTCTAGTGTTGTTGGGTTGCTGTTTGGTGCATAGCATTTTCCAATTATTATCATTCCTATTTCTCTCAAAACTTCTATTTACTACAGGGAGCCCAAGATGCAAAGAAAGCAAAACTATACTCAGGGATCGGAAAGGAAGTCGTGTCTGCGTAAGTCCTTCATATGTTACATCACTTTTATTAATGCTACCAAGTTATTTCAGCAAATTGACCTTCCAATGCCCAGGAATTATTGATGTGAAATAGTTAACCAGATAATCCCTTATCTTTTTTTGGTTTTTCTTTACTGCAAGTGGCACTGATGCCTGATTTTCCTGAATTTGACCCCAATCCATTCTGTAATTCATATTGGTTCAAACTAGAGGAGTTTGTTACTGTCTTATTTTTCGTTATTGATTATGTTGAATGACAGTGTAAAGAGAGGTGGTCCAAATGTAACATCCAATTCAGTTTTGGCTGCTGTACTTGAGAAAGCCAAGGAGCTTGAGGTACCTAAAGATATTGTTGAGCGCAATTTCAAGAGAGCTAATGAGAAAGGACAAGAGGCTTATATTGAGAAAGTCTATGAGGTTGGTAGAACATTACTCCTTATTTGATTGCCATGGGGAAACACATAGGTATGGGACAGGTATTTTTGGGTCCAGTTTTGGGGCTAGGTGGTATAATATGCATCTCACCTTGTAAGTTGTAACCAAATATGTCATATATATTTCTTAAGCATTACGTTGTTTGCTCAAGGAGTTTATTGTTTAACCATAATGAGCATGTTTCGATAGGATTTCAAGATGGTGCTTGCACTGTAGAACTTCGTCCTGGGCAGTGGGCATATTTGGATCATCTCCTTTTTCTTAAGAACATGACAGTCATTGTTTTGAGAGAGAAGCATAAATATTTTTGTGTAGATGCACATCATTACAAGGAGTTCACTAATCTTACACAGAAGTAGTTTGTTTGTCCTCTTTTGTAAGATGGCACTGTCATGCTCTTAAGGTAAAGGAAAGAAACCAAATCCATTTTGGATTATTGCATATTACAAATAAATAACATTCAGTTTCCATTGCCATAATTAATTCGGGTTCCTTAACATCTCAAATATCTGTTTGGGCAGAAGTAAATTGTTACTTTTGTCCAAATGGATGTTTGGGCAAAATCAGTTTATAACCCATCCTCGCTTTTAATATCTAAAAAATATTATGAAATAAAATCTTTACTTTTCTTTATTTATTTATTTATTTTTATAAAAAAGCTACTAAAAAGCCGTCTAGGTTCCTAGATGGGGTTGAACATGGCCCAGCTGTGTGGGAATGGGTCAGTTTTTTGTTTGGACCCATCCTTGGGTACTAAATACCTTCAACTCTACCAATCTTTTGGTGGATTATATTTTTTAGAATTTTGTTCCTGGAATATTGTTTTAACTCATCCTTCTACATTTATCTGTCAGGTTTATGGTTATGGAGGAGTTAGTATGGTAGTTGAGGTATCAACTGATAAGGTACATCGTTCTGTGGCAAAGATTAGAGAAGTGATAAGTGACTATGGAGGAAAGATGGCAGATTCTGGATCTTTGACTTTTAAACTTAAACATGTTCGGGTAGTAAATATTAAAGCCACTAATGCTGACAAAGATCAGATGTTTGTCATTGCTTTAGATGCTGGAGCTGAGGATGTAATTGAACCTCCAACTTATGAAGATGACACTGAAGAGGATAGGTCAGAAAGGTAATGCTCTTGTATTCATTTTATTGTGTTTCTAAGTTACAATCAAATTTCTGGTCTTCATTAGAAAAAATGTATGACCTTTTGTATTATTGTCTCTATGCTCTGTCTACAAGATAATAGGTCGGGGGCATTTGCTTAGTCTTGGTGGTGGGAAACGTGAAACCAGCAATAATGAAATCATCCATTTGACTCATCAACTACTTTTTCTTTTACCAATTATTGAAGAATAGATTGGCTAGTCCAAGTAAAATCAGTACTTTACATAATGTAGCTGACTTTGAGAGGTCGGTGGTACAATCATAGATTGATAATTGGGGTCAACAATCAACAATTCAAAATCAATGGATGGAACACATTATCCACAACAGAACGCCCCAATGCCAACCCAAACTGTATGGATAATGGTGGAAATTGATTAGCCGAATTGAAACCCAAGCTTCTAATATTTAAAACAAAGACTTCTCTATTGCCTGTGATCATTTTCCGAGTGCCATCTGCAGCAGTTCTCATTTGACAATTATGATGGTTTGCCTGGGATAAAGGAAATGCTGGTCTCTCTTGTTTAATATAATATGTTTTTGAAATAAAATAAAATGTCATCTATTTATATAGATATTTATTGTTTGTTCAAATTTTCTAAATTCTGGCAAGCAAAATCAATTGAGAAATAGTTACTTACAACTTAACAGATATATTTATAAAAATCGCTTTTTTTAGGAGTTATTGGATATAATTGTATCATATCTTACATTGGTGTGAAATTGATTCACTTCCCAGATTTGCTATATATACAGGGTATGCATTTCTCACACCATTGCGTGATCTGTATTCTGTAATAGGGTTGCTTGATCTTGTAGTCTCTCACACTTAATTAGTCTACTTACTTGGCATCTTTGATAGGTGTATAATGACTGAAATAAGTTACAATCTCTGCTGTTCTGTTTATTTCTTCCTTTACAACAAGGAGAGGAGAGCATAAAGTTGTAGCTTGCCTACTAGAATTCATTTTTTTTTTCATTTTGTCAGGTATTATAAAATTGTAGGTTCTTCAGAGAACTATTCATTTATACTACCTAAGCTGTGAGAGGAGGGCATAGATTTTGAGCCTGATAATGGTTCTGAGCTTCTTCCAAATACCCCGGTTGAGGTTTGTTTCTAATTTCTATTGGCTACTGTATATGCTATTTCATTTCTTGGATTTTCATTTCTCTTTTCTTCCTTCTCCTTTTGGATTCATATAATACAAATCTTGACAAGCAAACAATTCGAAATGTGTGAGTTTAATCTGTGATGTGGCAATATGCATGCAATTTCTTAAATGAGTTTGGGAGTTGCCTTTTCCGGATTCACTGTTCTGTTCTTCTGCCTGTATTGCATTTTTAAAATTTTCCATTTGCAGACAAACTTTTCCTTGTTAGGGAAGCTTTCTTGGAGACTATAAATATTATTTCTAACAGTTGTTTTCCAGATTTACATGTTACAAAATCTCCCCTATTATATTTGGGTTGACTCTTTTAAAGTAAGCAAAGGTAAAGTGCGTCATCTCAGTCATCAATGAGAAAATCAACTGTTGATATTTCAACACATGCATGATTTGTTATGCATCAGCATGTGCACGTAACATGACTGTTGATTTTTTTCATCAATGATTGAGATTTGTTACTTTACCCTCAAGTGAGTTGTTCACTTTGGAGAGCCAGATCCATTATGTTTATCCTAGGCCCTCTTTTCCAATTTCTTGGGAAAGAAGGAAGAAAATTTTAAAATAGTGAAGTAAAAACTAAGGAGGAGATTTTAAATTTTTTACATTCATCTCGCCTACCCCAACTTTTCTTTTCATTCATTATTTCTTCTGCGTAAGTTTTAGAATTTATTACTTGTATCCTTGAACTCTTGTTGTGAATAGACAAATCTTTAGGCAATTAATGCAATCTCAAACCCTCTTCATACTTTGTAAGGATGAGACTGTTCATCACATCGGCTGTTTGAGCATGTCTTTGTTGTATATTGAACGGTATCTATAATTTTTGTATATAAAAAAACTGAGTCCGTCATTCTTGAATTTTCAGGTAGATGATGAGGCTATGGACTTGAACAAGGAGCTTATGAGCAAACTACTTGAGCTTGATGATGTTGATGCTGTTTATACAGATCAGAAATAGTAATTTTTATATGTTTAAAAGCTGTTCAGCAGACAACTCAAGGTTATTCTTCGACACTGGGAGTTCCTATCACATTATGTACGGTCTATTTGCAAAATGAAAATAGGCTCTAAATATTATTGGGGATTCCTCAGGTGAGAAATTTGTGGATCTAACACAGGTACTTGTTGAAGTACAAGTGTGAGTTAAAGTTCCACATAGGATAGAAATAGACATCATATAAGTAAGAGGTGGTGTCTAGTTCACTTATATGATTATTCGTGATCTATTGGTGTGAAATCTCTCCGATATTTACCCCTCTCGATTTTCAACAAGTTAATGGTTGCCGGTATGAATTTCACTTGATGATTGATGTTTGGAATCTCCCTCATTGGACTGGAGGGGGAGATTTGTTGGGCTTGAATCCCAAGCCAAGTCCAGCCCAATAAGGAAAGATTGGAGTTCCTTATTTTAATAGGTCAGAAGTTACTTCTTTTAAGAAGTTGGCAGTTGGTGGTTAATTTGAAACCACAAGAGAGAGAAAAGAAGAGGAGAAAGAAACCGCAAAAATTCGTATGTGGAGAAGGGTAGAAACTGTCATCCTTCAATCTTCTTGATCTCCTTTGTTAACCGTTGGATCTTGGTGAAACTTTTTAAGCAGGTTTGTGACTCACCAATATTAACATCTAACGGTTGGTTTCGTGAATAGAGGCTTGTAAGTATAACAGGAAATTCTCAAACCAAAGCAGTTATAAAACCGTTTTCTGAAGTGTGCAGATTTATTCCAAGGGACGTTTCTCTCAAAATAACTGTTGGATCGCATTCAAAATTTGAGGAGCGGTTACTAAGATCTGTTTCTATATTATGACCGTTCGGATCATTCATTAAACTGTTACAAGAGAGATTGTTTCAACTGCAAATAGAGGTTATCAGAATTCCTGCTCTGTTCTGTCTTGTTTCGGACAGTGATATTGAGAAAGAGTTATCTCTTTGCTCAACAGTTGGATTGTCCTCAAATTTGACCAGTGTGTTCCTCTCTTGCAACAAGTCAGTTTGACCGTTGGGATTTATTTTTTGTTGTTTCTGGTGGTACAAATTAATTTCGTACAAAAGTCTATTCTGTGTGTTTGCCTCTTGTGACGGTTTGGTACAACTTTTGTTGAAGTTGTCTGTTGATTGTAATGGTTGTTGGAACCATTTTGTAATCTCACTTTATTGATAGTGAAGAATTTGGGTGGACTCCGAGATCGGTCCCGTGATTTTTATTTCTCATATTGAGAAATTTTTTCACGTTAAAAGTTGTGTTGTGTTGCTTGCATAATTATTACTTGTACATAAAGTATTTTGCTTGTGCAAGACCATTCGTAACAGGTCCTAGAAGGGGAAATTGGTGTCTTTTTCCCAACAACTGGTATCAGAGCTTGTGTTATTTTGCCTGTTGACTTGTGATTAATTATGGAGATTAATACAAGTAGAATGGTTACACTAAATGGTTCAAATTATCATGTATGGAAAGGAAAGATGAAAGATCTTCTTTATGTGAAGGAGTATCACTTAGCCGTCTTTGGTGCTGAGAAACCGACAAATAAAACTGATGAAGAATGGACGTTGATTCATCGACAGATTTGTGGTTATATCAGGCAGTGGGTAGATGATAATGTTTTGAATCATATTAGTGATGAGACTAATGCACAAACATTGTGGAACAAGCTTGAACAACTGTTTGCAAGAAAGACTGGAAACAACAAACTCTTCTTGATTAAGCAGATGATGATGTTAAGGTATCTAGAAGGTACGTTCATGACGGATCACTTGAATAAATTTCAAGGAATTATTCTTCAACTAGCAGGAATGAGAATCAAGTTTGAAGATGAAGTACAAGGGCTATGGTTGCTTGGTACTTTGCCGGACTCGTGGGAGATGTTTAGAATGTCTCTGTCTAACTCAGCCCCTGATGATATAATCAGTATGGATTTGGCGAAGAGTAGTATCTTAAATGAAGAAATGAGAAGAAAGACACAAGTTTCGTCTTCTCAATCAGAAGTCTTAGTTATTGAAAGAAGGGGGAGAAGTAAAAGCCGAGGTCCGAAGAATAGAGATACAGGAAGAAGCAAGTCTAACAAGTTTGCCAATGTTGAGTGTCACTATTGTGGTTTGAAAGGACATATAAAGAAGTATTGCAGAAAAATGAAGAAAGATAATAAACAAGGGAAGTTCAAAGATAATAAGAATGATGAAGGTGGTAAAGATGATCGAGTTGCTACTACCACTTCAAATTTCTTCCTTGTTTATGATGGTGAAGCAATTAATCTTTTATGTCATGAGACCAATTGGGTGATAGATAGTGGAGCAAGCATTCATGCTACATCTCGCAGGGATTTCTTTACATCTTACAAATCCGGTGATTTTGGATTTGTCAAGATGGGTAATGATGGCTTGGCCAATGTGATTGGAGTTGGAGATGTGTGCTTGGAGACTAGCAATGGCACAAGGTTAGTCTTGCATGATGTCAAACATATTCCTGATATTCGTTTGAATTTAATTTCAACAGGAAAACTTGATGATGAGGGATTTTGTAACACATTCAATGGTGGTCAATGGAAGCTCACTAAAGGTTCAATGATTGTGGCTAGAGGCAAGAAGTGTTCATCATTGTATATTACACATGCAAGGATCTCTACAGGGAAAATTAATGTTGTAGAAGATGAAGATACAATGGAGTTGTGGCACAAGAGGCTTAGTCACATTAGTGAGAAAGGCTTGACTCTTTTAGCGAACAAAGAGCAACTTCCAGGATTGAAGAAAGCACCATTGAAGAAGTGTTCTCATTGCTTAGCAGGAAAGCAAAATAGAGTTGCATTCAAGAGTTCCCCTCCTTTAAGAATGCCAACTACACTTGATTTAGTATACTCTGATGTTTGTGGTCCTATGAAGACAAAAACACTTGGTGGTTCTCTGTATTTTGTCACTTTCATAGATGATCATTCAAGGAAGACACGGGTTTACACCTTGGAGACAAAAGATCAAGTGTTGGATGTATTTAAGCAGTTTCAGGCCTCAGTTGAGAGACAGACTGGGAAGAAGTTGAAGTGCATCAGAACAGATAATGGTGGAGAGTACACAGGTCCTTTTGATCATTATTGTAGACAACAAGGCATCTGACATCAAAATACGCCCCCCAAGACTCCTCAGCGGAACGGGCTTGCTGAGAGGATGAACCGGACTATTGAAGAGAAGGTCCGAAGTATGTTATTCAACGTCGGGTTGTCAAAAGCATCTTGGGGTGAGGCTTTGAGCACTGTTGTTCATGTTTTAAATCTCACACCATGTGTTCCATTACAATTTGGTGTTTTTGAGAAAGTTTGGATTCGTAGGAATGTTTCCTATGATCATTTGCGTGCCTTTGGATGCAAGGCTTTTGTGCATATCCCCAAAGATGAGAGATCCAAATTTGATGTTAAAACACGACAGTGTGTGTTTATTGGATATGGACTTGATGAGTTTGCCTACAGGTTCTATGATCCAGTAGAGAAGAAACTTTTAAGAAGTTAGAGTCGATGGTTCGACTTGGTGACCGGCTCGGACAAGTAAGAAGGCGTTTGTGGATCCATGGACATGAGATCCATTGTATCGAAAGTCTTCCTGGCAGGTGAGTCCATGCATGGAGGCCAGGCAGCGAGTCCCGCAAGTGTTGCGGCGGTACAAGGTACTAGAGCATAAGCTCTAAGGGCTACTACTTATGAATATTGAAAATGACTTCCGTTCGAGGGGGAGACTACCATGTGGAGGAGACTCACACTTTGAGGGAGAGATTGTTGAAGTACAAGTGTGAGTTAAAGTCCCACATAGGATAGAAATAGACATCATATAAGTAAGAAGTGGTGTCTAGTTCACTTATATGATTATTCGTGATCTATTGGTGTAAAATCTCTCCGATATTTACCCCTCTCGATTTTCAACAAGTTAATGGTTGCCGGTATAAATTTCACTTGATGATTGATGTTTGGAATCTCCCTCATTGGACTGGAGGGGGAGATTTGTTGGGCTTGAATCCCAAGCCAAGTCCAGCCCAATAAGGAAAGATTGGAGTTCCTTATTTTAATAGGTCAGAAGTTACTTCTTTTAAGAAGTTGGCAGTTGGCGGTTAATTTGAAACCACAAGAGAGAGAAAAGAAGAGGAGAAAGAAACCGTCAAAATTCGTATGTGGAGAAGGGTAGAAACTATCATCCTTCAATCTTCTTGATCTCCTTTGTTAACCGTTGGATCTTAGTGAAACTTTTTAAGCAGGTTTGTGACTCATCAATATTAACATCTAACGGTTGGTTTCGTGAATAGAGGCTTGTAAGTATAACAGGAAATTCTCAAACCGAAGCAGTTATAAAACCGTTTTCTGAAGTGTGCAGATTTATTCCAAGGGACGTTTCTCTCAAAATAACTGTTGGATCGCATTCAAAATTTGAGGAGCGGTTACTAAGATCTGTTTCTATATTATGACCGTTCGGATCATTCATTAAACTGTTACAAGAGAAATTGTTTCAACTGTAAATAGAGGTTATCAGAATTCCTGCTCTGTTCTGTCTTGTTTTGGGCAGTGATATTGAGAAAGAGTTATCTCTTTGCTCAACAGTTGGATTGTCCTCAAATTTGACCAGTGTGTTCCTCTCTTTCAACAAGTCAGTTTGACCGTTGGGATTTATTTTTTGTTGTTTCTGGTGGTACAAATTAATTTCGTACAAAAGTCTATTCTGTGTGTTTGCCTCTTGTGATGGTTTGGTACAACTTTTGTTGAAGTTGTCTGTTGATTGTAATGGTTGTTGGAACCATTTTGTAATCTCACTTTATTGATAGTGAAGAATTTGGGTGGACTCCGAGATCGATCCCGTGGTTTTTATTTCTCATATTGAGAAAGTTTTCCACGTTAAAAGTTGTGTTGTGTTGCTTGCATAATTATTACTTGTGCATAAAGTATTTTGCTTGTGCAAGACCATTCGTAACAGGTCCTGGAAGGGGAAATTGGTGTCTTTTTCCCAACAGTACTATCTAATCTGTTTCCTTTTTTTTTTCTTTTTAGGGTGGCCAGAGGAATGCTTTCTCGTAAGGGAATTTCATTTTGAAATTATTTGATTCAAAACGGAGGATATTTAAATCATGTATCGTCTTATATGACAAACTACAAAGTCCAATAATAATAAAACAAAGTAAATCTTGATTCCTTCTAGTTGGGTACGATGATCCCGGAGAAATTTCTTTGACACCATCTTGATTTTTTCTATACTTTCTTATATAATTGGTCTTATTACGTATGGAGAAGATAGTCAAGGAATTGGTTTTTTGCTCATATTATTATCATTTTTGCATGTAAACCAAGAAGCTGAGACTTATATATATGCCGCTTTAGAAATTTTCAAGAATCGTTTTTATACGAGAACAATCAAGGTAGGCATTGACCGGTGATGTCACTTAGAAGAGTTGGTTTTGTAGTTATAAATGTGACGCATGTAAGCATTAATCTATAATTTCATGTTCAATAATAATCATATCAAAAACATGAGAAAAAATTTTGAGAATTCATGAGTTTCACATTAATATACATTTGTCCATAATTGTGGAAGATCTTTAATGGTAAAATGCTTTTTCAGATTCTTGACCCTTTCAATTTTTGTATCTTTTTTGATAGGGATGAGATACAACTCTCATGGACAGACAATGAATGTATTCAATTTTCTAAATCCCAGCTTATAAGAAAACTAAATCACTATGTTAATATAACCGCACTTATCAACAATTATCTTTTAATATAACTGCATCTATCAACAATTATCATTTTAATAACTTTCCTTTGTAACCAATTATCCTTATGTCTTTTATTAATTAAATCAAATAACATTCATTTAAATGAGTCACAATGATAAATCTTACATTCTTCACTTGGCTCATGTCACAAATTTCATTTCATGATTTAATGAAAACAATTATAATATGCATTCATAGGGCTAAAGTTTTCATACATTGGCCTCATCATAAATCATGATAAAAAATATAACCAATAAGAGTCATGGCGGTTATATGCTATCAAATCTGCATAGTTCCTCCCATGTACCACTGTATCAGCTCTTCTTCCTAATATGATACTTTAATAGAAGTTTACATCATAATGTCCTACAATAATACTATTATGTCTTCATTAGGGATAAATTCTGTTTTTTCAAAATAATCATTCATACATGCATGTATGCATAAATTTGAAAACAAAATAATTTTCAGAAACTTAAACATCATTGAATTCAGAGTGTCAATAGTCAATAATTTCAATAATGATCAACATTCATTAGCTGACATAATACTCATATTACGTACATGACCAATAAATGTCTTGGGCGGTAATCCCTTTGTCAAGGGATCAACTATCATAAGACCAGTGCTAACATGCTCTATAGACACTGTATGTTTTTGAACCTCTTTAACGACAAAGTATTTCAATTCCATATGCTTAGCACCTTTTGAATACTTGTCGTTTTTAGAAAAGAAGACTGCTGCAGAATTATCACAATAAATTTTTAGCGGTCTATCAATACTGTCGATCAATTCAAGCCCTGAAATAAAGTTTCGCAACCATTTAGCCTGAAACATGGCTTCAAAGCATGCCACAAATTCAGCTTCCATAGTGGATGCAACAATTACAGACTGCTTTGCATTTTTCCATGATATAGTTCCTCCAACTAAAAAATACATATAACCATAAGTAGATTTTCTTGTATTCACACACCCTGCAAAATTTGAGTTTGTGTATCCAATCACTTCAAGGTTACTAAACCTCCTATAAGTAAGCATGTGACCTTAAGTGCCTTACAAACATCTCATAACTTTCTTTATAGCTTTCCAATGATCCATACCAGGATTACTTTGGTATCTTCCCAACATTCCAACTGCAAAGCTAATATCTAGTGTCGTACAAGTCTGAGCATACATTAGACTCCCAACAAGTGATGCATATGGAATTGCTTCCATTTCCTTTCGTTCCAATTCATTCTTAGGACATTGCATGAGAGTAAATATAATGACTAAGCCAAAAAAAAAAAAAATCTCCAGTTCCTGGGGCCATTAGCGCCAGAAGCGGCGCCAATAGCACGGGAGATGCGCTAGAAGACCAATTTTCTTTGGTTCTTGGCGTCGATAGTGCCAGAGCGGCGTCAGTAGCGCTAGAAGCACTATCTTTCCGCGCCAGTAGCGCGGGAAGTACGCCCAGACCTCTGTTTCTCCGCGCTAAAACGACACAATTAGCGTGAGACGCGCGACAAGGTCACTTAAGTGACCCATTTCTCTCTCTTCACAAAAACACATTCATCATCTTCCTTTCTCCTATCTCCTCCATGGCCAAATGTGAGAAGCTCCATAACCACTCAACCCCTGACCAAAATCCTTCACATGCAACTTGAAAGTTGAAGGGAATCATCCAATAAGCTCAATTTTGTTAAGACTTTCGGCAACCGCACCAATTTGTCGTTGTAAGTTACAAAATTTATAAGATCGTCTCCACAGGGACTTGAGCTTACTCAGTTAATCCAATTATAACTTAACAGTTCAATAGTTATTACACGTAGGTTGAGCGGAATTTAGTTGTGAAAGTAATGTAAAATTAATAAACTTTAGTAAATGCAATATATCTATGAGAAAGTGGGATTGAATTTCATCATTCTTATCCTTTTATATCCATTTAATTTTATCATGCATATCAATTTCTATCTTTATTGTTGCACACTATTTTACCCCGAATCGATCCCTCGCATTCGAGTTCTAAGGATATCTACCGAATATCGATCCCTCGCATATGAAGTAAATACACCAACATTAAATTCATAATCGCGTGCTTTATGCAATCAGAATGTTATGCCCTATTTTTAGCAACGTAACATAACGAGTAAAATCATTTGGTTCAAACCCTAAGATTACTTTCTAGTTTCACTTAGGATTAAATTCATGAAACTAGTGATCAAGTAGAATCAAGCATTAAGGACAGAATGAAATTACCAATAAAGAATAGAAACGATTAATGCATAAATAAATATTAAAATAGAGACATAGGGATAAGAAGAGTACGTCCAATCCTTAGAGAAGCTAGCTACTCATTGTGGAGAGAACCTTCTCAAGGGAAGAATTGATGAAGGGCCTCATCACCGCTTCTTCTCAGCAGAGTTTCCACAATAATTCTCACTTCTCTCACTTCCTAATCTACCTAATACTATTGTTTAAGCTCCTAAACTACAGAACAAGCTTTGGGAAGTAAGGAATGAAGAAATGGCATCCTTTCTCCTTCATTTTCGTTGGCTATTTATAGAATCCATGACCTGCCTGCTTCCAATGGCCCAGGCGACCATTTTCTTCATGTTTTGCTCGTCTGGGCGAGCTAACCCTGCTTTCTTGGAACTTGATGTCGCCCAGGTGACCCAAATACACATGGTTTGGTCGCCTGGGCGAGTTAATGACTTAACCATGAATAATTCTTTAGGCTTTGATGGATTTTGGGCTTGGATTGCTTGTAACACCTCCTATGTTTGCTATGTAAGCCTTCCTTGCTTGCTTTGCTTATTCGGAAGCCTCGAAAATCCACGAAATCTATCAAAATACAAAGCATGATTGGATTAATCTTCCAAAATATGAACAACAACTTTTATACAAGCACTAGGTGCTATTTAACTAGGTTTAGGGCAAATTTATAATCAAATCTTCTGAAATCAAAAGATAAGTGACTACATTTAAAACATGAATTTAACTGAATTAGGGCACTTATCAGATTTCAACCTCAGTTCTTCTTGAAAACCATCAAACGAGGCGATCGTTTTCTCCAAGGATCTTCACAAAGTTTTGATTTTGAGGGGAAAGAAGGAATTTTAAGAACATCCAAGCTTGGAGAAGCCGTCCTCTAGCTTTCCTTGACGTTTTAGAGGTAAGAAACACAAATTTTACCTATTATTTGAGAATTTGTTCTTGAGATGAATAGTGACCCATTTGAGTTAGAGCTGAAATTAGGCTTGGGTCCTTTGGAAAAGTATGCTTATGAGGTTGTTGTGATGAAGGTTTAACCTTGAAATGTATGTGTAGGAAGAATGTTGGTTAAATTGATGATATTATGGTATGTATGGGTCTTGTTGCCTTCACAAGATGTGTTTAGGAGAGTATATAAACGGTGAAAAAATTTTGAAGTAACCGTTTTAACTACCTTAATAATTATCGAAATGTGGCATGGATAAAGCTTTGAACTCTTTGAATTGGTTTTTGCAGAGTCTTAGGGATACTCTAGGGCCTTGGTTAGACCAAGATAGATCCTATTGGGGGTCTGTAAGTCACCAATTAGATGACTAGTCCTTATAACTTGGAAAAAGAGTAAAAATGGGTTAATATGGAAAATAATAGTGTTTCTTTTCATGAACGATTAAGAACCGTTATTGATTGCTTGTATGTCTTTATGTAAGGTGTGATACCGAGGATATAAGTGGTTGTGACCACAAGACCGGGATAGCCAGTGTAGCACTTAGAACGGGTAAGCTCTTTGTTTTTCTTATTAACTGTGTTCCACCATACTCCAAGGGAGTGATGGTTATTGGATGTCATAATGCATGTGTATTGAAATTGTGTGTTATTGTATTTCTATTGAGAACATGTATATGATGTACACTGTGATGATATGTTGTATGATTGATGAAATTCTCTGGCCAGTAGAATAGACTAAATATGAACTTCCCTTGGAGCCAAAGTAATGTGGAACAACTCCTTGTGGTTAATTGATATAAAAAACCTGAGAGAATGTGTCCTTAAGTGGATGATCTTCTCTTGGAAGAGTCATATACGTCTGAGTAAAGTCCTAAGAGAATGTGTCCTTAAGTGCATGATCTTCCTCAAACAATGTTATATATATATATATATGCTATATCTGTGTTGCATTCCTGATGTTGGTAGCGTCCAATGGAATGACACCTGTGTTGTGATATGCATGTGATGTATTTTATGAGAGCCATGATGGCTAGATTGTGTGATGCCAATTTTGATGCTATATGTCGTGGAAGTGAACCAGGAGGAGGAGAGGCTTTCAAGAATCTTGAGTTTATTGAGATTGTATCTCACCCCGTGTGGAGATTATATTTTGCAGGTGATGCTCAGCGAGCGGATGGTGGATCCCAGGTCAAGAGGCCCGAGTAGGAATATGGTTCTATGTAAACCTTAGGCATATTATTTTGAGAGCATGTTGGCTCATTGTTTGTTATGTCTGTATTTTGTATCCTTAAGGGCAAGATGCACAGTTGATGTACATTATTGTATATTTTGAGAGATATTGATGTATGTTGAGAGGACACGGGATGAAATACCTTACATTCTTTTTGAGTTACATCTATTGAGATATATGTATATGGCTTATTTGGTCCTCTAGTTGTATGATGTGAGTGTTTACCATAAATAATGCAAATATGGTATTGTTGTTGTTGACGTTTGATGACGTCATTTTGTTAATTGCTTCCGAATTAATTATCTTTAATTAATTGCTACACTTTACAACCATAATTGAATGTTAATGAACCAGATGCATACGGGGCATTCCACTAAACTTGTCTCCTTTCTGAATTGGTACTTGAGACTATGAGCAGTTTTGCATTCTGAATCTCTCTAAAACTTTATTAATATATGCTTTCTGAGACAAATCCAACAATCCTTGTGATCTATCATGGAATATTTCTATCCCAATCACATAAGATGCCTCACCCATATCTTTCATTTCAAATTTACTAGAGAGAAACTTCTTAGTCTCATTTAAAAGACTAAGATCATTAGTTGCAAGCAAGATATCATCAACATACAGAATCAATAATATAAACTTACTCCCACTGACCTTCAGATATATACACCGATCAACAGTGTTTTCTTCAAATCCAAAGGAAGCAACAATATCATTGAACTTAAGGTACCATTGTCTATAAGATTGTTTAAGTCCGTATATTGATTTCTTAAATTTGCACACCATGTGCTCTTTTCCCTTTTCTATGAACCCCATTGGTTGGTCCATGTACACATCTTCCTCTAAATTCCCATTTAGAAAGACGGTTTTCACATCCTTCTGGTGTAACTCTAGATCATAATGAGCCACCAATGCCATAATGATTCTTAGAGAATCCTTTCTTGAAACTGGTGAAATGTTTCTTTATAGTCAATGTCATCTTTTTGAGTGAATTCCTTTGCAACTAGTTAAAGCCTTGTACCGTTCTAAGTTACCATGAGAGTCACATTTGGTCTTAAAGACCCATTTACATCCAATTCTCTTACATTCTTCTATAACTCAACAAGGTCCCAAACCTCATTTTGTTCCATAGATTTCAACTCATCTTTCATGGCATTTAACCACTTGTCACCATCTTCACTATTCACGGCTTGTGAAAACGTCACTGGATCATATTTTATACCCAAGTCAAATTCAGACTCTTGTAGATATACCACATAATCATTGGAAATAGCAAATCTCCTTTCCCTTTGAGATCTTTTTAATGTTATTTGTTGTGATTCTTATACAATGGGTTCATTCGGTTCATTGGCAATAGTTTCATCATGAGCAATGGGATCATTCATTTGTTGTTTTTCATTATTATTAATTGGTTTAATAACATGAGGAACAACAATTTTACTAGAGCTACAAGTCAAAGGAACTTGTACTCTCACTTCTTGAATTGCCACTTTACGTGGTGTTTCACACCCACTAACTTCACCATCTTCAATGAACCAAACATTTCCAGTTTTTATAATCCTTGTGGTATGATTAGGACAATAAAATCTATACCCTTTTAACTTTTCTGGATAACCAATGAAATAACCACTGATTGTTCTTGCATCCAATTTCTTTTCTTATGAGTTGTAGTATCTAATTTCTACCTGGTAACCCCAAACATGCAGGTGCCTTAAGCTAGGTTTCCTTGCTGTCCACAGTTCAAAAGGAGTCTTTAAAGCATAAGCCCAAAATGAAATGGGTAAAGAATAATTACTTAACATACTTCTAACCATGTCCAACAAGGTTCTATTACGGCTTTCTGATACACCATTATGTTGTGGTGTGCCTGACATTGTGTATTGAACACAAATACCACACTTTTCTAAGAATTTAGCAAATGGGTCTGAATGTCCATTTTCATCATACCTTCCATAATACTCACCACCCCTATCAGACCTGACAATTTTCACCTTTCTGTCTAATTGCCTTTCAACTTCATTAATGTAAATCTCTAAAGCATTTATAGCTTGAGATTTATCATGTAGCAAATAGACATAACCATAACGTGAATAATCATCAATGAAGGTGATAAAATATTTTTCTTTATTGAAAGAGTTAACATCAAAAGGAACGCAAACATCAATGTGTATAATTTCAAGAAGTTGAGTGCTTCTTGTGGCTCCTTTTATGTGTTTTGTTTGTTTACCTTTGATACAATTCACACAAACATTCAGATCAATAAAATCTAAATCCGGAAGGATTCATTCTTTACCAATCTTTCAATTCTTTCTTTGGAAATGTGTCCCAAATGTTTATGCCACAAGTAAGCGGAACATTCATTAATTAAGGTATGTTTAGTACCAACATTATGATGTAGAGTCATAAGCGTTTCAGCATAAAGATTATCAAGACATAATTTATATAATCCATCACATAAAGTACCATTGTCAATCAAATGATTGTGCTTGTACAAATTGAAACTATCACTACCAAATTTAAAAGAGTATCCAGCCTTATCAAGTTTGGAAATAGAAACTAAATTCTTAGATATACTAGGTACATAGAGTTTCACATAAGTTCAAATGATGTCCACTGTCAAGGATCAAACAGTAAGTCCTAACAACTTCCACTGGAATTTTCACTCTATTATCCATAAGGACAAACTTTTCATTTGGCCTTGTGGTTTGGGTAGTAAGGAATCCCTTTCTTTTCAAAACAAGCCTTACATTTCGAACAATCCTTTTGGAAGTGCCCAGCCTTACCACAAAAATGACATTTGTTTCCATTATGTTCCTTCTTGTGGATTTGAGAAAAGGAAACCTAATTGATCTTTAATGGTCCTCTTTCCTTCTTCTCATGCTTCTTACCATTTTTTTTCAACTCCTTGATGTTTGACATAATTGATAGAATGAATTCATTGGTTCTTAATTCTGGTTTCCTCTTAAAGTAACATACTATGCAATTCATGCACATTCCATTTGTCTTTCATGATATTATAGTTCATTTGGAAATGACCATATTTAGACGGTAATGAGTTCAATATGAACTGCACTAGGAAATTTTCATACACATCTATTCCTAATTACTTCAGTCTTGCTACAATATTTGTCATTTCAACAACATGTTCATGCATAGTACGTGAACCATTAAATTTCGTGGTGGTCAATGTACTCATTAGTGTCCCAACAAGAGACTTGTCAGGAGTTTGGGAGCACTCTTCCACAAGTTTTATCATTTCTTTAGTACTTTCAGTTGTGGAAGAGTTAACTTAATGTTGCTTGCAATGCTCATTCGCATGTACATCATACTCAACCTATTGGGTCTTTCCCAATTTTTAAAATGAACCTTTTCATTCTCAGTGCTTGCATCAGTAATAGCACTAGGTATCTCTTTTCTAAGAGCCAAATCCAAATCCATTACCCCAAGGTAAAATTCTATTTGCTCTATCCATTTAGAGAAGTTTAGTCCATTGAAAATTGCAATAGTTAAAAAAAATGAATGTGTAGCAACAAATACTGCAAGATATAAAATTTAAAAACTTAATGCTTTGAATCATACATATCACATACTAACATAATTCACAGATTCATACATCATAAAATGTATACTAATGTTCACCTTTGGGGATCCATTAATACACAACATTCAACCATAATGATTCTAATAAAATTTTTCGTAATTTGACAATAATACATACACTAACTAGAATTACTTACTATCTTTGGATGAGTAAATAGAAATAGCCATGTATTTATTATGCCGACATTCATGTTTATTTATTATGACGACAAATAACACACCTTTGGGTTGGTCCTCAACTTCTCCATAATAATAAACTTCAAGTCATCCATAAAACATTCATAGCATCAAAATTTGGTCACTTTGGTGACTAACAAATTCACCATACTTTAATTCTAAGATTGAAATACTTCATAAAATACAAAAATATGTTAAAATCATAAGATTTTAACAACATTCAAAAACATTCTGACATCATATATTAATTTTCAATGTCAACAAAATATAAAGTAATTCGATCACAACACAGCAACGCATATAACTTTATCAAATACAATTTTAAATATGAATTGGTATAAATTTGAATCAAGGAGAGCAATAAAGTGATCAACCATTATTGTTTACTTTTCATCATCAACATTAAGATGTCTTTGTCTTATAGTGATAGGAAATAATTTACATTTAATGTATATATATGTTGAATTGAAAATACCATCAGGACTTTATCATGATATCCATTGGAACATAAGGTGTACCAAGTGAGAAAAAACAATTCTGTGTGATCAATATTATTTGATCGATAATACTCGCAACAAGCAGAAAATTAATATTCAAAATCTACCAGAATATTTTATCGTTGCATCAACAAAAATTTAGTAATGGAAAAACACAAATTCTAAAATCATGCTCTGATACCACATGTAAGCATTAATCTATAATTTCATGTTCAATAACAATTATTTCAAAAACATGAGAAATGATCTTTCGAATTCATGAGTTTCACATAAGCATATATTTGTCCATAATTGCGGAAGATCTTTAATGATAGAATGTTTTCTAAGAGTCCTGACCCTTTCAATTCTTGTATTTTCTTTGATAAGGATGAGATACAACTCTCATGG
Organism: Glycine tomentella; assembly: GCA_007407185.1. NCBI lineage: Eukaryota > Viridiplantae > Streptophyta > Magnoliopsida > Fabales > Fabaceae > Glycine > Glycine tomentella. Next base: position 531,870 of record PYAF01004137.1, on the reverse strand, counting down.
GTAATGAATGTATTCAGTTTTCTATATCCTTGTTTATAAGAAAACTGAACCATTACGTTTAATACAACTACACATATCAACATTATCTTTTAATTTTAATATAATTGCATATCAACATTTATCATATCAACATTATCTTTTAATTTTAATATAATTGCATATCAACATTTATCTTTTTAATATAGCTACATCTATCAACAATTATCCTTTAATAACTTCCCTTTATAACTAATTACCTTTATGTTTTTTATTTATTAAATCAAATAACATTCATTTAAATGAACCATGGTGATAAATCTTACAACACACCCTAGATGTTTATTTGAAATGGCTAAAAAAAAAAAACATTATTGTTAATGCCAAACTGGTGTATCACGGATCCCAGCGTCAAGTTTTGAGAGATTCCTTGTCTGAGTCCAAAATATTTTTTAGTTTTCTGACATCTTAACAATATTTTTTAACTGGTTAATGCTCTGACCAATGGAACGTGGCCATGATGGTGCATCATTTGTTATTTTTAAGAATATACCTTTGGATTACGTGAAAGGAAATTACTTTGAATAAGGATTGGTTGTTAGTTGTTACAGAACCGAGAAAAAAAATGAGATTACTCATTGATATAATGATATAATACATGAAGTACGATGTACAAAATGCTGAGTGGAAGACGACGAATTCCATAATTGCTGCTTTATCATACACATACAATACATACATCATGGATCACTATCACTTGAATTCTTAGTATAGTTGCATAATAGTATACATATTGCACTAGAATAAAAAAAAGAAGAGGATATTGTGAAGGTGCAGTGCTTCCAAGCAGTGTTGCGTCGTTTTCTCTAAGCAGATTTCATATATATGAAAACACAATCTTGAGTGATAGAATAGAGTACGTTAATCTTTTGGAACCCAGCATCCATGCAACCCATATGGAAGTCCATAGGGGAACTTGGCCCTAGCAATCTCTTCAAAGGTGGAACCATCTAACAGCAACGCATATCCTTCTCCATTTTTCTCACTGACAATGGAGATTACCACGCCTGGCATATGAGAGAAAAAACAGGTTAGAAGCTGTAGGCCAAGTGTATTGAAGAAAAAGAAAGCATAATGCTTGAATTAAAGGATCGAGTTCTACCATCATCTTCCTCTGTTGCTCCTGGTCGTGCCACAAAGAAGGGTTCTGAAGGCACAGCACCTTCTTCATGCCAGTTCTTAGCCTTCTTCAATTCAAAATCAAGCTGCACATATATTCCATACCAAAGCACATTCAACTAAATATATATATGTGGGAATCCTAATATATTTCTGACAGAAAATTTTGAAAAACTGAAATATAAATCAAACCTTGGTGAGGGTGTTGGGAAAGTTACAAGGTCGCTGTGCTCCACAAGCATATGCATATCTATATTTCTTCCCTAAATAAGTAGGGTTTATGCTGCACATGTCCATGCCTCTCCCATGTTCATTTGGCTCCAATGCTGCCTCTAATGTTCCATATGGACTTCCATCCAGTGGTATTCTGAACCGACCAACCCTATCAATCAATATAAAACAAACCATGATTTTAGACTATTTTCATTCATACATAGAAGTCAATCGTATTTATTTATATATGATCATTTAGAAAAGACTAAGACATTTATATATCAACATCAATTACCTAGCATCAGGTAGAACATCTTCACCATTAAATGAACGAAGGTTCTGTAACCTAAGCCTATCAAGAATGGTAGTATCGGAATTATGCTCACAACAGTCGGCAATAAACGCCGTCACCCTCCCATCTTCATCTTGCTCCTCATACGCATTTATGAAATGGAAAGTGACAAACAGAGGCACTTCCATACTTGCCACCTTTCCAAACCACACATCCATCATTCATATTAAGTCCATAACATAAAGATTAATAAGTGAAACAAACAAACACCATATAAATATATATGTTCAAAAACTTATAGCTAGTACGTTACACTCTCAATCAGCAAAATAAAACTTTGCATTAAAACTCAACATATATAGAATACTAGGATAAATTAAATTTCAATTATGAACGAAGAACAATACCAAAGTTTTGTCCTATCAATATACATAATCATATATGTTAATTAGAGATAGAGAGAGATGAGTAATTAACTTACAATTTTCCCACTAGTCTTGCACATGACATGCATAAAAGCTTTGGACTCAGGGTGCCACTCAAACTTGTACAAGGGAGTAGGCTCAGCCTTGAGCAAGTTCTGAGCACAATACCTCAACGGCATTTCAGGCACAATAACATAGTGTTCAGTAACAGGAAAAGAATGAACCCAACCAGGTGCAGGACCACCTCTACAATTGACCCTTCCAATGACCCTTCTCTCATTGGTGCCGGGCTCCATCCTCACCACAAGGTACCCTGGTCTCACCAAATCAGGCAACAACGTCAAAAACTCGTTATCCGTCACAATGGGGTGTGCAGAGTGAATAAGACCCCCTAATGAGTCACTGAACTCAAACTTCCCCACTGTCTCCAGCGTCTCAGGGTCTATCACTATGGACCCTTTCTGAGTCTCCGTCAGGCACACCACCCTGCCGTCGCCAAGCTTCACCACGCCGGTGTTCGCATTGTCGGTCAGCGACGCGCCGGAGAACAGGCTAGCCAGCTCCCCCACGTAGGCCAGGAAATTCGCCGCCTTAGGCACCTCAGAGAACTCCCGGTAACATATCTTCTTGTTCTTCTTCGCCGCCTGGTACGCCTCCGACTCAATCTGCCGGTGCCCGGCGACTAACCGCCCGTTCTGGAAACCGAGCCTCACCAGCGTGGCGTAACCGTCGAAGAGGTGCCGGAAGTTGTAATCCCCTATGTGCCACATGCCCGGACCATTCCTTAGGTACGTTCCTTTCTGCATGTAATTATTCATGTTTATACAACATTTTTTTTTCTATTTTCGTACCATCATATAATATTATATCAGCATGCTATATAGTGTGAATTTTTTCTCACGAAAGAAATTAAATACGAATCTACTTGCTTAAATATTATTGGATAGATATTCAATTTTTTTTATAAAAAAACTAGACTTTTGACACAGGAGGTAGTTATAATATAGAAAATTCATGCAGTACGAATTCGCATAAAATAGTATTTTCCATATTATATTTTAATTTATTCATTCTTTCTCGCTCTTAATTGTATAATTAGTTATATAAATACAATTTTCTTTTAATTATTATAAATTTGTTTCCACCATGTATACGGCGAAAATCACGTCGAAGTAAACAAACAAACGGAAAAAATAGGTTTGTATACTTAATTTTCCTAGTTAGATATACTAGCGTTATTTTATACTTTATAGTCAACAAAATGATCGACTGAATCTGATGACGTTTGCGTACACATGTGGTTGTATGCATCTGGTATCATGGAATATTATATCCGACGAGAGGTTACATATTCGAAGATCCTTTGATGTTGTGTATATTAATTATTTATACGAGTTTGCGTGTTTATAGTCAGAGTTGATCAAAAAAATTAAGATATAAAATATTTTTGACACATGCTTTATTATTAATCATATATATTTAGTTTTAATTAATTATAATATACTCTTTGAACATCTTTAATGATAGATTCTAAATTGAATTTTTAAATTACTTTTTTATGGATTATATAGTGTTATTTAGGATTGAAGATCTTTGAAAATCTTTTCCATTTTTTTTTAATAATAAATCTCATTTTAAGATGTTAAATAATTTTTAATTATTTATTTGAACAAAATATAATTTGCTGTTAGGAAAAGAGAAAAAAAAAAAAATTTAAACATTATATAAATCTTCATGTTATTATACAAGAATTCATTTTTTATATTAAAGATCTATTCACCTCATTTATTAGAAGATCTAATAAAAATTAAATCTTTAACTTCAATATTTGAGATCTAACATTAAAAATGCTATCATTAGTTTTACATTCTCTAAGCTTATAAGATGACCAACAAATCTATAGTACACGTCAAATCAATAGTTATATTGATTACTATTATTATTTTTGTAATTTATAATGGACGGAGTAGCTCCCGGAAAAAAAAGAATTCCTTTTGTTTTGAGACAAGAAGATTTCTTGTTCTTTTTCTCTTTGCTTTGGTACTTTCTATGGTAACTCAAGTAATTAATTTAATAAAGGTAGTAAGATTATATTTAAAAATTATGCATAAAGACATCGATGGTAAATATGGGATAATTTGTTTGATGACCATGAACTATAAAGACTTACGGGTGGCCTAGTGTGTGAGTTAAGGAAGAAGGAAAGCATAGAGAAATTGTGGGTACAAATTTTTTGACTAACAAAAACTTAGACTAACTAGAAACAACTGATTCGATAAAAAAAAATGAAGACTTACCAGCCATAATGGAATTTGTCCTTGAACTTGTAACTCTCCTTCCCATCTCTCTTGCGGGATACTAGTCCGTGCAACGTGGTGGTGGTGGTGGCAGTCGTCGGCGGTGGTTCCTGGCCGTTCCTCCGGTGTTGGTGGGGCAATCACAGGTAATGATGGACTTGTAACATTTGCCTTGGTGAAGTCTCGGAGATTAATACCGTGTTGCCCTTTGTAGATGATGCCTTTATTTCGAAGAGAAATATTGTTATCAGGCATGTTAGGAACAAGCATAGTTGGGCATGAAATGGAGTTTCTGATTGAAGACAAGGTGGTGAAAGCCATGATCGAAGTGGAATATCTGAGGCGTTGCTAATTATGGGATTGGAGAAAGAGTAGAGATTTATTACTTGAAGAAGAAAATGGAAGGTGTGTTTAATTTGCTTTGAAGCCGTTGTCGTTTAGAGTGAGGAGGGAAAGTGATGCATTTATAGGACGGTCTTGGGACATGAATTGATTTGTGAACATGTAATTTGCTTTGTGGGAATCTTAGATTGGTGGAATTCCTTCTCACTACGGGACACGACTTGTTTTGTCTCCAGTCCTTAATTTGATACGTCAATTTTTATATGTATTTTTATTCATTTCGCCAAGTATACCAAGACTAAGTTAAATACATTATAATTAAACAAGTACTTTTCAATTTTGAAGTACACAGCAAAGTTCAAATAGCTTAGCAATGAGTTTATTTTTTAATATTAATTTCGCTTTTAATTCTTATAGTTTGCATTACGTGTCATATTGGTCCTTTAAGGTTTTAAACTCTTTTCTACTTAAAATCCACTAATCAAAATATCAAATTACATTCAAAATAAAAAGTCTCCAAGTTTTCCTCTTTAATTCTAATACGCATCTTACAAAATCATTCAATTTTTCCCCAAAATCTTCACTAAAATTCCAAGTTTTAAACTTTTAAATATTTCACCAGCATCTTATTAAGATGATACAATGAAACTAAATTCAAATCTCTTGAGTAATATTTTGGATTCTAACCTTGTGAGTGAAAAAAAAAATGACTGAAAGAAAGAGATTATTTAGGGATCAACTAAATTTTTCTGCAAAGATTAGTTATCAATCTTATATTTTAAATTTTTTTATTGTTTAAAAATAATATGTTTTAAGGATAAAATATATTTTTAGTCTCTATATTTTTTTTTATTAAATCTTGATTTTAGTTTCTAAAATTTTATATTGTGAAATTTAGTTCTCAAACTTTATAAAAAAGTGTTTTTAATCAATAGGCTTATTCCACTTTTCTGCATGTTTTTTAAATTCAAGTTATGAGGAGAGATTTAAAACACGATTTTTATAAGTTCAAGGGTTAAATTCTAAGTTATGAAAATTTGAGGACTAAAAATAAGATTAAATAAAAGTATAGAGATTTAAAATGTATTTTATCCTATTTTTAATCTTAACAAGGAACTAAAAACATATTTTTTTGCTAAATATAAAAATTAAAATAAAGAATTAAGTAAAGACTAAAATACCACTAATTGTGTAGATCAATTGACACATAATTATTTTAATTTAATCTAAAATCTCATGTTCACATTGTTGGTATGTGAACTCAAAAGGCGAGGATTGAATTGAGTTTATAAAATTTAACAATTTAATTCTTATAAAATTTCAAAAATATAAAACAGATAATCTAATTGTAAAGAAGACAAAAATATAGAGAATTTTAACGGATTTAAAGAGCCACTTTCCAATATAAGTACATAACATATTTTACCTTTATACAAGTCAATCACAAACCTAATTCTAGATTTGTAAGATTATTTTCCAAATCTTGTTCCTTCACAAATTTTCTCACTCAATTGTTGATTTAACTCTAAACCAGACTTTTAAACTCAATTGCTTATTTAACTCTAAAACATGCTTTTAACAAACCTAACTCTAGGTTTATATGAACCCTTATTCCTTCACAAAGTTTCTCACCCAATTGTTGATTTAACTCTAAATCAAACTTTTACACTCAATTGCTGATTTAACTCTAAATCAGACTTTTAATAAACCTATTTCTAGATTTGTATGGAACTTTGTTCCTCCACAAAGTTTCTCACTCAATTACTGATTTAACTCTAAATCGGACTTTTATCAAATATTTCAAAGTTATCTTTAGAGCTTCTAAGTCTAAGCAGAAGTCACACTATAAACCTAAACATGTGGACAAATTCTCAAAAGATATCTATAACTCAAGAAAATTCAAACCTTATTTCAGACACATGATACTCTAATTATATAGAGATATAGATAAGCACATTTTTTTTTTATTTTTGAATATTTGTTTTTGTCAATTTTGATAACAACATAATTATGTTCTGATTTAATTAGATAAGCTTACTTATCAAAACAAAAATAAACTTTATCTATAAAATTAAATATACAATTTTTGTTTAATTAGAAAAATAAATTTTTCTTATCAACTTAAATTGATAAGACATTTATCACCATAATAAACTTTATCAGCAAATATAAGACTTTACTATAAAATTAAATATGGAAATTTTGTTTAATTGAATAAATAGATTTTTCTTATTAACTTAAATTGATAAAACATTTATCAACATAACGAATTTTATCATCAATAATGGGATTCAAACCCATATTCTTGTGGAATATCAGTTTGATTCTTGGTAACTGAGTCAATCTTTATTGTTAGTTGCTTGATTATATAAAAAAGAGTATTTTGTGTAAAAAAGTCATAATAAATGCTTCAACAACAAATTTTATTAAATAATGTGTCTTATTTTTTGTTTTAAGCAAATGCATTGTAATGCTCTAATTTTTTAAGATGGATTATCAACTTTCAATTAATAATTCTTCTAAAAAACAACTTTCAATTAATAACTTTCAGATAACTTAATTTAATCTTCATCTTTTGTTTATGTATTGGAACTAAAAAAAATCTTCAGCTTTTGGCTAATGGGTAACTTTTTCTCCTTCCAAACATAGCCTAAGCCTAAGAAATAAACATCTGAAGCCTAAAATAAGGAAATTATCAGCTAATTGTAAAATACAGTGTTTCAGTAACTAGTTAAGTAAAATGATTATTTAAATAATAACATGGACCTTATGAATTAAATATTTTGAGATATACTGTTAAGCCATCGATCTCTCAAATCGTAGCTAGCTAGTGATTCCTTTTCCATGATCAAATTTATAATGTGTGAACGTAGGATGGCATGTCGCCTCGAGAGGTGCATGTTACGCTTAATGCATCTATTCTTTCTTTGACCTTGAAATTTGATCGTACCAAAACTTACCACGTTTGTCTTTATGCATAATTAATATAGAATCTAATCCTCTCAAAATCAAACATGTAATTATGCTTGTGCTGTTGGCAATTAAAGAAAACTCGACATCTTTGCAACTTTAATTACTTTGACCTCAACATGGAGCACTGCAAAATTAACTTATGGTTTCTTTCAATTTTCCTACTCATTTTCATTTAATTCCTGCAAAAAATATGAAACAATGACACCTAGTTATGTGTATATTCATAGGCAATTCCATTTGGTCTAGCTGACCACTGCATTTTATCTCGAAACATTATGAATCTGTAGTGATTCTCTTAGAGAAGTTAATTAATTTGTACAAAAATATTTTTCCATCTTGCTAATGTGATGGATAGAATTGGCTACAATTTGGTCACTATACAAAAAATACCCTTAACCTCATTTTGAATTAATTTTACAAATATAATTTGACTACTGTTATTCAAACCAAAATATGAAATCAAATTAAAAACGAGAAAAACAAATTAAGGTGAAGCAAATTGTGGCAACACCATCAATGATGATGAATTGGGAAACGTAATATATATATTGCCGTCCTAAGTGGAGGTGAAATAACTTAAGAGGTGCAGCGGTCGCTGGGGCATTTCAATAGGAGAGCAAATAATGATGTTCTCATAGAATGAAGTATAATTATGCACATTATCACTTTTTCATTATTTGAGTTATTATTTAATGTACATGATCGGTGTTAATTCGTTACATAGTTCATACCCCTTTTGGAAAGTGGGAAACGCTCATTGTGCCACTTGCGATTTAGTACAGAAATAATTTTAGTTTATAGGTTGACCTGCATGGTTGTGCAATCTGGGTCCGCATGTTGGCCACTCAATCTTCTTTCATGTCAGCAATCCTTAAATCCATTAACACTCTGCTTCACACAAACACAAAAAAAATGTGTTTCTTAATGGTACCAGATTTCATTAACTCCCTATATGCTGGCTTCTAGCTAGCTAGCCATTCAGCCTTCAAGTAAAGTGCCCAAACCCAACGATGCAGAATGTGTTTTGAATTTTCGTTTGAAATCCTATAAACGAAAATTTGCACGTTTCAAAACAATAAATATATATAGGAGTAACTTTCTTGTTAATTCGGTGAGAATGTAGGTTACGATGAACGTAACTCTTTGTCATACACACTCTCGCAGTATTATTGTTCCAGCTTTAAGTCAATTAATTATGAGCAAAATTTCACCATAATGTCATAGTTTATGAAAATTTACACCTCAACCATCAAGCTAATCTTTTATTAAAGTCAAACTCAACCTACTTTATTTAATGTTCTGTTGATGAAGGTCAGCCTTAGTTTTCTCTTTTCCACTGTTACTCTCTTTTAATAATTCTTTTTATCTCTTCTTTTGTATATATTTTTTTTTGAGATATTTTTGTGTGGACATAAACTTAACACCTCACTCTTAATTACACACCATTAATAGAAAAATAAAAAATATTTATCATTTATTAAATTCAACAAAAATAATAATAATTTATTGATAGATTATATTAAAAAATCATAAAATAAGATTTTTAAACATTTATTTTTAATTTATTTGCACAGACGTCAAGTTCTCAACTAAAATTTCATCACCTTTACATAATATATATCCGAGAATAAATAAATAAATTACATCACCAATTTACCCACTTTATGCAATGCTCTTTCTTAATTAAACGTCTAAGTTTGCAATTGGTGGAATTGTTTTGGATAGAGAGAATGTGAAGACCTCTGTAATTGCTTGGGTCTCTTCATGTCGTGTTTGATTCCCACAACAGTCAATCCATAATGTAGAATTTCTGCTCCAAGTGTATGTGGCAGACAAAATTAGGTTTTTCCCACAACTAAGAACAGTTAAGTTTTTATTTAGACCACGATTATATATTATAATCAGTGGGTCAGCCTCCAAAACCAACAATCAAATTATGTGGGCGGTGCTGATGCGCACTGACGCAGCCACCCACGTTCTGCAATTCTCAGCTTGTCATAAGAATATATATATATATATATATATATATATATATATATATATATATGGGTTAATTTTCCTAATGATGATTAATGTGTGGTGTGCAAGTGCAACTTAATTATTTCTTCTTTTTTTTTTTTTCTCTCTTCATTATTTAGAGTTAGACCTCTAATTGATTTGTGGATATTGCTTTCCCAATTAAATTATACCATCAATAAAGCAACCCACGTGGTTCGATCATTCCATTTTTCCAAAACAAATTATTAAGTTGGCAGAGATGAAAATTAATTCTTAAACAAAACAAAAGTGCCACTATTGGTATACGTAGTTCTGTTCAGGTGCGGATATTCCTTTTTTTATTTTATTTTATTTTAATTTTTAATTAAAGAACACGTACCTAATCAAGGAGGAGATGCCACACTTCCACAGTCTCCATGTACACCGGCCGTGATGCTTTTAAACATTTTTCTGGTTTAACATCTTGTGGATTCAATAATGACCCCTTGAACTTGTCTGGTTTAACATCTTGTGGATCCGATAATGACCCCTTGAACTTGCTCATACTTGCATGAAGAACACTTTCACCATTCATTATTCAACATAAGGGTAAAGTAATTTAAGTCTTTATTTTAGATCTAAAAAAAATATTAATAATCATAAGACTCATATTTGTATAATATCCATAAAAAATAATACATAATAAATATAATTTTAATTTTCTATAAGATCCATCATTTTATTGTTTAATTTTCACTTAAAATTAATTATTCATTGATTTCTATTAATTAGTCTATCTTTTGATTGACTATATTAAAGGTCTCTCAATCAAAATATATCAATTTTTATTAAAAATAATCTGAAATCCCTTTTCTTATTTTCTCTAATTAAAAGTAATCCAAAAGTTACTTTTTATTCTCTCTCAAAGTAGTTAAAATATCATTCTCATTCTCATTTATACTCTTTGTGGCCATATGATTCTTCCTTCCTTTATTCTCATTTGATTAAATACACTTAATGATTTTTTTCCTCTCAATATTCATTGTTTTGCTTTTGATTTGTGGCTTAACTTTACTTTTTTGTTTTAATTCACATGTAAGATATTGCACATGTTATTTTAATAATTCTTCTATCTATTTGGCTAAATCATTTGAATCATTTATGCTCTTTTTTGCTTTTTAAATACAATTGTAATTTTTATATTTTTTATAATTCAATTCTAATTTCTTGAAGTTCTAAAATATTTTTGTTTTACATTTATTAGTTTCGAAGTTCAGATAACATTGTGGTTAAGTATCTCTACTCAAAAAGTATATAAAACAATCCATTTGTAAGTTGACAATCAGGTTTTAATGTTCTAACATTTTTTCATAATCTTGATTTATAATATTATTTATTTTTTTATATATTAGTTGCTTTATTTCAAAATGTCAACTCTAAAATTTGAATATGGTTATTCAAAACTTAAACAAAAAGAAAAGAACTTATGCTTTAATTGAATCACAAAAAGAGGCTTTTGATAGATTTATCAAAATAGATAAAAATAAATATAAAAATATAGGTAATTGCTCGTTAAATGAACAAGTTAACAATGTAGAAATGGATGAAAATGAAGATAGCGAAAAAGTATTATTAGTTAATAAGTAAGATTATATTGATTCTCAAACTCAAAATGAAAAAGAAAAAACATTAATAAATTAAAAAATTAACTATTAAAAATATATATGATTTAAGTCAATGGATGAATATTAGTACAAGTTTTAGAGATTTATTTATAAGTAGAAAAAAAATCCTATTAAAATTACTAATATAGATTTTCCTAAAGATGAATTCTCAAGACATTTTTCTTTAACATTTTACATTCAGAAGTTATTTAATGGTGAACAATGTAAAAAAAATGATTAATTTATTCTCAAGATTTGGATAAAATCTTTTGTTTTTGTTGCAAATTGTTTAATCTTGTTTCTAGTACAACTAAATTAGCTAATGAAGTTAGTAGGAATTGGAGAAATATTAGTCCTAAGTTGAGGAATTATGAGATAAGTAACGAACACTGTTAATATGACTTTATGAATTTTGACTTAAAAACAACTTTACTAAAAAATAAAACAATTGATAAACATATTCAAAAACAAATAAATAGAGATAGGAAACAAATATTTTATTTAGAATTATTCCAATTGTTAAAACTTTTGCAAAAAATAACTTAGTATTTCATGGAACAAATGAAAGAATTTACAAAGAAAGTAATGAAATTTTTTTAAGTATAATTGAAATGATTGCAAAATTTGATCCTATAATACAAGGACATATTTGTTAAATTAAAGATAATAAAACTCATAATCATTACCTTGGACATAGGATACAAGATGAATTGATAAATTTGTTAGCAAGTGAAATTAAAACAAAT
>PYAF01004137.1:508943-519686 GCA_007407185.1 Glycine tomentella | reverse complement strand
AATCATATTTGATTGTACTCCTGATGCAAATCATCAAGAATAAATGTATTTTCTATTACGATGTGTAGATGTTTCTTCAACTTAAATACAAGTTTTTCAATATCTTTTAGAATTTTTAAAATTAGATGATAAAACTGAAAAATGTCTTTTTGATGCTATTATGAATAAAATAAATAATATTGGACTTGATATTAGTAACTTAAGAGGACAATGTTTATCATAATGGATCAAATATGTAAGGAAAACATTAAGGTGTACAAAAAAGAATTTTAGACATTAATCCTTAATCATTTTATACTTTATATGATTGTCATAGTCTAAACTTGATACTTTATGATATAACTAACTCTTATCCCAAAGTTATATCTTTTTTTGAAGTATTACAATGCATATATACTCTATTTTCTTCTTCAACAAAAAGATGAAAAATTCTACAACGTCAAACCATTCTCACAAACACATGAAAAAGTCTTATTGAAAGTATAAAAACTTTGATATTTCAAACTTCACAAACAAGAGATGATTTATTAAAGTTAGGTGAAATTAATGATGATCTTAAAATAAAAATAGAAGTTGATTGTTTAACAACTTATGAGCTTGCAAATTTTGAGTTTTTGTATTACATGACTATTTGGTATGACATATTATTTATTGTAAATAAAAAAGTTATAATTAAAAGATATTGATATATATGTTGCTGTAAATTCCATTATTTTTGAATTTTTGAGGATATTGCTTTCCCAATTAAATTAGCTAGCTAGCTAGATACCATCAACAAAGCAACCCATATGGTTCGATCATTCCGTTTTTCCAAAACAAATTATTAAGTTGGCAGAGATGAAAATTATTTCTTAAACAAAACAAAAGTGCCGCTATTGGTGTAGTTCTGTTCAGGTGCGGATATTCCTTTTTTATTTTATTTTAATTTTTAATTAAAGAACACGTACCTAATCAAGGAGGAGATGCCACTCTTCCACAGTCTCCATGTACACTGGGATGCTTTTAAACATTTTTCTGGTTTAACATCTTGTGGATTCGATAATGACCCCTTGAACTTACTCATACTTGCATGAAGAACACTCACCATTCATTATTGACTAATTCCCTAGTAATATTGCCCCTTTGCTTTGAGATTTGAATTGTCATAATTACTTTTTATAAAAATTTAATTATTCACAGGTGGTGGTGTTTTATGTCGGCAAATATTTGCTTTTTTCTTTTATCAACAAATATTAACTATTAATTTATATATTGTCGTTAGTGATGTTGCTGTTTGAGTAGTATATAATACTACTATACTAGTACGTACTCGCTAATTGAATTAGATTAATTTCTTTTGGAGATCAGTTTATTTGATTTTCACATGTTATTATTTAGTTGATTTGATTCACATATAATCAAATAATTATTTCAATACAATTATGATCTAAATCATTTGAGATTGAGTTAATTTTTCAGATAAAAAAAAAATACACAAACTTTTCATATTTCATTAAAATATAATTTTGTTTTTTAAAAAAGTCAAGGAATCAAATAAAAGTATAAAATTTTAAATGTAAGGCTAATCTAATTGCAAATCCTATCCTATAACATATGTCTAAATCTAATATCCATATAACAGAACGTGAAGTTATTATGTCACTGTATTTTTTGTTATAAAGAATTCTTTATTATGTAACATTATACATATGATGATATTTGATTACTCATTGAAAAGTCGTTGTATGCATGAGCGAGAATACATCAAATGTCTTAACATTCAGTTTTTTATAATATGGTTAATTCAGATTGATCATATTTAGTTAATTATAAGTTAGATACTCTTGTAATCAATTATATAACCTGTAATAACCAACTCTCTAAGTTAATTTTGATTCTATGCTAACTCCAATTTCCTCCATTTTCTTTCTTCTTTAGCTTACTCTGCAAGTTTTCTTTTATTCATGGCAAACATGGATTCTGTTATGGTATCAGAACTCTGTTGCGCAATTTGTTGTCCTTGATTTTTTCCACCTTTGTTCAATTCTTTCTCTCATTATCCTTCATTATGAGTAGCAATAGATATAACAAGATCAATCGTTAAACATTCGCAACCCCTATTATCTGCATACAGGAGAAAATCCTACAACAGTATTGGTTTCTCCAGTACTCGATTCATTGAATTATAATTCATGGAGTTGATCAATGCTAACTGCATTGAGTGCGAAAAATAAAGTTGAATTTGTTTATGGTTTGATTCAAGGATATGCACCAAATCATCCTCTCCACTCAGCTTGGAAAAGGTGTAATAATATGATGGTTTCTTGGATCATTCATTCAGTATCACCTTTGATTAGACAAAACATTCTCTGAATGGATGATGTACGAGACATATGGAAGGATTTGAAGTCAAGATATTCACAAAGTGATTTGTTAAGAATCTCATAATTGCAACAGGACATGGCATCCATCAGACAAGGTGATAAAACGATAACTGATTATTTTACAAGATTGCGTATTATTTGGGATGAATTAGAAAGTTATCGGCCTGATCTAGTTTGTACATGCAATCCAAAATGTATATTTGATGCTCTTGTTAGTGTTATGGAAAGAAAGAAGCAAGATTGAGTTATCGTTAATATGATACTTTTCCAGAGTAGTTATTCCATAATATAATTTTTCATATTTTGGAACACTTATTCTAGAGTAGGTTTCCAAAATGCTTACCCTATTTTGGAATAGTTATTTTGGAACACAAAAATCATGTTCTAAAATAGTTAATTCAGAATAGGATAAGAATTCTAAAAACCTACTCCATAATAGGTATTCTAGAATAAGAAAAACTATATTCCTAAATGACTATGTTGGAAAAGTATCCTATTCCAAAATAGCCATTCCAGAATGGAGATGTCAAGTAAAGGGGTATTTTTGTGCATTATAGTATTTTGGGAGGTGCAGGATGCCAAAGGGGAGAGGTGCAGCATATAAATGCCATGAATCTGCTCTCAGTTTTTGGCCCAAACTGCTGATTCTCGAGACTAAGAGAAAGTTAGGCCCATTTTGTCGGGCTTCAGTTCTTTTGCCGATGCTATTTCTTTTCTCTTTCGACCAAAAGCATTGAAGATAGAGTGAAGACCAAGTTTATCCTGTCACTTTTTATGTTAGAGCCTTATTTTATTTATTCATATCGATATTAACATCGGTTCGTGTGAATAAATTTAAAAAACGTAAATTGTCATGATAAACGTTATTCTCTACCTGTTTTTCAAGCTGCTTTTTTTTTTAAATAAATGGAACAAATATAATGCTTTCTTCCAAAATGGTGAGGCTAATAAAAAACAAACCAATATTATATGCTAATGAAGGTTTATATTCCACAGTTATATAGCCCTGAGTTCTCTCACCCAAACGCCCGAATGATGCATAGTTTTGTGCTTGTTTCATGGCTAGCTCCCAAGCTCATTCTTTTTGTTTAACAACTAAAAGCGACAAAAACATGGACATTAAATATGTGAACATCTCTTTTTAACAAAGATTTTATCTTTGGTTCGTCACACACGTAATGAGAAATTAACCCCTTTTATTAGATCTAATTTCCTATGGTTTGGAGTCCTTTGCTAACTTTGGTTTGAATTCATCAACTCACCCTTTGGCCTGGTGGATAAATGCGTAGAGTGTAGTGCTATCAACAGTCATTGTCATTTTAAGATTTTTCTCTGATTTCCTTTGATTAATTATTATTATTTTTTATTTGGTTAACTCCTTTGATTAATTATTTGAATTGTCTTTCTAAAATAAGGAGGGAAAATAAGTGCAGTATTAGTAGAAAACAGTAATTATGTTGTCGGTTTTGCGAATTTATGGAAGATCCATCCTGTTTAAGTGGCAATCAAATTTAATGTTAAAAATATTTATTTATTTCAAATTTTAATTATAATACAATTTATATATTAAAATTAAATAAATTTATTTATCATAAATTTCAGTTATACAAAATAAAAATTTATCCAGTAGTTATTATTGAACTCCCGGACTCTCTGACTATGGACTTCTAGACTATTAATCTGAAAACGGTCTGTGTATAAGTTTAAACAATAAACAGCAATAAAATAATATAATTATTTTAATAAAATATTGTTATTAGTTTTGTTTTTAAAATATTGTTATTAATTTTAAAAATGCCTTACCTTGAAAGATAAGGAGCTTATATACATGAAGGGCATGAAAACTTGTGAATTTTCTTTGGCCCAGTTACATGATTACTTCTCAGCAAATCTGACATTATGATTATGGTAAAGCACCAAAACCTTAATTATACGATGATGGTACTGTAAAAATGAAAAGAATAAGAAAACGATGGGTAGCAGAGCAAACACCATTCGTGCCTCTGACAAGACCTTGACTTACTTGACACAAAAATAAAATTTTTTTACCTAATATCACGCGGATAAAATAATTTATCAAAATACTACATGACATAGTTCGTTACTTAGACCAGCGAATTACGTTGGTTGATATGGCGCTCCTCAAATCAATGAGCTAGTGTCCCATCAGAAGCGAGTAGGACACGTGGCAGAGCATGAATATAGTTTGTTAGGGGGATAGCGAATATTAGGGGGGACAACGAACTACGTCACATGTTGACACGTGACACGTGACATGTGGTTGTAACGGCCTTTTTTTTTTAATTTGCATCCACTTAGTTTGCTAGAGGGGGTAGCGAACTAGGTATGCGTTACGTAGACTGTTCATTGGACACGTAGTTTGATGAAAGCTGTAGCGAACTACGTGGCCACCAGCGCTACATCAATCAACACAATTTATTGATCCGAATAGTGAACTATACCGCGTAGCACTTTGATAAATTATTTTGCCGGTATGGCATTTAGGTAAATTTTTTTTTTGGCATGTGGATTGGGGTCTCTGCCTTTGGCTCACTCACCATGCACACACAACACAAATACGAAAGACAACACTTTTGGAAACAGTGTTTAAAGCTATCTGTGTCTACAAATCTTCCACGATCCTTTCCCTCCGGTGCTGTGAAAAATTTATATATATGATAATACATGGACGCATTAATTACTTATTGGTCTGAATCATACTGATTTACTTTTTTAAAATAAAGTATCAATTCGAATTTTATAAATAAAAATATATTAAAAATTAAAATTCTACTGAAAATAATTTTTATAAAGATTGGTCATAATAATATACTGTATGCCCTAATATCATGATGATACAAAAATAATAATATATAAATCCATAAATTCTCCAAGCCGTGAACAAATTATTCTTAATATATATGTATTTTCTTTTTCTAACATCAGCTAGAAGAATTTTGTATCAAATGATACCAAAACCTTTATTGAATTATTCATTTTTCTTAACTGCTTAAATATGTAAACCAATTGAATTGAAGATTGAGTTGTTTCCTCAGTACTAACATATGCCATACCTTTTTGGGTGAAGGCGTGAAATAAATCCAAGAGAATGTGTACGAAAACTGTCATACCTTAAGAATACAACTGCATTTAATGAAAAACAATACCTTAACTATTCAGTCATATCAGTGTATTGAAAATTAAGGCACTCTTCATTTTTTAAATTAATTAAATTTATCATTCTGATTTATCATCATATTTGGAATCACAACAAATAGAAAATATTTACATTATTGTCACCTAAACACTATATACTTTTAAAAGAATATATGATTGCAAAATATGATTTGGTGATTAAATTGAACGTACAAAGAATTGTCTTTAATCTACATCATTTTTTATAAGTTAAAAATATTATTAATATGAGAATACAGGAGATACTTTAATAAGTAGCTATCACAATTTCATTAAAACTATACCATCACAAGAAATTTCAAATTAATTTGTACACTTCAAGATATTAACACACCAACGAAAGAAAAAAATAACATGTCTGTCCAATTTTGATGTGAACCATGAACAAGATTTAATCTTAATATCCAGCAACTTAACCAAATTAAATTACTTGTAATTGAATATGATAACATTTCTCATCAGTTATAAGGACAAAGTAACTGCATGCCTGAATGATTATCCTACCTTTTTGACTATATTCCCCGAAAGCAAAATGGTCGTTGGAATTTTAAAGGAGAACTGTGTGAACACCTCATCATGCGTATATAGAATAAGCAAAGCTGGAGGACATACCTGCAATTAAACAACAAGAGATGCAATGTATGTTCAGCTTGATTAGGAAAAAATATATATATACAAGACTAATAATCTTGTTGGACAAGAAGCACCGTTTTTAAGACTAATTTAGCCTTGCACGGAATCTGGCTCAACAACCCCAGTCATAAGAACACTAATTAACATTTTTTGAAGGAGCTACGCATTTCCAAAAATTCTTAGAAATATAACTACTATCTTAGGATGATAAGTTCCCAACAATCAGAGAGAATTGTCCTCACACTATTATTGTTGGGAAGAAGACCCTTAAGACTATTAATCTAGTATTTCCTGCCCAACAACACTGTTTTCACACCTAATCCTTTACTTCGAACTACAACGAAACCAATCAACATTTAATTATAACTTCATGCAAAAATCCCTTCACCATGATGAGCACTTTTTTATCATTCAATCCAACATGGGATTCCAGTAAGGAGTCTAGAAAGACCTTCAGCAGATATCAATTTAAAGATCGACTATATATGCTTGGTCCATTGAAGTTTTGTCTATTCTTTTAGTAGTAATAGGTTAATATCCTGATTCTAGACACTTACCTCATTGACGTGGGGTTAAGGGAGTGTCCCTCTATAAAGTAATGTGCATACCTCCTACCTATGCATGAACTTCATCGCTAATTTGTCCTGAAACCGAACATATATATTCAAACATTATGTCGGACATATATTGATCTAGAAAATCCTTGTAAACCTAAATTCGTGATTAGCCGGGAAGGTACTGTACTGACATTCAACTTTCCGTATCTAAATCTTAAGACTCTTGCAACAATGTATTTCTTGTCATAAACAACATCCATCTTCATTTAGCTAACTTGTTAAAGATTAAACACTTCAAATTTTTAATATATACATTTTTTTGTTTGTCTTGCAAACAATATCCTAACTCTAATTTGTGTTATCTTTTTATTGTCTGCATCTTGCCCGCATATAAACTCTTTAAATTCCAATCATAAATTTTAAAATTTTACCTAAAATTTAAGTCAAACTAGCCCTTTAGAAATTGGCTTGATGATCAATTATGTCTGATTCATTCAGTTCAATGCATGTCTTGTCTTACTAAGCAAATGCAAAGTTAATAATGAAATCTCAAGATGATTACTCCTATGGTGAGTTACATTTATTCAAAGCGAACGTTGTAATTGTCAAGAATTGTGAGAAGATGTAAGTGTATTTAAAAAAGTGTGTCAAAATACGCTCTTAACATTTCTCAATCAGAGATATAAGATTGGACCTTAGGTTAGCCTAATTTTCAAAAGGTACAAAATAATTTAATTGCTTCTTTGTAGTTATATAAGTTTACATTTTAGTCTACATTTATTCTTAAAAATTATTCATTTTAGTGCTTACACATACATACTATTTCGTAAAATTATTGAGACTAACGGAGTAATTAAAACTTCCATAATTAAATAAATATGATTAAGAAAAATTAAATGGAATTGTGTTCGAATATTATATCAACCTCAATTTATATTTTAAAACGAATCATTCAATCTCAAATTATGAGTTACAAATTAGAATTCGGAAATATTTTATGTTGTTTAAAAAAAACAAATCCCTTTATTTCATCACTTCACTTGATCATAGCCAAATAATTAGGGTTTTGTCTTCAAATTGAAATAGTCAATTCGGAATCAAACAAATTAGTATTATTTTTGTTTTATTGGAATTCGAAACCTCAATTTTCGAAAGTGGATTTAGACCTAACTTAAAGATACAATCTTAGAATGTTGGTTTAGACCTAACTAAACTCTAAAAGTTAGCTCATAGGGTGAAGATTCTTCTTCACTTATATACTCTGACTTGGCACTGTCTCTAACCGATGTGGAACTTGGGTTATTCCCAATATTTCTCTTATTATTTTCATGATCCGACGGATAAGAACTGTTGGATTATTTCAAGATGCTGCATCTGGCTATTGACATGCACCATCACAATCATGAACCGTGACCCACCATGCATTCTCATCATATGGTGGAACCCAGTTGGAGTCTGCGCCCTACATTGCCTTCCAAGTCTCTTTCACAAAAAAGTTGAAAATAAATATCCCTCCTTCATTCAATACTATGCTGACACTTGTCCTAATATCTATAAAAAAATATTTACATATAATACATAATTAAATAATTCCTTTTATAGTATTTTCAAAGTACTTTGTAGATTGTGAATAAATTTAAATTACAGTCATTATCAGCTCTCTACAAGTATATTTTTTGGGTGTTCATAAGTTCTCTAACGCTTTTAGCACATTTTTGGAAATAGTGAGGTGAGTTGGAGAAGAAATCATAAGAATGGTTAATAAGATTCATAAATGAATTTGTCTTTTGCTTCCAGAGACTTGTCTAAGTGAGTAGAAGCAATTCAAAGGTGAGCCAGGCTGGCATGTGCATTTACTCCTGGATCAAGATTCTTTACCCAGTCTGGGACTGGGGTCCATTGGGCTTCGAAGCCCATAAAACAAGACAAGGTTAATTTATCACAAATCAATTTGACTTCTTGGACGAAAAAAAAACAACTTTATGTAGCCGTAATGGATAAGCTGTCACTGTCATATACCATAAATTGTGATACAGTGGCCACTATATCACTTTTTTTTTAAAAAAAAATACTCCAAATATTACGTTTATAGTTTTTTTTTTTTCAAAGTATTATGATTATATTTTACTATCAAGGAGCAAATTCGGTAAATTAACATGATGTCATTGTATTAGTTGGAAAGTATTTTGCTAGGAGATATAACTCGTAGGCGTGGCATTTGAGGTATTTAAAAAAAAAAAAGTGACATACTGGCCACTATCTCATAAATTGCTTGAAGTGTGGTTCAACTATTTGTAGTAATCGCCATATCTTTATCTAACTTTCAGATTACAAGCTACTCCGAATATTATTGTGCTATCCCGAATAAAAGAATTAGATAATTTTCTCTTATATATTCATAAGTTTGTTGTTCCTTTAATTTCCAAGAGATTAATTGAGACAATTTAAATTTACTAGGATTGGCCTAGTGATGAATACGTACAAGGTCATAGATTTCAACCTTAATATAACTATTATCTGTTATACAGTAAAAATATTACCACAAAAACATTGTATGCAATTATTAATTTATCGTGACTGTAATATGGAAAACTAATAAATGCTCAACGAGAATCTCCAGAAAGTAAAAAATGACTCACTTTTTTTTTGTTGGGGATTTAACTATTAGTATGTTGCAAGAGTCTTATAAATGAGAGTTTAAAAATAATCATTAAGAAAATAATAAACGATTATTTTGTTGAAAATTATGATAAGATAACTTTAAAATTACTATGATAATAGAGTGTTGTAATATTTTTCTTAAATCTTTTTATTTTCTTAACTATTTTCTTCGAATAGGCTAATAGCATTATCCATTTTCCAAACATGAAGATAAACAAATATATATTTATATAATTATTTAAATGACAATAAACTTAATTTATATATAAGAAAACCCTAACTAATGTCCTTACTTTAATTAAGGAGCTTAAAGTAAAAATGTTTTTATTGAAAGGAATTTTTTTATATTTTCCTATAACTTATATAATAAATATTTTTTTATAATTTCTTAATCATGATTTATATATACACATACGCGTACTTTGTTGGAAAGCATGTGCTCCTATAGTCAAGAGATTTTCATATGCAATGACCTAAAGGATAACCAATAATTGCTCCTCCGGGACTAGTTTTCTGCAGCATTAATTGCCCAATGTCATATAGTGGCATTAATTGTGTTTTCCAAACGACCGAAAGAGCTTTGGCAAGGAAAAGTGGCAAAGCAAGCAAAATTATAACAATTGGACATTTTCTTGATACCTAACTCTATATTCTCCACAATATCTAGTAGCAGAGTAGCAAATCCAATTCAATGCAACGTATTTAATATGCCTTGCTCTCATTATGGTACAAACGTAGGTGGGTTTTGATGTTGATAGATGGATGTAAAAGGCAGACAATATGGGCATATAATTATAAATTTGCTGCTATATTAATGACTGTATGTATAAATCCTATATAGGTATATAGGGTGACTTTATTGTTTCCGTTTTAGCCTATGCATTATTGAGTGTAAAAGTTTTCTGGTGTACAATGGTAAAATAAGAATAGAATTTAAGAAATTGTGTAAACTATCCAAACAACGTTAAGTCAATCTTATTGAGTGTAAAGTTGTCGACTCAAGTTAATATTTTATCTTTAAATTTAATTTAGGAAAAAATATAATGTTTCAGTGCAAAAATTAATTTTATTTTATGAAAAAAAAAACTCAATTAATTTTATTTCTCATTTTCTTCTTTTATAATTAACATTTTTTATTTAAATTTTGTGTAATATATAATTTGTTAAAAAATATACTTTAAAAAAAAATCATCCCCATTTATTATCTTTTTTCTTACTTTCTATATTCGTAAAATAAAATATTCAATAAATTATTTAAATCATGAAAGAAAAAATCATAAAAATTACATTCAAATTAAAATTATTATATTAAAAAATATAAAATTCACCATAAT
>PYAF01004137.1:457507-483557 GCA_007407185.1 Glycine tomentella | reverse complement strand
CCCCCCCCCCCCCCCCCCCCCTTCTCATTCATTGGCAAAAAGTAGTCTTCAAAATAGTGAAAAAAATACTAACGAATGCTGTGCTATGAGAAGACAAAATTAATATTATTCATACACACACAATTTTATGGTACTTATATTGTCCTATGGGAATGAGACTATTTTGTTCCGTGTGCGTCCCAACCGCGTAACGCCTGTGTTGGCATGGCACTCATATGGTGCGCTATAGGTATTTCCATCTTGCCACGTGCAATTTGTCAACACTGATTTAACTCTAATAAATGGATTAACCCCACACTAGCGTCAAAGTGGCATTGCTTTGTCAAACATAATATTAAAGGCCCCATTTTCCTTTTAGTGAGATTAGACACGTAACAAATAATCCTTGTAATTTACAGCGCCATAATTGTATTATTGATCAAGTGGTGAAAATAACAATAACCCACAAAGTCTATGTCCAAGATGATAACTTAACTTTATACTTTATAGCATCTGGCACTACTAGGGGTTGTACATTTTATGCTTTACTAACGACGAAAATAGTTCGTCCATGGTGTTATTGTTTTGTGAGTGTGCGTTTCCATATTTTCCCAAGTTTTGAGTACCAAACGATTCTATTGTACCTCCAAAATGAGCTGTTGCCTTTTGTGGTGTACCTGTTAACTTGTTTTGGACTTGGACCCATGAAATGAGTTTTATTTTTTTCTCAATCACATATAGGTCTGGTAACACATAAGACTTTTCTGCACAGTGTACAAGTACAAAAGAAAAACTCTAAGCACCGAACCGCAGCCACAAATGTTTTTTTCACCCATTAAATAAGAAAAACGATTAAAAGAACCTTAAATGAGACATCTGGGGCACATTAAGGCATGGATCAGCGTAAGGTCCGACAAAAAGGCCACCCAAGATAAGATCTTTGAGTTAGTGAATGCATTGGCTTGTGGTTGTATTAAGAGGTGAACAAGAACAGTGGACAGGTTATTGTTTTGACTTTTGAGTTCGATCACAACTAATTAATTTGATTGATTAAGAGGACACAATATATACAGAACCTGATGTTCAGTCTGTGATGCGACTTAGAGAGGCAATTAGCAAAGTTTCGATCGAGATTGATGAATCTTATTAACCTATAATTAATTTTGTACTCTTTAATCTCCAACCCATCTCCACCACTCTAGCCAACCACATCCACGTGGTCTAGATCGAGAGAATCCTGAGAGTGAGTCTTCAAAACATATATAGAATACTCCTTTAACATCATCAAGGACTTGATCATGACGTGCATTTACTGAGAGCTTATAGTTAACACTCAAGCCACAAATTTCGATGGTGGTGATATTTATATGTATTCGGAAGCTGCTGAATAGAAAATGAACACATGTAATATATATGTATATATAGTCAGCGGCGGATCTTCAACAGGGCGAGGCGGATACGTGGCCCCCCCAAAATGTTTGCTTAATAAACATGTTAATGTAGATTATTCAACGTGTGCCCCCATCACAGTAATAATTAAACTACAATATGATCGTGAAGGAGATATAAGGTGTACTGAGCAATTAAAAGAGAAGAAAGATTATGAGTTTAATATCTCTGCTTAATAACACAAACTAATAATACTAATAATTAATATTTACAGATAAAAAAAATAATATGACTGTCAGATATATAATAAAGTGAGAGGAGATTATGAGAAGCTACATCAACATTGCTACATGTATACTTTATGGGTTAATTTAACATCTCGTTTCTATACGGTATTACAAATATACGTTAATTTAACATATCTTTAGGCACTATGTTTAGCCTTGTCTCGTTTGATGGGGGTGCTGGTTATTGAACTGTTTATTTGTAAGTCTACTGTCTCTGTGCCCTTTTCCCTTAGGGTCGATTGCCACATCTTCTGTCGTTTGATCCTGGGGTGCTTTTTTTAATTTTTATTTTGCATTGAAATGGGGCCCAAGGCCCAAGAAAAGGATTACACAAGAATAGTTCTAGAGGATTTAATCCCTAAAATATCAGCAGTTGACAGATGCCTCAAAAAATGAGGTTGTAACTGGAAAACCATAGACCAACCCTCCATATTGCACACATAATCGGCCAATCTATCTGCACATTTATTGGCTTCTCTGAAGATGTTATAATTAATATATTCGTTTTTTGCCGTGCTAAAGAAAAGTTTTTGGGTTAATTTATTACCCGTGCCAAAGTAAATGGTATAGGGCTTAGGGCTATGGGCTTTCGATAGCCCATGTGTTCCCTTTTTCTCTCCCAACCCATCAACGAATTGATTGTGTTCACCATGGTCACCTTGTTCCGAAATTGCGGAGGTGAGAATACTGAAGTTGCATGATAATAATGTTTGAGCCTTTTCATTTAATTTTATTGCTGAAGTCAAATTTAAATTTATAAATAAAATATAAATTTTAATTTTAATTTTTGTATATAGTATCAAGTTATTAAACACAATGTTTATCATGATGTTTACGAACGACTCTTATCAACTGAACTCAAACCGGAAGGGCCAAGGTAAATCCATGAGAAGTAAATGATGAATTGAAGACTTGACTACTTAGATGTCGATCCTCTTCTTAAGATTTAACTTCCACTTAACCATATATTTAACAAAATCATAAGACGTCTTTATGATGTAAGCAAGGTTGGGGGGAAATATCGAACTTTTTGTCTGTGGTTATTTAAGCACATGGCTATAAAGTACTAATAAATAATTGTATAAATATAGATATTTTAAAAATATTAAAGATACTTAAAATTTATATATATATATATATATATATATATGTATATTGAGAGAACAGTTCAAATTTCTAAACAAATGTAATACAAAAATATTTTTGGGACAATTTAAATTTAATCGTGTATAAATCTGAACCATCATCTTAAATGAGAATATTTTAAGAATTATTCTTAAATAAGAGTGTTATTAGGATTTATTCTTAAATGACAGCAACTTTAAAATTTCCACTCTCATTAAGCCATATGTTTTATCATAATCTTATAGACGGACCAATTAGTCTTTTTTTCTTTCTAATTTTGTATTCATTTTAAATATATTTTAATTTTAATTTAATTTAATAATTAGGCAATCTTATTTTTCAACCATCTTAATCACTCGTCTTTTTATCTTCATATTGCCAATATCATTTTTTAAGGGAGATTACATTGCAAGAGTATAAATATTTTAGTTCAAAGTAAGGCTGTAAGGTGTACAAGGGGACATATTTGGTGTTGCAAAGGAAAGAAAAAAGAAAAGAACATTACTACTTAGAAAGGCAAACTTTAAGAAGGGAAAATGATTTTATAGCAAAATTGAGAAGAAGATAAAGGTTTTTAATGAAGTGGTAATTTGAAAATTTTAATTGAGAGGAATTGTTGGAAGAACAATTCAAAATTCCAAATAAAATGCAAGTAGTTCAAGATTTAAGAGGTATATGTAAAGAGATCTGGTTGTATATCGCTCTTGGAGAACTACATTATCGTAATTGATAGGTTAAGTAAAAAGGTGGGTCAAATAAGATATACTAATTCTATCTATAATAGAACATTGAACCTTTTCTGTATATAAAGGAGTCATGTGAAAAAAATATAGCACCCCAACTTATTTGTCACCACAAGTGGATAGTCTTGTTGACAATGTTGAGTAATAATTTATCTTTCTTTCATTGCGACCACATGTTTGATTTAGTGATTTATCACTAAAACCGATAAAAATTAACAATGAAAAAAATTAGGAATAATTTTAGATTTGGAAAGATATGTTTAAAAGAGGAAAAATTGAATTAATGATAAAAGCAATAGTCCTAAGTTGATAAAATTTAGGATAATTAAGGAAAACTTTTAGGATCGGGAGATTCACACCAAGACTTTCGATCGGTGTTATTAAAACCGGCCCGATCATTGATCCGGTCGAGGTAGTGAGTCAGTGGTCCAACCGGTGAATTAGTAATTGGCCTGGCTTGACTTGGTATATATTAAAAATTTAAAATTATATATATATATATCTATTATATAAGTATATAATTAACATTAATTGTTTAAGAAAAGTTTATTCATACTCAAAATCCAAAAGAACTATTGCTAATAATTCAAAATTTTTAAAAAATAAAAATAAAAAAGCCAAAAAAACAAATCTAAAAAAAAAGCGAAACCGGGCCAGATCGAACTGGGCCAACATGTCGATTTTGACCGGGTTTAGTCGAGTCAACTAACCAGTCCAATAGTAGAACTGGACCGGTTATGCTATCGGGTTCCAGTCCAACCGGCTCGACCGACGAGGCCGGGCTGATTTTGATAACAATGCTTTCGATGCACTTAATTTTCTTATCTCAATGTTAATTTTTTATATTAGGAAGAATTAACTTAAAGCATTCTCCTCTCTTTTTTCGGGGTGTGGAGGTGCATCTAATTGAGTTAACCCTTATTTTTATATTAGTGAAAATAGATCTTTGAAGAGTAAAATAAGAATAAATAAGAAGAAAAGCTTGTATAATTATATATCTTCAACATATGGATAAACATTTTCCTTTACATTTAATTTGCTTTCATAAATTCCACAATTTGAATGTAACTTAAATTGATGACGAAATTCCCTTAGAATATAATGAAAACCTGAATATAGTTTATATCCTCAAAATTAAAGTTACGAAAATAATAATGTATATAAGTTATAATAATATTAGTGTGTAATATTTATTAACTTTCTTAATGACTAATTTTTATCAAAGAATTTGACCAATCATTTTTAGTAAAATCTCTTTTATCAATCACATTTTTTTATCTATCAAACTCCAATCCCAAATCTTATTTAAGGGATTGGAGTTTATTTTCACTCAAACTAACTAAATGTGGACAAAAGATTACTAAATAACAATTTGTTTTATCTCGCGTAATAAAAGAAAAGACAAACGAATTTAAAAATATATTGAGAGGATGAAATAGAAATTAATTTTAAATAAAATGTACCTTATGCATGAAAACGTACCTTTCTATTTCTAGATACTTTGTATTTTTTCAAAAAGAGTCACATTAATTAAATTCAATGTATTTCATGACAAGTTACAGCATAGCACTTGGTGTCTTATAAAAAAAAAACTTTTATTCTAATTTATGTTTTGATGATACTTCAACTCTAATTTGGATTTTTATAAATAGACAATTTCTATTGATGTCTCCTTATGAATAAATAAACACAATGTTTATTTATGTAAACAAATGCTCTTTCCTCTACATGTTTATAACCAACTCGTATGAAGTATTATATTTATCGGATCGAACCAAAACAACTCTCCAATTTGATGAAAATAACTCTTTAAATTGAATGAATCAACACACCTCTTTATTTTAAATGAAACAATATAACTCATTAATTTAAATAAAACAGCACAACTCTTTATGTTTTAAAATTTTCTCACAAATTCCTCCAGGTTAATAATGGAATGGTACATGGGAGAAGGAAGACAAAGACCACCAAAGACCTCAAATTGAAGGGTAATGTTATATATTTATACGTGAGAAGAAAAAGGTAGTCAAATTGTTATGCAGAATATGTTTATCAATTTCAAGGCACTTAGTTAACAGAGGGAAGCAATTTCCATTGTCATAATGTAGATTCCGAGAGACACGTAAATTGCTTGTCCCTTATTGTATCAGTAAGTTAGAAACATGAAGAATTTTTTATCTAACAATTATTCCGAGAGTACAACATTTCTTCTTTTTTATTTTTATTAAATAAAGATTATGAGAGGCTTTTCTTCTTCTTACCATTTTCTTCTTTTATGACTTAAAATGAAATCGTCATCATCATCATCACTCTCATTGACAATTCTTTTCTTGGCTTTTATGTCACTGTTCTTTGATACCTGCTGTTGTTTCTGTGATGTTGCAGTCTTTGTTGGCGGCTTTGATAACTTAACAGGAGTTCCTGTTCGAAGCTCCTTTTGCTTCCTCTGCCTTTTCTCAAATGCTTTTTTAGCTTTTTCAGGAGATAGCAACCCATGTTCCATTAACCTGCACATTGAGGTATATATAATTCAATTTGTAATTTCTGAGCAAGATTTAATCCACATAAACTTCAGTAAACTACAGCACAAGACTCCAACTGAATACAAAACATATCAGTTCAAGAGTCATGCACAGATTCTATCGCTTAAATCTACAATGCTGAAGGAATCAAACTGGCTCCCTCCAACTAATACTATGGAAAACAACTGAATAAACACTATACCTGCCAATATAATACAAGAAGCATTGAGATCATGAAATCTATTTTTCCCTCAAAATTTGGAAGAACGAATTAAATATTGACACGCTATAGAGGTTTGTTAAAATATTTTTACTTGTCTTTCAGAAGGAATATTATCAACTATTTATAAATTTGTATTTGTTAAAATTTTCTCAAAGATATTACTTGCTAAAACACTCTTGAAAAGCTTTTCTAGCTTGTATCCAAACAGGCAATCAAATTATGGATTTTACAGACAGATGGCTGTTGATTGCTTCTTAACAGGGTTGCTCCTAAGTCCTAACCCATTAAGGTTGGCCTAGTGGTAAGGATCTTGATAGTTTACACAAGGTTCTAGATTCAAATCTTGTTGTCGCCATTGTTCACACACAACAAAAAAACGGGGTTGCTCCTAAGTAACTTTCAGAATTTTCCATGTACCTACATGACTGTTGTTTAAATTCTTGTTTAGTTTCTTAGTTTTAGCACTCCTTACGGTATGACTTCTGAATTATGTTATTTAGTAATTATCTAGTTATGTTTAATTGATTTATTTATTTTTATCAAAATAAAGTTTAAATGAATTAGGTCTTGGAGGCTCAGTAGAACTAAAGCGAGCTTTAAGGCTCAAAAGACAGATTACCCACCAAGAAAATAGAGGTGTAATAACGAAAGTGTGCAAGCACTATTTTCCATGGAGTATAAACTGTTAATAAATGACAAAATTATGATAAATCAGTCTTTAAATTTTACAGAGATGGTGATGGGACTCAATGTCAGACTTAGCAATCTCATAAGCTAAGGTCAACCAAATCAAATAAAGTAATTTGTTCTTAGAAATGAAAAAACAGAATATATCATCCTGTAATTGACAAGATAGGAGAAAATAGGAGGTTTGTCCAGGAGAGGCATACTATTAACCACATTTATATCTTAATAGAACTATCTTTCAATCTAAGGAAACAAGTTTATCAGGCAAACTGACACTTGCAGTTGTGACTCTACAAGAAATGTCCTTCTTTATGAAATAAAGAGGAACAAAGTAGTGGCAAATGCACTAGCATACTTTATCATCGTGCACAAGTTGACAATGTTGGACATGACCGGGGAAGGAATGAGCTAGTGATACAAATAGAGACCATAGCGTTTTTTTTATCAAAGTCACTTATCACTAGACAATGCCAGATTTTCATAAAACAATTAAGGCAAATTGATGTCATGTCAATGGTATGAAACATTAATTTGATTCATTAAAACAGAACATTCGTAGTGGTCAGCCTAGCAAATGGCTATCCTAGATATAAGTTGGCATAGACACATATCTTGAAAGAAACAGAACAAATATCTACTTGCAGAAGCGAAAATGGATGGTTAATAATTGTATGATTGAAAGAAAACTCACCAAAATTCCGCCATTTCACTTGTTGGTATCTGTTTTGACAATGACTCGTAGAAAATCCTCAGGGGTTCTTTCTGTCAAAGAAAGCATAAAAAATATCTCAAGGATGAGTACAAGATTGCCATATGTAGACATTGGTTTGTGAATTCCATGAACCAAATAAGATAGATTCAGTACCTGTTCTGGAGGATCATGTTTCTGGCCAGGCAGACTATAGACTTTCTTCTCTCTCACTTTGGTTTTGGTAGTAGTTGTCTTTGTTATTGTTTTGGACGATGCTGATGATGCAGTTACCGGTTTTGATTTAACCTTCAAGTTTATGCAAAACAAAAAATACAAGTTAAAACCCTTCCTAACTGACATTTACACACTATATTTGAAAGTTGAAACAAGAAATGCTGTATGGTTCCACAATTTTTTTAAGGAAAAAACAAGTAATATACTTATGTAACACAAATCAAGTACAAGTTCTCCTAATAAATTACTATGTATTTATTGGAACATCCTGGAATTCTGAACCCTAAGCAGCAAGCACAGCAATAGCAACATGTAAAATTAACAGTCAATGCAATATCCAACAGTCAACGAAAATCAGCAACTGAATTCAGAATCAGAACTCAACAAATTCAAAGTCCAAAGTTCAAAACAACCATATATAAGAATTCAATCCAATAAAGAAAAAAGTTGGGGTGTTTTTATTATTTAGTGTTTGTTGACAATGATACCTCAGATTTTGTGACAGTAGTGGTGAGGGACTTCATCTTAGAATCAGGCGGGTTTTTGATTGAGGTGTTTAGCTTCTTCTTGAGAGCTAAAGAATCAATCTTGGGCTTGGAAGAGACACCTTGGACACTTGACTTGACCCCCTTCACCATAGTGCTTTTGGTATATGTAGCCATAAATAACACTCCTTTGCCAATTACCTACTTATACTCGATAGATTAGATCCGATTGACCCAATTCAATATTTTCTGTTCATCTTTCATTTGTACTTAATTCATTCCATCATCACCTTTGGCTTTGGCTTTCTCAGTGAATTTCTTCGCTTTGTGAAGATACCCAAAGAGAAAAAATTAAGATGCTAACATTCAAAAGTAAAAAAAGCAAAACGAGGTGAGGTGTGAGAGAGATGAGATCAGAAGTGTGAAGTGTGAAGTAGGAGAAAAACAAGCACAGGTGGATTCAATACGGGGTTGGATCTTGGAAGACCAAACCATGAAGATTTTTGAGAAAACAGAGATCTTAAAGGTGGGGACCACTCTTTGTTTGCTTCCTCAAACAGTCAAACGTTGTTGTTTTCACTGATTTTCACGTACGGTGGTCGGACGTGTAACGTGGTCAATATACATACGCGTTTATGCCCCTTTGTTTCTTGAAAAAAGGAAAAAATGCATAACCTGATAAGAGATCGAGGAGAATCTTAAAACTTTGATGTGTGTAACAAGGATAAAGTGTCAACATAGTATTAATGTGAATTTGTGATAATAAAATATATTTATTGAATTAATAAGTCTCTCTCTACTCTCAAAAAAACTCTCGTGCATAGAAATTAAACAAATTGAAATGGAAAAAAATGTCCAAAAATTTTGAATCTATGTGAGAAAATATATCCACATATAACCAAAATATAATTCATCCACATATAACAAATTTTAGTTCTTATATGCTGTGCATTATATGACTCATTTTATGGGTAGAGTGAAGTGTAAGGACAACTTATTATTGGATTACATAATGAGTTGAGGATGTTTGGACAAAGTTCTTACGGAAAGCGTAATATTGTATGTGGATTAAGATGATATATCCATATAGATAATTTATGCAAATTAAGATAATACATGTGTAAAGATAATGTACGTTACTTAAGATAATGGACACGGTTTAAGATAATACATGTATATTATATATTAATATAACCCTATTGTGAATGAATATGAAAAAGAAATAGTCATTTAAATCTCTTGTGTATGCATATGATTTCTCTTATCCCTTTAGACTTTTGGTTGCTATTGCTAACAACTAGTATCGGATGATGCTTAACTCTGGGGTCAAATTCGAAGTAAGGAAGTTTGATGGAACTGATTATTTCGGATTGTTACAGAGGCTAGTTAAGGATTTGTTGGCACAACAAAGTCTTCTGAAGGGGCTATACGACTCAAAGCCTAAGAAGATGGAGGATTTGGATTGGGAAGAGTTGTAAGAGAGGGTTGTGGCAACCATATGCTTGTGTTTGGCCAACGAGACCCTCTATCATGTGATGGAGTTGACGTCTTTGGGGCAGTATGGAAGAAATTGGAGAGTTAATGCATGTTGATATCGTAGACGAACAAACTGTATCTTAAGTAGAAACTGTATGTGAATGTCTTCAACAACATGTGATCTAGCAATGCTGGACGTGAAGATTAGGATGATGATAAGACATATATTCTGCTTTGTTCTTTGCCTTATTCTTACAAACATTTAGTGACAACTTTAACACACAGGAAAGACTCAATCGGCCTAGAGGTGATACAGGTTGCACTTATGTCTCACTCTCAATGGAGACAAAATACAGGGGGAGTTCCTAAAGCGATGGTCTGTATGTGAAGGGGAAACATGAACATGGAAGGACATAAGGCAAGGGTTCTAGTGGTAGGTAGAGGAAGAAGTCTAAGTCCAAAGAACACAAGAAAACAATGGAGTGCTACAAATGTAACTAGAAGAGGCATTTCAAGAGGGACTGCCCAAAGTTGAAGAAATTTGGTGAAGGGTCATCCCACTCAGCAAATGTAATAGAGATTGACGACTTAGACTACTACAGTGAAGGAGATGTTCTCTTTGGTTCATGCAGTCAGTTGACAAATGCATGGATTCTTGATTCTGGATGTTCTTACCATATGACTCCCCAAAAGGAGTGGTTTGCCACATAAAAGTCAGGTATTTTTGGTAGTGTTTATATGGGTAGTGACAAAGTGTGTACTATTGTTGGAAAAAAACAAGAGAAAATTGCTATGGATGATTATGGAGTGAGACTGTTGTGTGATGTCCAACATGTTCCTAAGTTGAGGAAGAATTTGATCTCACTTGTAACTTGCAGGCCAATGGTTTCAGTTACAGAACTGATAGAGATCAAGATACCCTCAGATGACGATGCTACCAGATTGTGGCACTTGTGTTTGGGTCATCTCAGTGTTAACACTTTGGCAAGGTACCAATTTGTCCAAGTAATAAAGAAACGGTAAGACCAAATGTCGATTCTACAGGGACTTTGCTTGTACTTAGAATTAATACACATTCGTTTCTAAATAATTAATGAATCGATTTAGTTTGTAGAGTAAATGACATATAACTAAATTCGACTGAATGTAAACTATAAAGCGCAATAAATACAATGGAAAGAGACACAAACACTCGAAATGATGTGGTAATGGTTGAAATACGGTGCAACCAATGTTGGAGGCTCAACTAACCGAATACTAACTTTGATGTGGCATTAAAGGTTTTTCGCTATTCAACATTATTTCCACTCACCTTCATCTACTAATATATTTTAGCCTTAATTCCTGAAGTGCAAGACCCCAAATAACTTAATTTCGCTCCTAATACATTAACCGATTTGTATTAAGATTAAAGATGATAACTTAGGCTAAACAAAATCATTCTATCCTTAAAAATGATATGTTTAGAAGCATTTTTCAGTTCTAAGAAAATAACCATTTTCCAATGCATTAAATCCTACAACAAAGCATGCAAATGGATTATCAAACCACTAACATGATAATAACTCAGAAAAACAACAATAATGCAAAAATAACATTGAATAGATAATTAGAATCATTACATCAAACCGTTTGATAGTTGAGCTCCCAACAATGGGGGGTTTTAGCCTCTCATTTTCATGAGAAGCTTATACAAATGGAAGGTTAGGGCAAGGAAGTGGATTGGATGGAAGGGAACAAGGAACAAATGATGAAATGCAGCTCAAAATGGCGTGGAAGGACGTCTCCTTCGTGACCTAGCTGCAGTGGTGTCTGTTGATATGCTGCTAGCATATGTAGTTTTTAGGATAAAATAATTAAGAAATTAAAGATAAAATATCAAATAAAGGCTTTAAATAGATATAAATTATCTTATCATTAATTTTATTATTAATTATTGTTATTTTAATATTTAGGAGCAATAAATAGAAGAAAAGAAGCAAAATAAAAAAGCAACTGGAATCTGCAGCTCACGCGAATCGCGCCAAGACCACGCCAATCGTGCCATTTATTCTGGACCTTCACGCGAATTGCGCCAAAACCGCGCTAGTCGTGTCACAAGCACTGGACGTTCACGCGGATCGCGTGAAATTGGAGCCAACCGCACGGACGCTACGGGAATTTCAAATAAAAGATTAAAGATAAGATAAGATCAGTGGACTTTTAGGGTTAGCAAATCTAGCTATAAATAAGGAAGCCACAGAACGTTTTAAGCATGCAGAGATACACAGAAACATAATAAAACACACACGGAGGCTAAAGAAGAGAAGATTGAGAAGAAAGTCAAGATTACAGGGTTTGATTATTATTCTTATTTGTATTTCTACTCATCTCCTTCTTCATCTTTGATTTGAGCTAGACATAGTTATGTCTAGCTAATTCCTCCTTGATTGTGGTAAAGGCCAAAAGCCAATGTGAACTCTTGTGTGGATTGGATTGATGTTAATGAATATTATTATGATTGCTTCTCTTTATCTTGTTCTTCAATTTTAAATTCCATTGATAGAATTGATCACTCTATTAGAGGTACTAAGGGTTATAATTCACAATAGGGATATTGGGGTTTTAGTTTCTGAAAGCGATAAAGTGACAGTTTGACATTACCTAGGGATAGGGATGAATGATTGCAAAGTTTTTATATGCCAGCTTAAAGCTTAATCCGAAAGGGGGTTACTAAGGGATTAGAATTCTTAATTAGGGTTAAAGGGTTAAAAAGACCGAGGAATCTGGGTTTAACCAATTAATTAAGGTGTATCTTTGAGTAGTTGTAGTAATTGAAATTAATTATCGATTCAATTAAACAAGCGGAGATCAGAGGTGGATGTGCTTTTACCGCAATTATTCTTCATTATTGCATAACTTTTCTTTTTAATTCAAATTTAATTCTGTTTTCAAATATATTCCAAATCACAACACAATTCAATAATAAATTTTCTTTCTATTTTTATTTCTTCCAATTTTAAGATAATAATTACAATTACATTAATGCCTCAATCCTCGTGGAGACGATACTCTACTTATCAAATTATTACTTGAACGATCGGTACACTTGCCGTGAGTTACACATCAGATTTTGATGCAACATCTGTCTCCAAGAGTCGGTAAGAATCCCCTTATTTTCCCTCATTTTTGCCTTAAAACGCAGCCCAATGTCGTGGTTGCGCGCTGAGCGCGCTTTTAGTATCCAATTGAAGCAAGCTGGTAGCGCGGAGCGGGCCTGTCGTGTTGAGTGAGCAGCTCTAGACCTTGAGTCCACCTTCCATGCCCTTGCAATGCTTTTTTACAGAAAATACAACCAACACCTCATAAATCAACTAATTTTAGCACCCATTGAATAAAAGTTTAGAAGAAGCTAATTTCTAAGTTTTGATCACAAAAAGTAGTACTAAAAGAGGAAAACATGAGATAATGCTAACATTATGCTATAATTTTCTCTAAAGAGTGATGATAATGTAATGCATAATTCTTCTGCCAGCAGCAACATATTCGTGTAATCTAACATGTGCTCTGATACCTGCAGGAATTGTTGGCTCAAGAGAAGACACATGCATCAAGTTCAGTACATGCAGAGGTTGACCTTGACGAGTTAATGGACGTATGCTTTGCAAACTTTTCAACCTCATCTTATATATATGTGTATGTGTGTGTATGTGTGTTTATCCCCTCATTCTTTATAACTGGTCTACACAATGTTGATGCCAGGATCCTGAGTTGGAAAAATTGCATGCAGATAGGATTGCAGCTCTTATGGTGGCAATCTACATATGTACTGACATGCAAATGTTATTCAATTTTTTTGTTTTTACTTCTGTTATTTATAAATTCCCTTGCTATTCGCAACCGGATTTGTCTTTATTAGAAAGAAGCAGAGAAACAGGAGGAATGGAAGAAGAAAGGTCATGGAGAATTTAGGGAAGTAACCGAGGGTGATTTCTTAGGCGAAGTCACAGGAAGTGAAAAGGTGATTTGTCACTTCTACCATAAGGAGTTCTATAGATGCAAGTATGTTGTTGACTTAAATATTATTCCTTGTGACTCATTATCTTTCTATGTCTCTTAATTTCTGACATGCATGGTTACATGTGCCTGTTATTATATCAATAAATGTTAGCAGGATAATGGATAAGCATTTAAAGTCTCTTGCACCAAAGCATATTGATACGAAGTTCATCAAGCTTGATGCAGAGGTCAGCATGAACCATTCTATAGAGATGATTTTGAAGTTTTCTTAGGGATTGAGTCAATGTAACTGTTATAACATTGGACAGATTATCTTAATGCAACTGTTTATCTTGGTTAAGAAATTGAATGAAGTTCACTATTGAAAATAATGCAGAATGCACCATTCTTTGTTACAAAACTGGCTATCAAGACTTTATCCTGCATCATACTGTTCAGGTGAGGCCTAAATCTGTGCTTGGTCAATTGAGTGTATTAATGTTTCTGTTAGGTCTAAAAAATATGTGAATGTAATAACTGCCCCCATCTAGAAAAGAGGATATAGGAGCTAACAGATGCTTGGTGGCAGAAGTTATCCTGGATGAAATAAAATTCTGTTGTTACAGAACTAAACTGACAGTATATAAAATAAATGTGAATAAAATTTATTTGTTATATCAGTATATTCGCTAAGGACAAGGTGTTTCTTTCTTCAGACAAGGAGTAGCAGTAGATAGATTGGTAGGATTTCAAGATGTGGGAGGTAAAGATGATTTTACGACAAGAACGCTGGAGGCTCTGCTGATAAAGAAAGGTAATGCTTATATTCGTCCTTTTCATTTCTTAGTGACTGGAAAGATTTTTAACTGCCATTTAACAGGTATAATTGAGGTGAAGAAAGCTGAGGATGATGAAGATGATGAATATCAAGACAGTACTCGTAGAGTTGTAAGATCCTCCACAATTGCTGGTTCTGATTCTGATTCTGATTAAAACTAATCAGCTGGTGGCATTAAAAGAAGAATCCTCTGTTTATCTTCTTCATATCCTTTTGGATTTCGGGCTTGTATAATCTTTGCTGCACTTGTGGTTTGTTTGCTTTTGGGAAGTGGTTTGATGAATCCATAGCAATCATACAGAAGCTATACTGCGCTAAAACTGCTGTATGAACCTGTCCCTGTAGGAAATTGCTAACGTTTCTCCCATCCAAGGGGTATCAAAAGTTAGAACTTCATTTTGTAACAGAAGAAATTGATATAGATTTTCTAAAATGGATTTAATTTTTGTTCATTGTGAGTGCATGAGAAGCCACTAAAATTGGGCCAGGGCTTGAATGGTACTAAACTGTGAGTGCATTAGAGAAAGGGAGTATGCATGAAATCGTAGCACCAAACTTCATTATCATATTATTCCATTGTTACATCAAAATATGATTACACAATTTTAAATGAAGTGTCAATTTAAAAGATGATGTCAAGGTAAATTTCCACATTATCTTGTTATGTGAAAATGTGTATGTTGATCTTTTAAGTGAGAATATACACGATTTTCACATACAAGATAATTAGAAGGCAAATATTTTATTAAAAATAAATGTAGTGTAATAATCAAAATAATGTAATATTAAAGGAAACAATAAATGAGAAATGCAGTTAATCATAAAAATGCATATTTAGGCAGCATTTGAAAAAAATAATGTTTTAAGGTAGGAAGATTAATACATTTACTAAATATCTTGATTTTTTTTAAAGGCCTAAATATTTGAAGGAAAACTTATAAACTAATAGCTAAAATCACCTCCAAATATATTTATTACACAAATTTTGTGTCTATCTCATCAAAAATATTATGTAAGACTTTTTTAAAATTTGTAAATATCAATTAATATATTATAAGAAAAGTAACCTCTTGAAGGGAACACTAGTCAATCTTTGAGAAAGTTCTTAGATTATGCTAAATGGAAAATTTTCTTTAGCTCTCCATCACTCAGGTCAAAGCTGAAATGGACAAGACTCTGCAGTGGCTCACTCCATTTGCCACAAATACAATCAAGTAAGATATTTTGTAAATTTATGAACTTGATATCGCCATATCGGTCCCTAATTTTTAAATGATTATATACTTTTTGCATTGATGTATCTCGCAGAGCACATCAAGGTTTTGGATGGGTTGGTGAATGGGCAAATACAAGGTTAGTTATTGTTGCACAATTTTGTATGGAAAATCGTATGAATATCATCATTGTTTTTATAGAGGACAATTGGAGTTAGTAGTGTGATTTGTGGTAATTTTGTTACGGTTTGCGGTAACGAGTTTGGCGAAAACACAACCAAAGAAAGTAACCTGATTCGCCTCCAAACACTTTACTATGCTGAGAAGCAAAAAATAAATTTTTACATCATCGAATTGTTGACTCAGCTTCACTATTTGGTTACCTTTGTAAGATACAGACATAATACCATGAGGCCAATGCCCACAAGAATTTCTCCTAGGCGACTTGATTTTCAATCAAAGTTTATATCTATAGACAGTATTAACAAGCCTTAGAGGATCTAAACTTTCTCAAGAGGATAAAAGATTATTAGAAGAGGTAACTATGAGGAGAAGAAGCCCAGGAGTTAGCAAAAGCGAGGATCTTGCAGTGATCAAGAAAAGAAGTGCCAAAGTTTGGCATCATAGCAATAGTGTAGGAAGTTCACCTGTTACAAGAGAAGGTTTGGACCACCAAAGATCTAATATTTTGCATATTATAGATGGGCTATGAAATACTAATAGCTTTTTATATCTCAATATTGACGATAAATTTTATTGACTTGTTTATGTTTCAAGTTACTTTTGTATAGGAAAGCAAGATAGAACATTTTAGTTTTTATTTGATGTTTATGAAAGAGCGGGGTAAAAATATTTCCGTTATTTTTATGTTCAATTTCTTGATGTAAATTTCATCCACATTTACTATTTTTAAAACTAAATTCAAAAAGTTAGTAAATGAAAAAAAAATGAACTGCATGATGAAAGAAATTGGTATTTTAATCACTCACATTTCCTTGTTCTGTGAATATATTTAAACAAAAAATATTTCAAGCAGTAAAAATATAAAAAAGAAAAGATCAACTGGAGAAATGAAAATCTAATCTTAACAATCAGATTTAAAAAATTTAACAATTAGATTTAAAAAATTAGAATAAATTGATTCCTCTCCGACATAGAAACATAATATTGCATTTTCCTAAGTATGATTTTTATTTTATAATTTTTTTTTCTCCTAAAGAAAATTTAGCTGTCATGTCCTTCAGATTATGTATCAATGGTTGAGTGCCCAAGTGTCGCAACCAGGCTAGGTGGACACCCCTCTCAGCATATTTGGTGCGAGCTTTTACCACTCCTCATACATCCCATTAACTGCTCGAAGGACTATGACTACCAAAACCTATACTTTCTTTTTTTATAGGAGATAATTAAATTATCTGTTACAATGTCATTCGATGTGGGACTAAAAGATAAATCCTCACATTCCTACCACCACCCACTACCTGGTTTAATAAACAACACCTATTAAGTATTCATCTCCCCCTCAAAACAAAAAACAAAAAGAACACCACTTGCTCCAAACTGTCCTTATCGCAATGAAAGTTAAACACGATCGAAAAGGACGTATCTACTGTGAGTTCCTGATTTTAAGAAAGTTAGTTCGTATTGTTTGTATCCACTGTTATCAGCCACTAGTACACTTAAATTAGTTCCTCGACTGGATTCCTTCTATTAGACTATTACTGTTAGATGAAGTTTGTTACTAATTTAGTTATTATCCCTCCATCATATTCAGTGAACGTACTATGTATTCACATCAGAAATCAATAAAGCGTGTGTTTCTGCATAATTTACACTTCTCCTAATGTCAGTCTCAATAACAAGAGAGCCTTTTGTTTGATTAATACATATTCTTTTTGGTCGTTTTGCAAGTTATCTGATAGACACTGGACCAGGCAAAAGAGGAAGAAAGAATGAAAATGAATTGAATCTTTGTTACTTTCTTGGAGACTAGCTCCTGTTGTGTACAATGGTGATTCGAAGTCACCAACCTCCTAAACTCTCTGCTTCTCAGCCCACTCTCTACTCAACCCTCCCCTGCTATTTATAATATCTAACCCTCCCCACTAACTATCTAACAGCACCGAATATTAACTAATATACTAACAGTTCTGAATATTACTAATAACAGTCCTAGCTATTACTAACAGCAACCCTAGATCCTATCATTATCATTTTACTAGAAATCATAATGGGAATGTGTTAGAAATTACTGTAGAAGACTAGAAGTCTGTTGGTAATTCTTTTATGTAAAAACTTTATTTTGTTAGCATTCTTTAATATGACATCTGTTCATGATCCCAACTTCTAAAGCAGTTTTTCCTCTTAATCATTTTTGCTGTTTGGATTGGCATGCTGGTTAAAAGGATTAGGGAAATCAGTAAGATCACGTGAAACCTGAACCGCCTTCTGTTGTTTGCTCTGTTCTGATCATATACGTGCAAAGTCTTATTTGAATCTTTTTGCTATCTATTACTTAGATTTCCATGATACTTATCTCTAGAAAATTGCTTCTGATCATTAAGATTTTGTGAAATTGTGGATTCATGGTAGGTGCATCACTGTCAAACATAGTGAGTAATCTGCAAGACATAGGTGAAGCTGGTCTTGCTCTACACTTTGCTAACATTATCAATCATATAAACATGATTGTAACGTCTACCATGCTAATTAGGAGTAACCTTAGCAAGTTGGGTTGGTCTAAATAAAATGTTTGTTTTCTAAGTTATATCAAGCATCTCGCCCAACAGTTAGTTCCCCAAATACAAGGTACAACTTGTATCATACACTGCCCAATAATATTAAGAGTGCACTTTCTTCCCGGTTGCAAATCATTAATGTCACAAAAGAGGTATGCCTTTCCAGCATGATCTCACCTGCTTCTTTTTCATTGATGTTTTATTTCTTGTTGGATTATGCTAAATGGAAATTTTCTGTAGCTCCCCATAAACAAGGTCAATGAAACCTGATTTTCCTCCAGAAACTGTACTGCACCCAGAAGCAATAGATTTTGACATCATTGATCTGTTGACTCGGCTTCACTATTTGGTCACCTTAATGCTATGAAGCCAATGCTCACAAGATTCAAGAACTCCTAAGCGACTTGATTTTCAGTCAAAGTTTGGCATATAGCAAGAGTTATGGGGTTCACCTGTTTGCAACTTTAGAACAATAGGCTTGGAGTACCATATAGATCTAATGTTTTTGATATTATTTATGGATGAACTATACGATAATAACATTTGTTGGTTCTTTACCTCTCAATACTGAATAGATTTCTTTTACTTGTTTACTTTTCAAGTTGCTTTTTTGTATACGAAAGCAAGATAGATCACCTTAGTTTAATGTTCAATTGCTTTATATAAATTCCAACCACATTTATGTTTTAAAAGAAATATAAAGCTAATTGGTAAATGAAGTAAAATGATAAGCCACTTGGTGAAAGAAATTAGTATTTTTTATCTCTTGAGGACTACCGACTTTACATAAGATTATAAAACGTTAAGTTATAACTAATCATTCAAGAGAACTTATTTATTTGACATACTAATCGTATAGCAAATGTTTCATTTTGTAAATGTCTAAAAATAAAATTCAAGAACAACTAAGCACACACAATTTACAAATTGGTTAAATGTATACTTCATGTTAGGGATCAGATTGGTTAAAGGGCGAGTGCCTATGTGTCGTAACCAGGCTGGGGCAGGCACCCCACTCGCACATATATTGCGAGATATCACCACTCATCATATCCCATTAACTGCCTGAAGGATCATGAACGGTTATAGCCCAAACATTTTTCTGTTATAGGACCTATTTTAGTTCTCTCTTTGTAATATCCTTCGATGTGGGACTGACACATGAATCCGCACATTGGCTGTTACCGTTCACTACTTTACAAAATAGAAATAGAACACCACCTGTTCCAAGCAGTTGGTCATGCTGGCTGACTGATGCGGAAATGGCTCTGCAAGAACGGGGGTCTGGAGAAATTTGTGGGGCCTGGAGAAATTTGCAATCAATAGGATTTTTTTAATCCTTTTTTTTCCAAAAGGAAGAACGTAAAAAATTCTTTTTCCTTTCCACAAAGACCAGGAGATTGGATTTAGCCATAAGAAGAAAAGCAAGAAATAAACCCGAGACGTGTTAGACTAGGGCGCACCTTGGATGTTGTCACGATTGGAAACACAACAAAAGATCTGCTTGGCTTTTGCATTATGTTGTCGTCGTAATTTCAAGTATTGGAGGCATGGTTGCTTGAAAATTGTGATAACTTCACTCTCCAAATCAATGCATAATAAAATATTACAAACCAAATTTTATCATTTTATTGGGATTGTAAGTGATACGAAGCGAAGCCAAGACAAAAGGGCTACGCACAGATTAGATGGTGCTTTGAGTGTTTTTTTTCTAGGAGAATTGCTATTTATTACGAAGCCTTAGATGCTTGAAACATATGGATCAATGTACACGCATAAATTTTTAAGAGAAACAATAAATGATGATTTATGTTTGACAGAAAACAAGTGGGTGCTAAACATGAAAAATGACAAATCAAATGCATTCGTCTGTGTTGGTGTAGTTTAGCATTTTTCCTTTCTCTAGCGATTGGTAA
The DNA here is from genome assembly GCA_007407185.1 of Glycine tomentella. Lineage (NCBI taxonomy): Eukaryota > Viridiplantae > Streptophyta > Magnoliopsida > Fabales > Fabaceae > Glycine > Glycine tomentella. The sequence continues at coordinate 463,032 of PYAF01004137.1, read as the reverse complement.
TTTGTTGGTGATAAGTTTGTTGAGAGACAGTAGAATTTAGTGGTTGAGGTGGTGACACTTTTTAGGACTCTAATGCCTATGCCAGTCAGAGTTTGAGGTGCTAGTATTATAAAATATGAATAAGCGTCATTCCTTAAAGGAAAAATAACATTATAGACATGAGTTGAAGATATGTTGCTTCTAAGATAAATACTTCTCGGCAACAAAAGAGCATTTGATGACTCTGACCTCCAAAGAGGATCGACAACTAGGAAGTGTCTCATGTCTTTTGCTCTAAGGACATCTCCAACGACACATGTCAGGTGTTTCTACAAGCAACAGTGCCTAATGTGTTTATGTGTGCCACCATGTCAATATCAATCAAGGCTTTTGTTATTAAAAAAATGAAAACTAATGTGCAGCAACCTGTTACACATTTTCGGTGGTTGCTCTTCCCCTCCCATTTAGTATTTTTTTTCCGGAGGTTAGAAGGATTGAGTTGCTTAACTTAAAAAGGGTAAAAATGAATTATTGTACAAGTGGATATTACTTAAGAACTCCAATTAGAGAAGTTGGGTTAGAGATGACCCAAGATTCTTCTAGTCTTAGAAGCTTCTCTGTATTTGGTATTCACGAGTTAATTAGCATTGGAAAATGACACATAAATCACAAGATCCTTCTTTTTTTCTTCATAGGTGGTAGGTACCAGGTCATACGATATATTGAACCCATTTGTTGTTGATTAATAATATTGATTTAGTTAATCATATTATACATCAACTAAGAGAAGACAAAATAATAACAGACAACCGAATTGAGGCAGTTCACGGCTATGTAAGATATCTTAGACTTTGCCAGATCATTAATATCATAAAACCCAATTTCTGTTGGCTGTTAAAAGCATACATCCAGCTTCTAAAAAATGTGTAACTCACTGCTACCCGAAAGTTGTTGATACAAATGGTTAGACAATTGGGTTTCTTAACTAAGGTCTGAGATTTGATCTCCGACTTGGATATAGAATCAAATATACCTCTTGATTAGACAAAAAAAAAATGTGTAACTCACTTCAAAAGGTGAAATATGTATAACAAATCTTGAATAAGTTAGAATATCAACTGTCAATTTCTTCATCAGTGATTAAAATTACAATATTTACCCTTACTCAACTTGATTTTGTTTTTTGTAGTGATTTCTCTGTCTAGAGGTAGAGTTTATTAACACATGCCATTAGGAATGGACTAATGGCAAGTATCTATCAATATGAAGGTGGTTGTTTTCCTATTCCCTAGCTTCTGTAGTAATTGGTTCCATACTCTGAAATTAGAAAAGCTTCCTATTCTTCCTTCAAAAAAAAAAAAAACTTTCCTATTCAATCAAGGCTTTTTCTATTCATGTGTTTTGAAGAGTCACTAGAGTCTGCTTGTTGTTACCAATAGAAACATTATACTATATCTGTTTATAAGACTCTGTATCTCCGGTCTCAACGCTAAATCAATATGCTCTCAACTGGGGAACTTGCGTCAGTTGCGTGCATAAAGTGGTAACCTGAAAAAAGAGAAATAAATACCCTAATCAAGTCTACATGGAAGTTGGCGGGCTATAGTAGTAGATAATTACAATTCAAATGACCTATTATTTTCATAAATTAAATTGTTAATTAATGCCGGTATATCAGACCCATCTCCCCAGATATTTTAATTGTGCTTTTTCTGACTTTAAGATATTTTCAAGGTCAGGAGATTTTTCGAATCCTTGGATGAGATATTAGATAATAGCATTTAATATCTGGATCACTGATTGTTTTCCTATGTGACTAAATTTCTGGGCAACAACTAATAATAATTCCTATGAAAATTTTGTTAGTTGCAGCAAAAACTGAAGCAGTTCAACAATGATAGTAGTACGAAATTTTTCCAATCAGAAAGTTGGACTATAAGCTAAACTCCAACAACAGACTCAACAATTTGATCAACTAACTGCCAGAATAAATTTATAGTAATTGCCATTTGGTAGAAGCTAGCAAGGAGTAGTAAATTAAGTAGTGCATGAAATAGTCAAAAGAGGTTAAGAATTCTATACATAAAATAATAAATGATGATATGGTCCGAATCGTGTCAAAATTGCAAAAGTTGCCAAATAAGACCTGCTTTTTATCCATTTGGCAATCCTTCTCAGCAGAGGCTGCGCTACCTGCAAGTAGTGTAGGATGCCACATAGGATTGTAGGATGCCACACTTGACGAAAAATTCAAACCCCTTTTGTCTGGACATTGAATTATCAACTGTGGGCTCCATCGTTCTTCTTTTCATGACTAACCTTAACACTTAACAGGAACATTTGTGTAATTCATATTGCACTAAAAAAGAACTTAAATAACGTTTTTCTCCTAATTATTTATCATAGGACGTGTTTTACTGTACTATTTTTGTAAATAAGTTTTAAATCGCACCTTATTGATAAATAAATAAGAGAATAACGTCATTTAGATTCTTTTGTCTTGCACTAGTCACTCTCAAATTAATTTCATCTCAAAACAAATACAATACTTTCTTTTAAAATGAAATTATTCTTCAAATAAGTAAAGATTTATTTAATTAGTTTTGAATTTAAATGACTTAATTATGATATATTTATTAATTGTGAAAATCATAAATAATTTTTGAAATTATATTTTATCTATGATACAACATCTTTTACTCTAGATTTTATTAAAAACATATTTATCATTATTAGATTTTAATTTAATTCTTAATTCTAATATGAATGTGACATAATTAATCATTTTTAGTATCTTGAAAGTGAACTAGAATATCACTGAAAAAAACAAAGTGTGAAGTATAATATTTTGGTTTAGTAAAACGTGTATTCTTCGGGGCAATCTGGGAAATACAAATAAAAAAGGTTAATGAGCATGAAAGACACATTGAAGTTGAACGTTAGCTTGGTCAGTGTGCTGTCCCCACCACAAAGTATTATTCCCCTCCCTCCCTTCTAATCCTTTTATTTCTTCTATAAATACCCCCTCTCCCTCCATTCATTTTTCTCAAATTCATATTAGAAGAAGAAGAAGAACTTGGACGATTCATTCATATAATTAATCTTCTCTCTTCTTCTTCTTATTTCTCTTTTTCCTTATTCACATTAGATCAGACTATGGATCGCCCATCACTTTCATTATTTTCATTCCTACTAACACTTCAGCTATCATTATCAGGTAATGTCTATAGTAAGGTACTTTTTTTTTATCAGCAACACAAATATTAATGTACTTTTCTCTCATTTTTTTTCTCTCTTAACCATTAGCTCATCTCATATCTTTATTTAATAAGTGTGATTGGATACACTGCATAATTGATTTTCAGAAGAAAAAAAAATGATATCATAGTCAATTTTAAAAAAACAACTATGTATTGCTGTAACTCTACCATGGAATTGGAATTGACCATGATTTTTTTTACCGTGGTACCTTCACTTCACCCCAAACATACACTAAATGGAAAAAAAAAAAATTGTGATCATGCAAAGGTCGATTGAATTAATAATTTAATTTTTTGGTTAATTATTTGTAACATTTTTTGCAGGGGTAATTTCAACAACATTCACTCTAGTTAACAAATGTGACTACACCGTGTGGCCGGGAATTCTTTCCAATGCGGGTGTTCCTCCTCTTTCAACCACCGGCTTGGTTCTCCAAACCGGCGCGTCCACAACAATCGCCGCACCCGCGTCTTGGGGTGGCCGTTTCTGGGGCAGAACACTCTGCTCCGAAGACTCCACCGGCAAATTCTCCTGCGTCACCGGCGACTGCGGCTCCGGCAAGCTCGAGTGTTCCGGAAACGGCGCCGCGCCGCCTGCCACCCTCGCCGAGTTCACCCTCGACGGCGCCGGAGGCCTCGACTTCTTCGACGTGAGTTTGGTCGACGGCTACAACGTGCCGATGCTGGTGGTGCCGCAGGGTGGCTCCGGCGAGAAGTGCACCGCGACGGGGTGCGTGGGGGATCTGAACGGCGCGTGTCCTTCGGAGCTTAAAGTGATGAGCTCGGATGGGAGAGAGGGCGTGGTGGCGTGCAAGAGCGCCTGCGAGGCGTTCAACTCGCCGCAGTATTGCTGCAGCGGCGCGTACGGCACGCCCGACACGTGCAAGCCATCGACTTACTCAGCGATATTCAAGAGCGCTTGCCCACGCGCTTATAGCTACGCGTACGACGACAAGACCAGCACCTTCACTTGCGCTTCCGCGGATTATACCATCACCTTTTGCCCTTCCCCTACCACCAGGTCTCTTTCTCCTTCAAACAAAAATACTATTTTTTTAATGCATTATAACCATTAATATATCACAAAATATAGTATTAAGTTTTTGTATTTTTATATAATAATATTTAACGATTTTAAATTAAAACTAACTTTAACGTTAGTAATATAAACTGACACAAAAACGATAAATAAGGGGCTTTTTATGTAAATAATGACATTAAGGATGGGTGTTTTAGTAATTTTCTCAGCTTGTAATTAGTACGGACGGAGTAATATCAATATCAAGAGTTGATGAATTGATTTTGAGTATAAGCAAAGACACACTTTAGTAATGTGATTATCTTTCGCATATAATAATCATCAAAACAAGAACTAATTGTTACTAGTTTCCACCCGAGAAGATTGACGTTGATACCACCAGCCTTTAAATTTCGGTGCTAATAGCAGGGATGAAAATGCGGTGATTCGGTGGGATAGAGTCAAAATGGCTTTTATCTTTTATTTAGGTAGAAAATTCATAATATCAAACCAAACCAAACCATACATATTTGCTTCTACAAGCAATCTACCAAGCAGAGAAGAGATCAATTCATAATCACGTCGTATGTCCCCACTCTACAATTCCTAACGTGATTGGTCTCCTTAGACAGAGACCAGGGACCATACCTTGAAACTTAAGACACATAAAAATCACGTCGTAGTAGAATCTCAATAGCATGAGAAATTGATATATTAAATTATGCAAATGGTATGGGGTGGCTGGCTGGCTGGCACACATGTCCATAGTTATCGTTGTACATCATTATTATTAGTGTGTTAGCACTTAGCAATGCATTATTAAAGTAGTTCTGTGCTCTGTGCATTTCATGACCGTTTCACAAATCACATTAGGACACGTTCAGAGTTCTGTTTTTGTTTTCTTCTTCGAATAATAATAGTGCTACTTTGTTATTATTAGTTGAAATACATAACTATTATTAGAAGTTAAAAAAAATGTTTTAATGATTTATAATAATTAAAGATAAAAAAATGTTTAGAAGAAAAATAATATCAAATAGAATTGCTTCTGAGCATTGCATTTCCCGTTTGGGACTTTTGTTAAAATGCCACAATCATACAAAAGATTTGGCAAAATGCCACACGAGGGATAATATTTGGCAAAGTGCCATGGCACTAAAACCGCTGGATCCAGGGGCGAGTTCCATGCGGCAGGCTTTTTCGCCACGTGGCAAGCTATAATTGGTGACTAAATTCGCTTGGGTAGATAGCGAGTTAGGTGGCTTGAC
>PYAF01004137.1:431801-457407 GCA_007407185.1 Glycine tomentella | reverse complement strand
GTACAGAACTCGCTCCTCCATGTGGCGGTTTCGACATGTCCTGCCCGCCCACAACTCCCCAATAGCCGCGTGCCACGTGTCTCCGTTTGTCGCCCTGCGTCCCAGCGGTTTTGCCTCCGTGGCATTCCACCAAATATTATGGACGGTGTGGCATTCCGACAATTTTTTTGAAAATCCGTGGCATTTTTGCCACTGTTCCTTTCCCGTTTTTTGTTTGCTCATACAATTATTCATTTTTTTTTCTTTCTCAACAGTCAGAAGGCATCACAGGGGCAAGATGGTTCTTCAACCTCTCCCTTGCTTAACAACAACAGCACAATGGTGTATGAAGGTGCATTTGATCAGAGTGAAATCTCGTGGGCCACGTGCAGCCACGTGTTCCAATCCCAAGCCATTGCCGGCATTGTCAGTATCACGATGGCTATGTGGCAGTTGTGCCAGCTTTTCTAACTAATTATGTTTCTTCAGCATTATTTTTCACAGGGTTGTTGGGCCCATGAGCTTGCACAAGGCCACGTTCATTGGCCCAAACAAACAAGTTATAAGATGGTAGTAGGAATCGGACCCTATATAAAAACTTAACCTATTATTCTCTGGCACACCAAGAACAAGAACAATGTGAGTTGTATCTGACACCATGATGACGTGGATGTGACTCATTTGAGGGCAAAGGCTCACCCGACGTCGTTTCAACTTTCAAAAGGCCCAATCAAAGACATGCCTGTGAAATATCTTTACAATATATAATTTTTTTGTTTTCATTATATTATATATGTATTATACATGTAGCAAAATAGGCAACAACGTAGTAAGGGAATTTTTTGTTTTTTTATTTTATGTTCCAGTTAGTATTTATTTATTTTTCTAGGTTAGATTATCAATAGGAATACCATTATTGAATTCTTTGTGTTATGGCCGGGAAAATTCTTTATCGGTTCGGGAATGTGCGATTGTAATATTTGACTAAAATAAAGAAATGGATTCGTATATTAATTTTCTGTATTCTGTCTGCGATATTGCATATTTTTACAACATTGTCAACGTGAGGTGTGTTCAAATATACAAAACTGAATATGGTCACTAAAGTTGCCAAAAAGTGCAACATTGTAGGAACGGATAATGTAAATTATGTTCCTGTCTACTAAGCGATGATGATGTAAACAAGAGATTCAACACATATTTAATGTGAAAAAGTTAAAATTAAATCGTTTAAATAGTATTTGAGTTTAATTTTTTATGAATTTTTTTATTAAATTTTCATGATTTTCTGATCAAATTATATATTAGTTAGAATTATTTTTTATGATAAATCCAAAGTTAATAACAAAAAGTGAAGATAATGGTGTTGACTAGTGAGTTAAAAGGAAAATTTGGGTGTTTTTAATTGTCCTCTCTCTTTGTGGTAGAATGAAGAGGCCAACATAACAAGAGGATCACGGATATGGTATATATCGCTATAATTATTTATGAGTAGCATTTGCGTATGTAACCTTAAACATGCAACTTTTTGTATCTTATATATATTTGGCCTCTCTTTTTATTATTGAAATCTACCTACGTGGACTTTTCAAATTGCAATAATTAACATCCATAAACATTAGTGTGCTCCTCGCGCATTATAATAAGGCAGCACTTAGTATAAGAAATGTTTTATTCAGAACATGAATTGAAAATTTTCATATTTAATCGAAGAGAATTTCAATCCAGCAAAAAAAAAGAGAATTTAAATATTTTTAAGATACAAAAGGTTCTTCAAAATGATATAATTTGTTAGGAAAAATGACTATTCACAAATTAATAAGAAAAATATATAACCACTATTCACTCTCTACACATTAATTAATTAAATAAAAAATACTTAAGTAAAAGAAGTGAGGTGATGACTCTCAACAATTTTAAGATAATTTTAAAGACATTATAAAGTGTTGAAAAAATTAATTCATTAATTAAATCAATGTTCTTAATAGCACTACTACTACCAAATATCCTTTGCACTAAACAAAACAAATTACGGAAATTATTAAGAGAAGATATTCTTGCATAAGCACACATCTAACACCTCATTTTTATATATAATCAATAGAAAATTGATAAGTGATAAAATAAAGAAAAATATATATTTTTGGTCCTAATAAATATTGACATGTTTAGAATTTATTTTTGTAAATTTTTTAATATATTTTTCATCCTCACAAAATGTAAATATGTCAAATCTTATGTGTCAATGTTAGGTCTTCATTAATGGATCAACATGTCAAGTTATAGTTGACACCTCACAAGTTTTAGTTGTCACGTTGACCTGACCTTATATTTTTATTTATTAGCTTTAATTTGATTACTTCTAATAAGAAAATGATATAATTAATTTTTTTTTAATAAAGATATGTTAAATAAATAAAAATAATAATTTCTCTTCTTATCTTTTGTTTATATGAATAAAATAAAAATACGTGGATTTATCTTTATATAACTGTCTTGTGCAACATGCATTTACACCAACTAAGCATTTTGCTTTTCTTAAATGATGTAAATTTATTAAAAAGATCTGATATATAGGAATGAGGTTAATATTTTTAGAATATTTTATTTAAAATTAGACATGACAATAAAACTGTTATAAGGAAGCATACTATTCTTTAAACAATTAAAATAACAATTAAACACGTATTTTTAAAAATCTGATTCCTAGTTATAAAATGTTCTCTTATAATAAACACCACCTTAAATGACGTTATTGCAGCAAGTGGTGTAATGTTGCAGGCTTGCAGCAATAGTCTCTCAACTCAACTAAGCGTTTTTTCCACCCAAAGAAAAAGAAAAGATTATATAATTAATCTGCTTGTTGACTCGCCTATTGCATGCCTTGGTGTGAGTGAGTCTTTCCTATCAACTTTGACGTTTCATGTTAAAACTTGTGTTCAAACTCACTCTTTGCACTAACTTTATGTTCAACATTAATTACAAGAAATGCAAAACTATTTATATATATCTCATTCATTTTTAATTATAAGCCTTTTTTAATTAACTTACATTTTTAAAAAAAATAATTAATTAAATTAAATGTGTCAGTTATTTATATTTATTTTTAAATTATTTTTTGTAATATTTTTTATTCACTTAATTATTTCTTATAAAATATTTGAAGAAATAATAATTAAGTAAGTATACATAAGAAAAAAAAAGATTAATATATCTAAAAATTAGAAAAAAATTATAAAGAAAACAGACAATTTATTTAAAATAATTTTATAATTTGAGAAAAAAAAATATATATATATATATATTTATGATTGAATATTTACACATACAACTCAAGATTCATTAGAATCGGGTTCGTGTTGGGGACATATAGCAGGCTTTAACTATGGTCAAATTGCGAAATTAAGCCTTTTTTTCATGCATGCATGGTGTTTGAATTCAATGAAGCACGTTTCAGCCGCCAGCAGAATATGTAAGCCTGCTCGAGTAAAGTCAAACACCAGTGATCTGGTTAACATTTGATTAGTCATATACACGGAGAAACAGATATGCAGAATAATCTGACTCATCTTACTAAAGTTCTGTTTCAAAAGGAGGGAATGGAACTGTGAAAGTTCTACGTATACCTACTGTGCTAGGCCGTACCAGTATACCTACTCTTGTGTTATTTTCTAAATCAACCCCAATTCTTGTTTTTATTATTTTTTTCACACCCTCATTTATCTCATTTTTTCCCGTTTCACATTACTCACATTTTATTATTTGCAACACGGGTAAAACAACTGATAAATATTTTTCTTTCCTAAGAAAATTATTATTTCCAAATAAGACTTACATGTTGACATTAGAATCATGGGTTTTAGTAGTTTGACACTACATTTTATCACATGTGACATAGTGGAAAAAAGAAAGAAGAGTTACGTGAAGTGACCAATTTTCTTTTGAATTTTTTTTATGTGCAGAGGAAATTATTATTTTTGGTTTGGACTTGATCACATTTTGAGACACCAATAACTTTTAAATAATGAATTTTCGTTTGGAAACATCCTACCTTAAATAAATAGTGTCTTCTTGTAATGGGAGTTGTGTTTGAGCGAATATGTAAATAGAATTGATGCTGTTGCTTCATGGATAACATGATCTCTTGACTTTTCTTCATGCTCAATTATGAAGAGTAGTTGAAGTTTAGATATCATTACCCGGCTAGCTCAACTGTTTAATTAGACACTCTGTTTCGGTTGTGGAAACATGAAAATCAACCAGTTTGGGTTGATTAAGGAGACAAAGAGACATAAAAATTGAGTCATGAAAATGTTATTTCTATAAATGGGTGTATGGATAATGTATAGCTAACATCACTCGTTCATATACACTAGTAAGCAATACTTTAGCTGGCAGCTTTCATCATCAATTATTCATTCAATTAGTGGTCACGGTTGCGTGATGATTATTCATGCCACCAATTTAATGTGTGCACGCTTCAGAATAAGACTAAATTTTAAATAAAAATAATAATATAAAACTTGGGTATGATGAGTTGGGTTGGTCCCATTGATTTTTCTTAATTGCACAATTGGGCTAGACCCATTCCAGTCCCTTTCCTCTTGTTTAATCCTGGGCCTTACATAGGTAGTGGGAAGACACCACTCACGATCTGTATAACTATTCTGAATGAGATGAGCACTTTTTTTATGTGAGAAGACACCACTCACGAGTCACGTACTAGTTAGGTTCATTAGTTTGACAAAAGCTAGGCATTTTAATTAAAATGGACTGATAAATTTGTGGCAGCCATAATGATTAAAAACCACGTAATCGAAGTTCACGTAGGAACACAAAACCAGATACTTCTTCTTCTACTGTAAGGCAATCGAAGTAAACAAAGACTAAACACCGTCTAACTAATTCTATTAATTCCCGCACATATACACTTTCTATCAACAAGATAACCAAGTTTTGTTTTTAATGAAGAGTTAAAATAGGAAAGTTTCGTTTTCTCAAGTGAATTCAATTAGTTAAATTACCAGACAGACGTGCAAACTGCAATGTGTTCTGTCTCTATCATTTCTTTCTCCTTTCTTTAGTAGAAGTTTTATCGGGAACCTCTTAGAAGAAAAAAATAATTAAAATGTGACGAAAGTTGTCACTTGTCAACGAACTATAGGACTGTTTATGAACACATTCATTCCAACGAGAACAAAAAAATTGATTAAAAAATTAAAAATAATCAATTTTTTTATTAAATTGGATTGAGTTTCGGATTTAATTTTTTAAAAAATCAATCTAATTCAATTTAAAAAGAAACTTGTACATATATATATGTATATATTTGTATTCATAATTTCATAATATCAATGATATTTGTAAAATTACTATATAACTTATAATTATTTATAAAAATTATATTTAATTAAAGATCATTTTCTGCTAATTATTGAGTTAAGATGTTTAAATATAATTATATAATGACATATAAATGAAATATTTAATATTTTACACTATTTTTTATTATATTCATTATTTTGAAGTTTTAATGACTGTGTTTAGTATTTCTCCTCCAATCCATTAATGTGTTAATGGTTCATTAACTCAAGTAGTTTCGGGGCTAAAATCTGCACTTCGGCCCTTTAGGTGATTCCAAGGCCATATAGAGAAGACAGAAATCACAGCCTTTATGTATCTTATTGAAATATTACTTTTTTTTATCACACTGTTTTTGAAAATATTTTGAGTAATTTTGGTAATGGTAACATGTAATAACAGGCATTATTTATTTGTGCAATACTACTAGTAGTTCAAATATTGGAGGACACAGCAAAAGGAAAAAAAATGTCAGAAGTGGGATTTGAACCCACGCCCTCTCACGAAGACCAGAACTTGAGTCTGGCGCCTTAGACCACTCGGCCATCCTGACATCGATGCTAATTTCATTCCCCGCAATAATTTAAAATTTTTTAATTGGCTTTTTCTTTTGTTAGTGCATGCAAAAGAAAAGTCTTTTAAAGCTAACTTTTTTTATCGGCCCAAAGTAAACTTATTTAAATAATTATCTGTCCACCGTTTATTTAATCGAAAATGTATTATGATATTAAGTTATTGTAGTTACAAATAAAATATTACTTGTACGTTAAAAGTGTATAAAGATTAAGGGTTAATTATATAATTATTCCCTTGATTATAATTATAATTTTGATGGAATCCCTTAATTATTAAAGCATTCATCATTTAATTATTAAAATACTAAAATTATGTTCTTTCCATCAACTTAGTTGGTTTGACAAAAATAAATATTTTTACATCGATTTCCAATATAATCAATATTTATAAAAAAATTAATAATTGAGATATTCAATTTAATTTTTAATTATAATTAAGAAACTAATTTTATAATTAATTAAAAGATTAATTACATAAATTCCTAGAATGTGACTTATAGGCCTAAATTAACATTATAAAATTAACTTGTGAGATGATGATTGTGTCTCACTTATATACTTTTCATAGATTCTATTTTTAGTCAATGTGGTAGTTCAATTTTTTCCAATATAAATTATTAAGTTATTTGTGTAAATATACCTTAATTTATTATTAGAGTATTAAGATTGTCATTTCCCGTGAAAAAATTAGTGAAATTTGAATCACTTGAGTATTTGAGTAAGGGTAGAATTCAAATACAAGTGGAAAAAGTTGAGATAAATAAACATAAAAAAGTAAACAAAGTTATTGGCCTAGAAGTGATTTGAAACTTTTATTCTTTAATCAAATATTGAGGTTTAATTTCCCAACTTAGAAATAAAGTCGTAATTAAATATATCACTTTATTTCTAAATGGGTCAATTTAATGAAAAAAATAGTTACGTATCAAATAAAAGTCTCATAAACCTCCCAATTATATATATAAAAAACATAAACAAGTCTCACATTAAAAAAAAAAATAAATGGATGGAAGATGGCCTTCTTAATGAGCTCTCTTGCTTTACTTTATCGGTATAGCATTTCTTGCTAGATCGGATTGAGAGTGACTTCTTCCGCTGTCTATGTTTTCAAACATTTCATCGGTGTCGACATTTTCTTCATCTCAACCAATGTAGGCTTGCTCCGCACACAAAAGCTACATCTGGGCCTTTCATTGATTTGACTTTTCAATTCATTTTGGAAGCCCTTCCTTCGCTAATAAGTGGGGACCATAAAAAATAAACAACTAATAGATCTAACACATTAATTTTTTTTTGTTATTTTTAAACATAATATCCAACCTATTCCCCATATTTATTGATATTTTCCATAAAAGAAGCTCCTTGCAATTTTAGATTTCCCTTCTAAAAGCCCAATAAATAATGACAAAGCCTATAATATTCACAAGCAAATTGTTAGTGGAGTAAATTTAAGCTTAGATCTCTTAAGCAAGAATTCTGATTCAAGTCTTATGGATAAAAAAAAAAGTGAAGGAAAAATACCCACCACAGTTAATCAATCAGGTTTTCATGACGAAAATCAGACGTTTACAAAGTTAATAGATACTTTGCACTTACAATATATTTAAAAGAATCAGAAAAAATTTAAATAATTCAATAGCTACACACTGATAATGCAAAACAATTTTACACCATCATTAATAAATCATCATTAATATGATTTTTAAGATAATTTTGTAAGAATCAACATATCATAGACAATGAATTTTTTGATAAAATGATAGTGTAAAATATTTTACACTTAATACATAATTTTTTTCTTCTCAAATTTAAATAACAAAAAATAAATATATGAGATTTTGATGGTGAAGATTTTCAAATAAAAAAATAAAGTGAAGATCTCACACCAGAGGATCCACACCCTTTAATTTGTTAAAGTTTATTTATAACACAAGATGACATGATTTCCTTATTTTCTTGTATTTGTAGTTCCCAAATTGCTAACATATTAAGCGCCGTGTGCCTAATTTGTTATTTATTTGCTATGCATTGTTGTAATGCTCTTCCTTTACCGGTGTAAGTGTTGTTGGCCATTTTCAACGAATGATCATTTGAAAGGAGAAAAAAAAAAACGTAAATGATTTTTGAATTCTTTCAATGAAAAAAATGTGCTGTGAGATATTACATAAAGCATTGCGCGTTTAAGCCTTTCTCTTAAGTGCTTTGTGTCTTTTATGCTCAATTAAAAATATTCAATAATGTTAGTCCATAATTAAAAGCAATTCAACGGGTCATTATATATTATCAAAATTAACAATAATTAATAATGAGTTAACATATCATTTATTAATAAAGAATTGTTAATTCAAACTCAAATAACGTGATTGCAAAAAGCAGAAAATTAACCAACTAACATAAAACTTTCCAATTTATGCGATAATTGAGAATCCAATTCCATGTTAGAAAGTCTGAGATTATTTAAAATAAAAAGATACTGAAATAAAATCAAGAAGCAATAGGGTTAAAAAGGAAGAGATTCTTAGCCACTGTCTTCCAAGCATGTTAGGTAAAATTGTCAGCAAACTAAACCATAAGATACTTTCGTAGCAACTGAGAACAGAAAATTAAGTAATTAACAGAGAAAATACTCTGCTTACTATTTTTTTTTACATTATTATCTAATTATAAAATGTTATATATAATAATTTTATTGATTCTAATAATAGTTATATTAAAAAATACTACTGACATTCTAATATATTACTAGTATCTTTTCCAGTAGTATTTGAGAGTACCTTTTTACTAATAGTTTATTTTTTGTTTAATATTTATTATACCAATAAGGGCAAACAGAATGTCAAATGGTTAATATATGACAATTATTTTTTTGTATATGCTAACTATCTCGATATTACTATGATAAAAAAAATAAAGGAAAAAAACCACTATGAAGTGAACTCATCGTCTGCGCAGTGTTGTTTCCATCATTGGAAATCATGGGCAAAAGTTTAATACAATTGACATTATAGAGGCAAAAGATAGCATCTTTATACAGTGCTTCCACTATATATCTACAATAAAGTACTATATATGTTTATTTTGTTACAAGTTAAACATGTGTAATCAAATACATGCAGCTAGTTGGCCACGTTGAAATTTAGGAATTCGATCACAGAGCGTGGCGTGCAATGCAAATTACAGCAAATGAACACAAAAGTCATCAGTTCACAACACACGTAGCAAAAATCTGATCTGAGTTTCTTGCCTGAAAGAATGAAAGACTGAAAAAGAGAGAGAAGAATCGAATCCGCTATAGCCACTATCAAAAGTTGGTCCTCCGACTAAAAAAATCTAACTCAGTGATTGAACGAAATATGTGAATAATTTATAAATTTCTTAATACCTATCTTTGAGAGTCTTACATATAAAAAAGTTGATCCCCCAATTCAAGAGCCCCAAATTGTGAGAGAGACCGTAATTATACAACTCCCTTTAATTAATTACATAATAATGGTATAATGCACAATTAGTTTTAGCATCCATTTACTTTATCCCTTTTATACGTTGGTCCAGTTAAATCCCAATCCATTAAGTATATAATTATGCAACTATTGGCATACTCTTCTAATTATCCCCTCTCCTCAGTCAAAAACCAGATACAGGTATATTTATCTTTGAATATCTAATATATATACCCTTTAGGTTAATCTTTCACGTATCACTCGACGACTTATAGTGGGTTTTACTCCACCTAATATTCCGTTATAAATTAACCTATAGTATATATACACTTTATAATCCATCTTGGACATCTCTTCTCACCTCATTCTATTCATCAGAAAAACTACTTTCTTAATATCCAATGATTGTTTCATTTAATTTCATGCATGGGCAGTGGAGCCCAACATTCTCACCTCCATTATTCTCTTCCAATATACCGGCAACATTGTTTCCTCATCACTTTCATTAATCAATCACATTCCAAATGGATTCCATTGCTCCCCATTGCTTCTCCATACACATTGCTCTCATCTGGCTTCTCCTTTGCCACGGTAATTAATTAATTCATCAATTGATTCTTCATTCTTCAAATTTTCTTGCATAACATAACATTCTCAACTAGTTACAAACTTACAATAGTACCCATTGGATCATTAATAGGTGCATTAGGAGCCACGTTTACTCTAATCAACAAGTGTGATTACACGGTGTGGCCCGGGATTTTGGCCAATGCAGGCAGCTCCGGATTGGACTCAACCGGGTTTGAGCTCCGACCCGGTGGGTCACGGAGCTTCCATGCCCCACCCAATTGGTCTGGAAGATTCTGGGGCCGAACCGGGTGCATTTTTGACCCGAATACCCAACAGGGTAGTTGCACCACAGGGGATTGTGGCTCCAACCAAATCCAATGCAGCGGCGGCGGGGCAAGCCCACCCGCCACATTGGCGGAGTTTACAACTGGGTCTGGTACACCGGATTTTTATGATGTGAGTCTCGTTGATGGTTATAATTTGCCATTAGTTGTGGACCCCAGTGGCGGATCGGGTACGTGTGGGTCCACCGGATGCGTTGCTGACCTGAACCAACGGTGCCCGAATGAGTTACGGGTCGCGGACCGTAGCGCGTGTAGGAGCGCGTGTGACGCTTTTCAAAGCCCGGAGTATTGTTGCAGCGGCGCGTATGCCTCACCCGCCACATGCAAGCCTTCCGTATACTCGCAGATATTCAAATTCGCATGTCCCAAATCGTATAGCTACGCATACGACGACGCTACGAGTACGTTTACGTGTACGGGAGCTGATTATACCATTACGTTCTGCCCTTCAACCACAAGGTAACCATTGTTCAGTACATGCATCTTACTATTAATTTAATTATTTATTTGCTTTCTTTTCAGTGCCATTCCTTTCTTTCTACTTTATTTTAATTTTTGCTCAAGATAACGATTCCAATAGTTGATTGACACTTTCGGTTGTTCATGTTATAATATAGTACAACCGTTTTATTAAATTTGGAATGACATAGTGCTTGCTAACTAACTTTTTCTTTCTTTCTTCTAGTTATAGTGTACTTTTAGTGTGGCACAAGTTAATGCCTAAACTATATTTTGCTTGAGGTACACAAAAAGGAAAGAAGGTTGAGATTGCGCTAGCTAGGTTGCATGGGAAATAAGAAGCATAGTAATACCTCAATCACAATTGGAATTTATTACAATATATTTTTGTTGGATTATTTTGTTAAGGGCTTAAATATATTTTCTATACTTAATAATATTTTTTTTTATTTTACTACGTAATATTTTCAAAATCTTATTTTTGGTACCTATCATAAATATAAATTCGTTAAGTAATAACTTGATACTCTATTAGTTTATTACATTATTATTTAATCAATGATATGACATTATGTTAATTTATCAAAAATAAATTTTTGAAAATGTCATATAGTAAAATAAATAAAAAAATATTTTTTAAGTAGTAAACTAAAAATTGAGTATAATTAGAGATATAAAAATCATATTTAAACCTTTTTGTTAACGAGATAAACCTGAAATAATATGCCATTTTGTTCCAACAATCATTTTTTCCATTGAATTTAACTTCTTTAATTTGTTTTTATGTGCAGCCAAAAATCGGCAAGAGATTCACCATCTCCTCCTCCTTCTGGAATCGGGTCAGAAACAGGGACAGGGGAGTTGCCATTGATAGTTAATAGTCCATGGTTTCCAAACTTTTTCACTGGAATATCATCACAATCTCACCCTTGCCCCTTGTCATTGATTGCTACTCTGACTATGCTAATATTCTTTTCTTTGCAATACTCATAGTGCATGAATAATATTAAAGGTTGTAGGCGACATTTTTTTGATAATTAAATCTCAAGTTACAAAACTTCTGCATGGTAACTTCGAAAGCAATTGCAATCAGAATCTCGTGCACCCAGCAGCAAAAGGGACTTTTTGCAGGCATGGATTGGGATTATTCAATTAGAGAAGTGATGTAGCGCAATATGAAAAGTAGTGTTTTCTATGCTTTGCTTGAATTAGAATCCGAGTAATATGGGTTAGTACTCTACTAGCCAGCTTTGCGGGTATTTGAAGCTTGGTACCATGTCATTTGGGTTAGCAAAATAATGGGATTTGCAATTATATTATCTGGCAAAGAGACACTGCCACATCTTGGTGATGTTAAACACACTCGGTTATGTCAAAGGCACGTAGCTAGTGCGATTAAACAACTCAATGATATGCCTCTGATTTTTGAAACAGTAGAGTTCTTTGAAACCTATTGAAGTGTTGTGCATTTCAAATTTTAGTCCCATTGAGATTTACAGTGCTTTTTGTGTCCCCACGTTAACCTAGGTTCAATCATTTTCAATGTTTGATTTTACATTGACGTTATGTTTCAAATGTGACTTTAACATTAAAATTAATTGTAAGTAAAAACATGTCTTGAATAACTTTTACGAAGAGGAAAAAGTTATATTAAGTTTTACTGCAAGTATAATTATAAAATATATTTTTTAAACGTAAATTACCTTACTTTAAACTTACTTTTAATTGAAAATAATTTTACAAAATTAAATAATCTAAAATCAAGTTTACAAACGTATATTTAAATGCATAGTATATTTCAATGCGGTTATTGCATGCATATAAGCACGAGGGAAGAAGAAAACAACCAAAGTTTTAATTAAATTTCAGAAAGAAAAAAAACTTGAATAAATTAATGACGTTGTGAGACTACTTACTTTATATATTTCCATCTACATTATTTTAGTAAGAGAAAAAACATTCTATGATAAATTACACATTGTTTTATACTTTCATCCTTTAACTAATTTTAGTTTTTCTCATTGCTTAAATTCCTAAATTTCATCATTTTTTTAGTAAATCAACTTTAGTACTTTTTAAGTTAGTATTGATGATAATTGTTTGTTTTACATTTTTTTTATTTGTTAGAAAGTGGTCTTAATTGTGAATTTTTTATCACCTTTAACCTAGCTTTATTGAGAACTCTTTGTAGATGTCTTAGTTAGAAGTGTGTTTAGTCCCACATCACTCAAAAGCTTTAGTTTAAATAGAGCTTATAAAGTTTGGACAATTGTCATCTTACAAGATTATTTTTTGTTGTTGAATTAGATTCTTAGCCTAGTTTTTAAGATGACCTCAGAGTACTCTGAGGGGATGGGATCTGAAAAACAAGGAGATTTAGTAAAAGTGGAGGCTTAAGAAACTGTAATCATGTTTTCCTTCATCAATCATTAGTCTTAATTTGGGGAGAAACAGGAAACAGAAATTAAAGTAAAATAAAGGGTACAATTTCCTGCTCTTTTTGTATATATCAATACTCATTCTAGTCTGCAGTTTTTTCTCTACAAAAATTATGTACCAAAATATTCTTTGTATTTAACGTTTTAAAGTTCGTTTCAATTAAAACGCTACGTTTTTATTATAAAAAAAAAAAAAAAACAACAAAAAAAAATGCTTTGAGTAATTCATTTGGCCCAAATCAAATTGGAAACAAGAAAAACTATGCTGAAAAGTTGGTTTGCCCTTTGGAGTTTGGACTATTTGGAGTTTAGGCCTAACAACGCTGCAACTTGTAATTGTAAAACTAAAAACTATATAGCTCGGAGGAAAACCAAAAAAACAAAATAAATAATCTATAGGAAATCGAACGTAAACTTGTCAAGGAGTGGGTAATTATTTTATGACTTGTGTGTAGATATAAACCCATTACAAGGACATTCAAGATTTCGGCCACACATTTTCGCATTCATAATTTTAACTGTTACCCTGGCGTTGAAGACCTGATAATTTTAACTTCTCAACGGGCGTCGTACTGCTGCTAAAAATGAAAAAATAAAAAATACAAGCAGATTTTGTAGAACTTCAATTTGTTAAGACTAAGGTGGTACGGCAAAATTCCAAGGGGATAGTATGATTACAGTAAGACTAATGTCCTCCCTTAACAACTTATGAAATCAAAACTAATGCTAAAGAAGACTTTTACGGTCTATCTTAAAGCTAAAACCATGAAAAACAAAGGGGAATCGGCAGCACCGTCATTAAATAGTGAATGTCATGCAAAATCTACAACTCGTCCTTGACATCATTATCATCATTAACCGCATCAGTTTCAGGCTTTGAATCTTCTTTCGCATCACTTTCAGGCTTTGAATCTTCTTTCGCGTCACTTTCAGCCTCTACTTCAGTGTCATCTTCCTCCTCAACTGTTGCTTCAGGACTGATGTCCAAGCTAGTCTTCACTGAATCATAAATCCGGGAAGCAAAATCCTTGGGATCATCAAGCAGGAAGCCGCTTTCGAAGAGTGCAGTCTGGTACATCAGCTGTGCTGTATGTTTCACACCCTCATCCTGAAAAGTAAAGCAGATTGTGTTAACAGATAAACCCCATTTGAGTTGAGGAAAGAGATGCCACCGAAAATGTTCTAATAATCTAGAATGTACCTCAGGGTTCTTTACTACTCTCTCTCGGAGCTCCTTGATAATAGGGTGCCTAGGATTGATCTCAAGAACCCTCTTGCCACGCATGTATGCTTGCTTGCTAGCATCTGACAAAGTTTGAGACTGCATGATTCTCTCCATGTTAGCACTCCAACCAAATTTTGAAGTCACCACTACACAAGGAGTGTTATCCAGTCGGTTGGAAATCTTCACATCATCAACATTGTCTTTGGAAAGAGCAGTTTTCCACCACTTGGTAAGATCCTTAAAAGATTCCTTCAGTTCTTTGTCTTTTGAATCTTTCCCAAGTTTCAAACCCTCCTTGGACACATTTTGGAACTTCTTGTCTTCATAATCCATCAGGTATTGCATCAAGTACTCATCAACTGGATCCGTGAAGAAAATAACCTGTAGCGAGTTCAAAAGAAAATACACTTAGAAGACATTAAATCATCATCTCTCGGCAGAATAGAACACACATGTTTTTAAAAGAACAAATAATAGGAGCAAATATACTTGTAATAAAAAATAAAAAATTAAAATTGCACCTCAAAATTTTTCTTCTTAAGCCTCTCAAGGAAGGGAGAGTTTTCCAGTTGTTCTTTGCTGGTTCCAGTTATGTAAAAGATATCCTTCTGCCCAGCTTTCATTCTAGATATGTACTGATCCAGAGATGTCAATTTACCCTCAGACTTGGTGCTGCAAGAGTTACAAGTATCAGCTAAATTGTTAAATATGGAAGTGAGGAAATAACACTACCACAAGAGTTTAATAATTACTTGCAGAAGTAATATACCTCTCGAATCTGAGCAGTTTTGCCAAACGATTTCTGTTGGTGGCATCCTCAATGATACCAAGTTTAATGGATTTACCAAACTCATTCCAGAACTTAGAATATTGACCTTTCTTCTCATCATTGTCAGAGGATGTATCTTCTGTGCATCAATATTTAAGATTGATGGAAGTACAAAGTCAATGAACAGAATTAAAGAAACACCTCTTACATTTTGAAACGGTATAACAAAGCAAACACAATTACACGTGTTTTGGTCAACCTTAGCCCATAAAAAAATAGGGATTCCAACAGATGAAACTCATAATTATTACACCATACCTTTCTTTTCTTTGTCAGTTGACTCGTCAGGATCCTCATCAGCAATCCTACGGATCATATCAAGGGCTTTCCTAATAAGTTTCTTCTTGATTGTCTTCAGACTACTATGTTGTTGAAGCATTTCACGCGATACATTAAGTGGCAAAGTGTCAGAATCAACAAGACCCTGTTCCCAACGTCAAAAGAAACATTTATTAGCAAAAATTATTTTGATCCTCATAAAATATATTTATCTGCAATAACAAAGCACAACAATACCTACCAGCAAAAAGTTTAGGTACTTGGGCAACAGTTCGTTAAATTCATCTGAAATGAACACACGTCTAACATACAACTTCAGGTTGGATTTGTTTGCATTGTAATAGCTCTCGTATAAATCTTGAGGTGCCTTAGGTGGTACAAACAGGACTGCCTTGAACTCAACATCACCCTCAGCAGTGAAATGACTCCATGCTAAAGGTTTCTCATCACTGAAATCCTGTACAAAACATAAATCCACAACTTTATGAATATTAACAAACTCAGAGTGAAGTGAATTTCACAATAAATTCCCTTGATATATAACGAACAAGCATGGCAAATTGGTAATGTTACCTTGGCAAGAGAGTGGTAGAATTTGGTGTATTCTTCTTCTGTAACCTCTTTTGGATTTCTCAGCCATATAGCTTTCACATCATTTAAAAGTTCCCATTCATAAGTTGTTTCCTTCACTGTCTTTGTCTTAGGCTTTTTTTCTTCATCTTCACTTTTATCAGCATCTTCATCTTCACTTTCCTCCTTGGAGCTGCTTTCAGCTGTTCAAGTAATAAAGAAAAGGTAAGAATGACAGTTTAAATTACCATAACCATAATATACAAGAATGAACAAACACCAAAACAACATCTTGAAACAGGATATAAATGGAGAGATCCAACTGAACTCTTAAAAATATACATACATGAATCCTCTTCATCACTGGAATCATCTTCATCAGCGGGAACCTCCACATCAACCTCTTTGCTTGCCCAAATATAGATAGGGAAGTTAATAAATTCAGAGTATCTCTTCACCAATTCCTGTGAAAAACATAGTTCTTAAATCATATTATGCAAGAGGTTGACTTCTTTTATATTGAGAATAGATATTGACAAAAAAAAAGTATATTAAATGAGATTTATCCTCTCTCTTTTTTTTTTATCATTTTCGTAACTATTAAATGTATATTGAGATTTGTGTTTGTGCTGCAAAATCACAATCCAATTACTAGTAACTGTGAAAAGTTAATTTAACTAATGAGAACTCAACCTTCTTATAAGTGCAACACTCCATAGAAACCCTACTTAATATTGCATGTTTACCCATTGAAAATCAATAGCATAGCATGTGTGAACACTTGTCAAAATAAACTAACAGAAACCTACAAGATAAAACAAATTTTCCCTGTAGAGACCACCTATATACTTACAAGCATGAGCATAGATTAAGTAAACTTTAAAGTAAATGACCCCCAAGTGTAAACTTATGTGAAGGAAACTAGAAGACAAGAAATTTTAAACTCGAATAACTTATAAATAATTAAGGTAATAGGTTGGTGTATACTTTCAGTTTAGACTCCTCCAAGTACTCCCCAGCCTCTTCCTTGAGGTGTAATCTAATCTCAGTTCCACGTCCTAGTGGTTCATTCCATGTATCTTCCGAAATAGCGAATGCTCCATCAGCTTTTGATTCCCATACATACCTGAAAACCGAATAATTTTCAAGTCAGACAGCTGGGCTACAAATCAACAAACAAAAATTTCATTCAATACTAACTGATTACAAAAACAACATCCGATCCAAAAAGACTTACTGCTTATCATCGTTATTCTTGCTGATGACTTCAACATAGTCAGCCACGAGATAAACAGAGTAGAAGCCGACTCCAAACTGCCCAATCAGATTGAGATCTCCACTTGTTTGCATCTTCTCAACAAATGCTGAATTAACACACAGCTCCAATTAACATCTTCCCAACCACATCACAAGCAAAAAATACTTCAGCAATAATGTCCACAACATACATACCAGAAGTTCCAGATTTCGCTATTGTCCCCAAATTCTTTATCAAATCCTCCTTCGTCATACCAATACCTCTGTCTCGAATTGAGAGAATTTTCTTTTCCTTGTCCAACTTAATCTGTAGCACCAACATGTTTAAGTTTAGTTCCAAAACAATAAAACATCAGCATTGCTTAGACTGTCTTCGTAAAAATCATATAGCCAAAAACAACCTTGAAAAAATGCATGATAATCAGAATATAGCAATACTAACCTGAATATCAAGCTTGGTGTTATCACCTTCTCCCAACACCTCCTTATCCGTGAGGGAGAGGAACCTAATCTTGTCCAAAGCCTAGAATGTGGATATTATCCGCCATTAACACATAGTTCAACAATTCATATAAAAAATTTAAATGCAAGGATTTTCCAAATGTAAACAAAAATATTTTTTTTTAAAAAAAAGCGCTTACGTCAGAAGCATTGGAAATCAACTCTCTGAGGAAGATATCCTTGTTACTGTAGAGAGAATTGATGATGATATCCATAAGCCGCGACACTTCCGCTTGGAACTCAAACTTCTCCGCGTTGCTCCGGAGAGATCTCTTCGAGATCGACTCCGCCTCCCTTTCAATCACAACAACACGCACCGTTTATACACAAAAAGAAAAAAAAAACAAGAGAACAAGAGAAAAAGAGAAATCAAACAACGCACACCTCTTGACGACATCTGAATCAGTTGAAAGGCCGTGAGGCACAGCACCGATCTTGTCCTCCACCTTCGGTGGATCTACAAGCTCGTCGGAATCGCCCTCGGCATTCGCCTGAAACTTTCGACCTAGAAAACCAAACAGATGCGTAAACGAATTCGAACAACATGCGTAATGCGTAGAAGAAGAGTGAATTGTGAAGTGGCATACCTTGATCTGCAAAGAGAAAGAGGAGAGAGAGAAGAAGGAGAGCGGAAGCAACCGTCCACTTCCTCATCGCAGTGCGCAACAAACTAGTGTTGTGTGTTCCTTTCTAGTAGCTTCCACCACTGAAGAAGAGATCCGTTCAGTTGATTTTGATTCTGTTTTAGTTCAGTTGATTTATATATGCCTCCGCTATAGGGTTGCCCGTGTTTGTTACGGGGGAGAGCTTCACTCCTATGAATGAACTCCGTTTTGCCACCGTGGATCATCCAACGGCCACAGATCTAGTTTGTGACACGTGGCTTGGTTTTATTGGCGTGTTGTCTTTCAATCGACGTGGAGATTGCGAGTGTGGAATATGGTCCCACGAGACGACTCCAAACTCCAAAGCCCAAGTCTACCATTGCCCATTTCAAGGGTTTTGTTACTTCTAAAATTCTAACCTCTTCTTCTGCGCCTCTAATACGGCAGTTTCTTATTGGTTCTTTATTTTCGCTTTTACGTGGAAAAAATCCAATCACTTTCTTCCTCTCTATTTGTTTTTTTAGTGTGTATTTTCTTATTCAACTTTTTAAATTTTGAATCTAAATTTTTATTTTGAATAATATACAAGTACTAAATTATTCCTAACCCACAAACAAGTGTGTTAGTTTCAACCTATGTTTGCGTTCAATTTCCATTTCTAGGAAGTATTTTCTTCCTTGCTTTTATGCTGAGGTTATCTGGTATTTTGAGGTTATCTCGTATTTCGTGTGGCAGGGAAATATGCTGAGGTTACCTCATGGTTGCTTTCACTTATTAGTCCAAAACTTTGGTACTTGAAGAAATGGAGAAGGAAAGAAATGAAGAAGATCTTAACTTGGTTTGAGGGGAGGATAGAATAGGAATTGCACAAAGACAAAAAAAAACATTGGGGGTGCGAAGATATAAAAAAAGTGGTAGTGAAAATATCACGGCCCCTAAGTTAGATGACTGTACCTCATATATACCTATACGGGCTATACCAAGCACACGAAAATGGGCTCAAGTAGCTAGTGCCGAAGAGACATTTTCATGGGCCAAAACACAAATTAAAACAAACCAATAGAATCAAGCAAAATGGGTTGCATATGTAGTGAACAGAGGAAGGAAAATGGTAGACTAGAGAATAGAGATCGTGTATATGAAATTAATAATGACATAACTTATTACTTTAATTATTATCTAAATCGTGAAATATCATAATGACCATAATAATATCAATAAGTTGAAATACATTAAATAAAATAACTAAATATTCCATAATTCTTTCGATTTTATTTTTTTAAAATAATCTTTTACATGGTGAACTTTTAAAAAAATATATATTCTCAAAATACAAAACTTTCAGAATTTCAAAAACTAAAATCTTTGCCAAGAGAATTTTTCTAATTACGACAAGACAAAATCTTGGACGTCACAATTACTACTTTATTTTGATTATAAAATAAAAGATTAAATTGATGTTAAGCATGTGTAGGGACGGATCCAGAAATCTTAAACGGGTTGAATTTTTTTTTTTCCTTCCTTTATAATTGTTTAACTGTTTAAATTTTAATAAATATTTTTAAATTATTTTCTATATTAAATGATGATAACCTTAATTGTTATCATAATACAATAAACATACAACTAATTTTATACAATTTTACACTAGTTATCACTTTAATCATTATAATAAAACATAAAAAACACAACTAATTTTACATAATTTTACACTAATTAACATTAACCATTATTATAATAACAACATAAAAAAATTAATTTTAATATAATTTATACTAATTAACTTAAAAATCTGAATATATATATATATATATATTACATATTCGATATATGAGCTCGATGTTAAGATCCATTAAGAATTCGAAACTATTATTTGTTGAATATAATAGCATAAAAGATTATGGATCTTCAATATAATGATTGTACAAAAGATTTTGATGCTAGGCAGTTAGAGAGATTGGTCGATAATATCATGGAGAGTCCTCAATTGACTAGGTAAGTCTAATATAAATAAGGGTTACTTTAAAGGAAGTAGTAAGCATGTACACATCACTCTCGTTGGTTAAGTATTATTTCGTGCATAGTGATCATTTTTATGAAGGTATTTTTCTTCTATAAATATCTTACGAGAGAGTTTGATTCAATATCAAAATTACCAACATCCTTATTGGATATATCTATTCGTAAAAGACAAAACAATATATATATATATATATATCAATAATTTCAAAGAAGAAAGGGGACTCGAGGCCAACTCACCTGCCTCTAGATCCATCTAAGTACGTGCCTTAAAAACTCACTAGCATCATTCTAGTAGTGAAGTTTGATTAATATACATTAAATGATAAATATTAACATTAGTGTGACGATGGTAAAAAAAATATTTTTTACTCATTAAGTATGTTAGAGTATTTTTAGTACAACATCTTGAGTAAGGATTTTGAGCTCAAGATCTAAACATGGAGGATGAGTTCTTGTAGAAGATCCCTAAAGATATATATATTGTTCAAAAATAAATAATTTTTTTCTTTTTCTCTCTCCCTAAGATCTCAAAATGATATCTATTATTAAAAAAAAAATGGAAGAGATCTTGAAAAATCTTTAATCATATATGACACTATAGAATTTATCAAAAAATAGTTTAAGATCTCAATTTGAGATCTACCATTAAAGACACTCTTATCGAGTAAATATCACATTAATTATGTGAGAAATAAATGTTTTTCATAACAATTCATACGTTATAACAATGATGAAATACACCATTAAACAATTTTTTAGAAGTCACTAATAAACGAAATTGAACTCAACAAAAAAAGTTATATGTGAAATATATCCGTTAGCGGCTTTAAAGCTTCTGGTGGAAGGCTACTCTTCTTGGCATCCTTATGCTTCAGTCAATAGCCTTATTCGATCTTTTATGCAAACACCATGGGATCTCTCATTCCAACATATCTTGAGAGAGGAAATTCAGTGTGCAAATTAGTTTAGCTAGCTAAATGTGGTGCTATTTCTATCAGATTTTTTAGTTATGTGGGATTCTTGTTAAGAGTCTGAGATTAATTATCTATTATACCGACATATGCCATGGAAGTAGCTTTTGATAAGAGTTCGCTTTGCTGTTATTTTTCTGACTGATAAAAAAACAAAATGAACTCAGGAGAAAGAGTTGATCTCACATAAAATGATAAATTATTTTTAATTTTTTATTAGGAAAATAATATGAATTCGACCACCTTAAAAAGAATTATCGCTTAAAAATACACTCCTGAAAAAAATGAAATACATTAGGTTAATTTTATCTAAATAAATTTACACATATTTTAAAAAATACTAACTCGAGTTTAGCTTATTATTCATGATAGTTTTTTTTTAGTGGGAGGTTGGTCTAGCTTTTTTAATAAAATTAGAAATGTTACGGCATAATAGTTTGAGAAAATGTCTTAAGATTTTTTTTAGTTCAAAATTATTACTATTTAAAGTAATTATGAAATAATTTTATTTTCAAAGGGACTTGTAATTTTAGTTTTCTTTTTATGCACACAGATACTTTTACTGAAAGCATTCATTCATGCTTGAGTTGAGTACAACTACTATAAATGTAAAAGCTCTCTTCAAATATTAATTTACATATATAATTGGTGGTGCTTATAATTTTACAATATGTTTTGTTCAACTGTGAACCTCTTAAAATCGCACAAAAAACGCGAAAATATTGTCACGATGCGCCAAATAACTCTGCATTTACCGTTGGAAATGGACACAGCTTTTTTTAATACACTTGCTACCTAAAGTTTTATGTTATATGCAAGTATAATAATTGTCAAAAAATATTTAATTGAGACATGTAGATTTAGATAATTATCTTTTTTTTTATTTAGGATTTTGTTTATGTCTTTTTTATATAAATCGTTAATTTATAGTTTGTTCTCTTTAATTTGTTATTTTGCTAGATTGTATATGTTTATTGATTGATCATTTTGTAGGATTTTTGAATTGGATTGAATAACAAATTTTTTGAACACCTATATTGAAGCTCTTTTTTAGAGAAGATGAAAAAGAAAGTTTCATAAGAAAATTAGCTTCAACAAAACAGCTTTAGCTTAAGCTGAAATTGTATAGAGTTGCGGAATGTAGTATCTGTTTAAGTCCAAAATTTTTTACTTGAATAGACACTCACTTAAGTGCAATTTTTTTGAGTCTTTATAAATAAATTGTTTCATGCATTTTAGGACAGGCTTCCTCATTTTGTAAAAACATCTCATTTACTAAAGTTCTTCTTCCCTCAACTCTTTTCCTCCATTGTTCCTTCACTTTCCTTGCTTTTGGATGCTATTCCTAGAGATGGGTAGTTAAACCCTCTATTGTCGAGATTAGATTGTATCTAAACCTTATACTCTCATGTATTTCTTTTGAAATAGTGTTATATATTCACTTTGTTCTTCAATGTTAATTTTTTACTTTTATGTTTCATGCTTGTTATGACTTGGCCACTCATAACTTGATTTTTGGATGAGATTATTATTGGAAAATACTTTTTTATCTTGAATTGTGGTAAAATGTCCATTAAACCTCAAAATTAGGAATAAAATGAGGGATAATGGTTATCTTTGGGTCATTGAACTTAAAGCAAGTTACTTTTTTAAATGTTCAAGGAATTGATATTTAATGAAGAAACTTAGATCTTTTCACCTAAGGAATTAGAGATTAGAATACTGTTTTTAAATAGTGACTGATATTTATGTTGAATTACAAATTGAATATCATGTTTTAGCATAAAGAGAGTTTAGTTCGGAGAAATCTAACCTCAATAACCTTTGTCATTTGAATTTCTTATCGTTTTATTGCATGTTTATGAAAAATTCCAAAAGTATCTTAACTTATAAGTTTATAACTTTGTTTTGTTTTTTTTTTATTGCTGAATATTATGTTCAAATCATCCTTATTTATTCGTTAGTTTAAATAGTAAAAATTTGTGATATTTGCTAAATTATTGCCCAAGTCTACGTGAGACCATAATTCTTATTTATCGAATTCTATTTGACAACTTAGTATACTTGCTAACAATTCAAGAAGGTCTTTAATTCAATAAACAATATTTTAGTATCTTATCTTAAAAAAAAAGTAAAACCTAATAAAATTATATTATTTTATATAAATAAACATTATATTAATGCAATTAATAAGATTTTTAAGGTTATTGACGATTACCTACATTGGAAATTTTTTATATTCGAGCAACCTAAACAATTTGCCCCCCCACGGAGATCCACATCAATTAATTTACTGAAGAAATACTACAAAATGAAGTTAGAGCATCGTAATCCAAAGTTAATATAATCCCTTGTTTAGGCCTATAATATTCATGAAATTAATTGTAGGATGAGACAGCCAAACAGACTAATGATGCCATGCGACCAATTCGTTCCAAGAAAAGAGACGGCACAGTGATTCTTCATAGACCCTCAAATATTGTTATGTCCATTATAAAATTAAAATTAACATTTTACCCGAAATGATGTTACTGTTGAACGCACATGGGCAAAGGTATATATATCAATATGTTTGCGTCACATATGACTCCCCAAGATTGAATGCAAATAAAATTTTACTTATTAGCCATATTAGCATGTTTGACTAAAAAAATGTATTTTAATTTTTTTGAAAATTAAAAAAACAAAAAGATTAGTTACTCAACACGTTCCATCAATCATGTATCTGTTCTACGTGATCTTGTGGCTTATACTGCTGGAATTCATCTTCAAAGAGAAATTATTTTGGCACCAAAATATGAAGTCAGAAGGGGCAACTAGAACATAAATTAAGCAGATGTATACACATTAAATTTTATTGAATCTCATAGTAAAATTACACGATAATAACTCTTTAATAATTGAAACACAATGATCGATCTCCCGACAGAAAATCAAATAAGCACTTAATGTTGATCAAATTCAAGTCCTCTGGGCTCTGGATACAAAATAGTAAAGCAGACAGTCGATTAACAAATATAAAAATTGAAGGGGTTTTGTATGGTTTTGACTGAACAATAAAGTTGTAGACTTGGTGAGACAAGTTCAATGTCAGAATTCATAAATGATTCACCATGAATCACGATATTTAGAAGGGATGCGTATTCTTCTTTAGCCATTAATGCAGAGAACAGTGATTCAAGATCGGTCAGTGACGGTGACGGTGACGGTGTTCTCCCACTCACCCTAACAGAGAACAGTGAATTAATGCAGAGCCATTCACGCCTTCACGATTTCATGCCCTATCTCTCTGTGTCTAATATTGAAGAAATTATCAAATAGTTTGGACTATCATAAGTATATAAACTACTACTAATATTTATGCAATATGTATTTAAATATTATTATTTTGAAAAAAACAATCATATTTTAAATACACGTCACCTAAAAATTATAATACTCCAAGATTATATAATACTTTTTCCTAATATGGCGATAAAATTGATTATTTTAAGGAGATATAATTTAGTTAATTAAGTAACATATATAAATTGTTGTAAACTTTCTTTATATATATATATATACTGGAGTGTTTGATCCGTCGTCTAACATGGGTTGAATATCTTAATTTTGTAAGAAATTTATTAATGATTAAAGTATAATATTTTAATTATTAATTTTTATTAACCATTATAAATATATAGTTAATTCTATATCTGATATACGATGATTATATGAAATAATTTTTTAACTATATATTTTAAGTTTAATTTAAACTAAGATATGTATGTTATTCATGAAATATATTGAGAACAACATTATAAAATAAAACAAATTTTTAACAGTTAAAAATTTGTGAAAATTTGATTTAGGAATTATGAACTAAAATAATAAGAATTTTGTGCTTCATTTTTTAATGGAGACATTTTATTACTTTTTAAAATATGTGATTTTAGTTCTCATAATTAATTTCAAACATTGAAATTACATAAGAAAAGAATATAAGGTAATTTACAATTATTATACATTACGTGTGAAAATGAGAATTTTTAGATATGAATGAAAAATTATATTACTTGTTTCTAAAAATAGTATTTTATATATAAATTTTAAGTTTAGATTTAATTATTATTATTGTTATTTTAAAATATATTAATTTTAATTATGGTTAATAAAAATTAATAATTAAAATATTATACTTT